>OZ022502.1:64632654-64910306 GCA_963989385.1 Ctena decussata | reverse complement strand
TGCTATAACTGGGCTGCGACTTAAGAAATCCAACAAAGTGGTTGTGCGCCCAGCATAGACACAGATCCACCTAGGCATCATCAAAGTCTGATCAGACTCTTCGCTAAGCGCTTAAAGGGTAGCTAAGGGTCTAAGCTACCTCCATGTGGACAGCAAAGACTCTTATCAGACTGGGCGGATGCCCAGGCTGATCTGACTCTGCACTGGGCTAGATAGTGCACAAAAGGAGAGCGGATTTCCGGAAGGGCGCATTTTGTCACACCGTAACGGTGTAGACAAATGTAGAAAATGATTTCAGCCTGCAAGCACATGTATCTAGTCAAGATCTGTGTGTTTTGAAAAAAAATCAGCGACTCTTTTCCAAGAAGTGTAACGAATGTATACAATGCAAACATATAGGAAAACCCCAGTCTCTGCCTGTATCAGATGTAGACAAGTGTATACAATGATAATATTACTGAAAAAAATTAGCACATCTTTTCAAAACAACTGTAACGAATGTATACAATAGAATAAGATAGGGAAAGTGCCCAAGCAGGTGTAACGGATGTAGACAAGTGTATACAATTGTGATCTTACTCGAAAAAGAACAAGAGCTGTCGCCTGACAGCATAGCTCGCCTGAATTGGTGCTTGCCCATCACAAAGCCGCTATGGTGGTGTGGACTGCTATGCATAAAACTTCATGCAAGCATGTCCATAATGAAAACACATTTATAAACAAAAGCTATCTCAGAATTAAGTCTTAAAATAAAATTAAAATAAAAAAACTAAAATGAAATTTCAAAGTCCATGAGCTTGAGGTAAAAAAAAAACTGACGGGTGGGGGGTGGGGGTGGGGGGGGGGGCTATGTGGTCTGCTATGCATAAAACTTCATGCAAGCATGTCCATAATGAAAACACAAAAGCTATCTCAGAAATAAGTCTTAAAATAAAATTAAAATAAAAAAAATGAAATGAAATTCCAAGTGCATGAACTTGAGGTAAAAAAACTGACGGGTAGGGGGAGAGAGGGGGGGTGTGGCTAGTATGTATCAAAACCCTGAACCATTATCTAACATCAGCCCAAGTATTAGTATCAACTGAGTCCATCATCGTGGCACTGTGAAATTATGTCTTCATAAATATAAAACTTTAACCAAAATCTTTAAAACAAAATTCTAAGTCGATGACCTTGACTTCAAGGTCACCCAGTGGGGAAAGTATAAGATGTTTTGTAAAAACTCAAAAAAGAGTCTAACATCAGTTCAAGTATAAACTAAATCTCTGCAAAGCATTATGAATCAGTATGCAATTACAAAACTTTAAAAAAGACAAAAATTTCCTAAGTCCCTGACCTTGACATCAAGATCACTGAGCGGGGTTGGGGTAGTACTCTGTAGATCTAACTACAGTGCAAATATAAAAAGAATTCATCTCTGGGTTCAGGAGATATGTGTCTTTAAAAAACTTTAACCAAAACATCCAATCAATAAAAAGACAATATTCTAAGTCCATGACCTTGACATCAAGGTCACAGAGGGGGGTGGGGGTAGTACCTTCGAAAACTTTAGACCAATATCTAACTTTAGTGCAAGTATCAAAGGAATCCATCCATGGGTTCAGGAGATATTGGGCTTTATAAAACTTTAACCAAAACATCCAGTCCAAAAAAAACACCAATTTTCTAAGTCGATGACCTTGACTTCAAGGTCACAGAGTGGGGTGGGGGTGGTACCCTGTTAAACCTTAGACCAATATCTAGCTACAGTGCAAGTATCAAAAGAATCCATCCATAGGTTAAGGAGATATAGGTCTTTAAAAAACTTTAACCAAAACATCCAATTCGAACGCCGACGCTGACGCGGACGCGGACGCGGACGCGGACGCTGACGCGGACGCCGACGCCGTGGTGACAACAATAGCTCTTCCTGAACTTTCGTTCAGGCGAGCTAAAAACTGATATACCATTCAGAAAGTGTAACAAAGGTATACAATAGATTTCTCTAGGGAAACTATCCCAGCAGGTGTAACAGATGTATACAATGTCTATGTGTTGGAAAAAAAAAAATCAGCAACTCTTTTCCAAGAAGTGTAACGAATATATACAGTGCAAATATATAGGAAAACCCCAGCCTCTGCCTGTAACTGATGTAGACAAGTGTATACAATGATAATATAACTGAAAAAAAATTAGCACATCTTTTAAAAAAAACTGTAACAAACGTATACAATAAAACAAGGTAGGGAAACTGCCCTAGGAGGTGTAACAGATGTAGACAAGTGTATACAAATGTGATCTAAATCAGAAAAATAATCTGATTCACCATTCAAAAGCGTGACGAACGTATACAATAGAAACATATAGGGAAACTATCCCAGCATGTGTAACGGATGTATACAAGGTCTGTGTGTTGAAAAAAATTTAGTTCATCTTGCCCAAAAAGCGTAACGAACGTATACAATGCAAATGTATAGGAAAAACCCATCCTCTGCCAGCTACAGATGTAGACGAGAGTATACAATGATAATATTACTGAAAAAAAAAAAAGAGAACATCTTTTCAGAAACTGTAACAAATGTTTACAATAGAATAAGGTAGGGAAACCGCCCAAGCAGGTGTAACGGAAGGTGACAAATGTATACAACTCTGATCTTATTCAAAAAATAAAAACTGATACACCATTCAAAAGCGTGACGAACGTATACAATAGAAACATATAGGGAAACTATCCCAGCATGTGTAACGGATGTATACAAGGTCTGTGTGTTGAAAAATTTTTAGTTCATCTTTCCCAAAAAGCGTAACGAACGTATACAATGCAAATGTATAGGAAAAACCCATCCTCTGCCTGTTACAGATGTAGACGAGAGTATACAATGATAACATTACTGAAAAAAAAAAGAGAACATCTTTTCAGAAACTGTAACAAACGTATACAATAGAATAAGATAGGGAAACCGCCCAAGCAGATGTAACGGAAGGTGACAAATGTATACAACTCTGATCTTATTCAAAAAATAAAAACTGATACACCATTCAAAAGCGTGACGAACGTATACAATAGAAACATATAGGGAAACTATCCCAGCATGTGTAACGGATGTATACAAGGTCTGTGTGTTGAAAAAAATTTAGTTCATCTTTCCCAAAAAGCGTAACGAACGTATACAATGCAAATGTATAGGAAAAACCCATCATCTGCCTGTTTCAGATGTAGACGAGAGTATACAATGATAATATTACTGAAAAAAAAAAGAGAACATCTTTTCAAAAACTGTAACAAACGTATACAATAGAATAAGATAGGGAAACTGCCCAAGCAGGTGTAACGGAAGGTGACAAATGTATACAACTCTGATCTTATTCAAAAAATAAAAACTGATACACCATTCAAAAGCGTGACGAACGTATACAATAGAAACATATAGGGAAACTATCCCAGCATGTGTAACGGATGTATACAAGGTCTGTGTGTTGAAAAAAATTTAGTTCATCTTTCCCAAAAAGCGTAACGAACGTATACAATGCAAATGTATAGGAAAAACCCATCCTCTGCCTGTTACAGATGTAGACGAGAGTATACAATGATAATATTACTGAAAAAAAAAAGAGAACATCTTTTCAGAAACTGTAACAAACGTATACAATAGAATAAGATAGGGAAACCGCCCAAGCAGGTGTAACGGAAGGTGACAAATGTATACAACTCTGATCTTATTCAAAAAATAAAAACTGATACACCATTCAAAAGCGTGACGAACGTATACAATAGAAACATATAGGGAAACTATCCCAGCATGTGTAACGGATGTATACAAGGTCTGTGTGTTGAAAAAAATTTAGTTCATCTTGCCCAAAAAGCGTAACGAACGTATACAATGCAAATGTATAGGAAAAACCCATCCTCTGCCTGTTACAGATGTAGACGAGAGTATACAATGATAATATTACTGAAAAAAAAAAAGAGAACATCTTTTCAGAAACTGTAACAAACGTATACAATAGAATAAGATAGGGAAACCGCCCAAGCAGGTGTAACGGAAGGTGACAAATGTATACAACTCTGTTCTTATTCAAAAAATAAAAACTGATACACCATTCAAAAGCGTGACGAACGTATACAATAGAAACATATAGGGAAACTATCCCAGCATGTGTAACGGATGTATACAAGGTCTGTGTGTTGAAAAAAATTTAGTTCATCTTGCCCAAAAAGCGTAACGAACGTATACAATGCAAATGTATAGGAAAAACCCATCCTCTGCCTGTTACAGATGTAGTCAACAGTTTACAATGATAATATTACTGAAAAAAAAAAGAGAACATCTTTTCAGAAACTGTAACAAACGTATACAATAGAATAAGATAGGGAAACCGCCCAAGCAGGTGTAACGGAAGGTGACAAATGTATACAACTCTGATCTTATTCAAAAAATAAAAACTGATACACCATTCAAAAGCGTGACGAACGTATACAATAGAAACATATAGGGAAACTATCCCAGCATGTGTAACGGATGTATACAAGGTCTGTGTGTTGAAAAAAATTTAGTTCATCTTTCCCAAAAAGCGTAACGAACGTATACAATGCAAATGTATAGGAAAAACCCATCCTCTGCCTGTTACAGATGTAGACGAGAGTATACAATGATAATATTACTGAAAAAAAAAAGAGAACATCTTTTCAGAAACTGTAACAAACGTATACAATAGAATAAGATAGGGAAACCGCCCAAGCAGGTGTAACGGAAGGTGACAAATGTATACAACTCTGATCTTATTCAAAAAATAAAAACTGATACACCATTCAAAAGCGTGACGAACGTATACAATAGAAACATATAGGGAAACTATCCCAGCATGTGTAACGGATGTATACAAGGTCTGTGTGTTGAAAAAAATTTAGTTCATCTTGCCCAAAAAGCGTAACGAACGTATACAATGCAAATGTATAGGAAAAACCCATCCTCTGCCTGTTACAGATGTAGACGAGAGTATACAATGATAATATTACTGAAAAAAAAAAAAGAGAACATCTTTTCAGAAACTGTAACAAACGTATACAATAGAATAAGATAGGGAAACCGCCCAAGCAGGTGTAACGGAAGGTGACAAATGTATACAACTCTGTTCTTATTCAAAAAAATAAAAACTGATACACCATTCAAAAGCGTGACGAACGTATACAATAGAAACATATAGGGAAACTATTCCAGCATGTGTAACGGATGTATACAAGGTCTGTGTGTTGAAAAAAATTTAGTTCATCTTGCCCAAAAAGCGTAACGAACGTATACAATGCAAATGTATAGGAAAAACCCATCCTCTGCCTGTTACAGATGTAGTCAACAGTTTACAATGATAATATTACTGAAAAAAAAAAGAGAACATCTTTTCAGAAACTGTAACAAACGTATACAATAGAATAAGATAGGGAAACCGCCCAAGCAGGTGTAACGGAAGGTGACAAATGTATACAACTCTGATCTTATTCAAAAAATAAAAACTGATACACCATTCAAAAGCGTGACGAACGTATACAATAGAAACATATAGGGAAACTATCCCAGCATGTGTAACGGATGTATACAAGGTCTGTGTGTTGAAAAAAATTTAGTTCATCTTTCCCAAAAAGCGTAACGAACGTATACAATGCAAATGTATAGGAAAAACCCATCCTCTGCCTGTTACAGATGTAGACGAGAGTATACAATGATAATATTAATGAAAAAAAAAAAAGAGAACATCTTTTCAGAAACTGTAACAAACGTATACAATAGAATAAGATAGGGAAACCGCCCAAGCAGGTGTAACGGAAGGTGACAAATGTATACAACTCTGATCTTATTCAAAAAATAAAAACTGATACACCATTCAAAAGCGTGACGAACGTATACAATAGAAACATATAGGGAAACTATCCTAGCATGTGTAACGGATGTATACAAGGTCTGTGTGTTGAAAAATTTTTAGTTCATCTTTCCCAAAAAGGTGACAAATGTATACAACTGTGATCTTACTCAAAAAATAACAAGAGGGCCAAGAGGCCCCGAATCGCTCACCTGAGCAAAAAGGTTAAAGGTCACACTAGGGTCATAATTTGAACAAACCTGATAGTTTGCAACCATTTCCAAATGGTTCAGAAGAAGAAGATTTTTGAATGTTTATCTATGTATTGCTATGGTTCAAACCAAGGACTCTCTGCCCCAGGGCTACTTTGGTCCCTGGGGCCACCATTTGAACAAACATGGTTAAAGGCTACTAAGCAAAGCTACATACCAATTGCGGTTCTGAAGTAGAAGATTTTTTAAATATTTTTCTATGTATTTCTATGGTTCAAACCTAGGACTCCCTGCCCCAGGGCCATTTTGGATCCTGGGGCCACCATTTGAACAAATTTGGTAGAGGACCACTAGGCAATGTTACATACCAAATTTCATGCATCTGAGGCAAGCAGTTCTGGTGTAGAAGATTTTTAAGTATTTTTTAGTTTCGAACCCAAGACTCCCTGCCCCAGGGCCATTTTGGACTCCGGGGCCACCATTTAAACAAACTTGGTAGAGGACCACTAGGCAATGCTACAAACCAAATTTCAAGCATCTGAGCCCAGTAATTCTGATGAAGAAGATTTTTAAGTAATTTTTAGTTTCGAACCAAAGACCCCCTGCCCCAGGGCCATTTTGGACCCTGGGGCCACCATTTGAACAAACTATGTAGAGGACCACTAGACAATGCTACATACCATATTTCAAGCATCTAAGCCAAGCAGTTCCGGAGTAGAAAATTTTTTTAATTTTTTTTTCAGTTTTGAACCCAAGACCCCCTGCTCAAGGGCCATTTTGGACCCTGGGGCCACCATTTGAACAAATTTTGTAGAGGACCACTAGGTAATGCTACATACTAAATTTCAAGCATCTGAGCCAAGTAATTCTGATGAAGAAGATTTTTAAGTATTTTTTAGCTTAGAACCCAAGACCCCCTGCCCCAGGGCTATTTTGGATCCTGGGGCCACCAGTTGAACAAATTTGGTAGAGGACCACTAGGTAATGCTACATACTACATTTCAAGCATCTGAGCCAAGTAATTCTGATGAAGAAGATTTTTAAGTAATTTTTGGTTTCGAACCAAAGAACCCCTGCCTCAGGGCCATTTTGGACCCTGGGGCCACCATTTGAACAAATTTGGTAGAGGACCACTAGGTAATGCTACATACTAAATTTTCCAGCATCTGAGCCAAGTAATTCTGATGAAGAAGATTTTTAAGTATTTTTTAGCTTAGAACCCAAGACCCCCTGTCCCAGGGCCATTTTAGATCCTGGGGCCACCATTTGAACAAATTTGGTAGAGGACCACTAGGTAATGCTGTATACCAAACTTCAAGCATCTGAGCCAAGCAGGTCTGGAGAAGAAGATTTTTAAGTATTTTTTAGTTTCGAACCCAAGACCCGCTGCCCCAGGGCCATTTTGGACCCTGATGCCACCATTTGAACAAACTTGGTAGAGGACCACTAGACAAGCTTCATGCCAAATATCAAAGCCCTAGGCCTTGTGGTTTCAGAGAAGATGTCATTTAAAGCAAATTGTTGACGACGGATGACTGACGACGGACGACGGACACTGGGTGATCACAATAGCTCACCCTGAGCCTATGGCTCAGGTGAGCTAAATACTGATATGTCATTCAGAAAGTGTGACGAATGTATACAATAGATACCCATAGGGAAGGCCAGTTTACCTAACCACACCATTCCTGGGCAGGGTTAGACCTCCTAAGCAGTCGACCAGTTCTAAGTGCACATACTTTTGCCAGTAACTGACAAATGCCCTTCTTGAATCAGCGGAAGGAGAAACGAAAGTATGTGGCCAGACCGGGTTTCGAACCCAGGACGTCTGACTTATGAGTCAGGTGCCCTACCGATTGTGCTACGCGATCCAGTGGGCCTGTGTGGTAAAAGAATATCAGCACGTCTTGCTCAAAAAGCGTAAGGAGCATATAAAATGCAAATGCATAGAAAAAACACCCTTTGCCTCTAACGGTGGAACATAAGATGTGGTTTTTTCTTGATTTCTAATTTAAAACAAAATTTAGGTAAAAATAGATGTTGCTCCTGTTTTACATTAGGATAGCTGAATGACCACCTGTTTGGAAAAGAGATGTTCATTCCATTTACCACGCACGTTCAATGTGAACTTTCGTCAGTTTGTGAATGCTTCATTCTGTTTTGGTTTTGAGGGCGGGATTAGTGGGACATTGTATTCATTCCTGATCTTTGCCTATCTTATTACTTCCGGTTTTATCATCAACAATAACAGTTAATTTGGTTATACGGTTATATACTTGGTAATTAAACATTAAATGACCTGTCACTGTTGTTTTAATCCAACCTGATTAATTTTTAATACAGTTCTGGGAATGGGTTTATATTTCCGACTTTTTATGATTTATTATACAGTGTAATAATAGTTTATGATTACTCCTTTTAAGCAGCTGGACGAAGCAGTCATGATAATGAATCAGCATGTGCTGACTTCATGAGCCAAGTCTATGAGCTGTGTCTATGTCTGAGTGGAGGGTATGCATGAGCTGAGGATATGACAAGGTTTTTGACAGAGACTTATCAGGGTTTTTTACTTCTTTTTTAACAAATGGTAACAACCTTTGTGACTGTCTGTTTGTTTCCATGGATAGTGTAGCCTTCTATATAGCATCAACTCTTAAAGAAAGGAATTTGCTCCCCAGAAGGAGCAAATTCTTTTCAATAAGAATTGACCCCCTTTGAGAAGGGAGACAGAACTGAAATGGCAGCTGCTTCCCCTGAAACTGTATGGATACACCTTAAACAATGAGTATCCTAATACATGAAGTTTTGCTGTTCTGATACTTATGTCCAGGACCTTGACCCAAAGCCACTAAGTCGGGTGGGGTAGTACTATATGAGACTTTATCCATTAGCTAGGATTTGTGAGAGTATAAGGTATATCCATCAAAGTGTTTGGGGTATTTAAAAAGCTCTGACAAAGAACACCATATTTTTACATAAAATATAATAATATATTGAGAAAAGAGGCAGGGGCCATTTATTGGAGCAGGAGCATTTATTAGAATAAATTAGGTATTCTGTGTTTTTGTGGGAAAAAAGATAAAATATTAGAGGTACCAAAAAAAATTACTACTTATGTCCCAATTCAGTAGGACGCCCCGGCATTAGAAGTTATACACAGCACCATCCCACCACCCGACCACCCTCTAATGTTGACAAAGTGGCTTTCAATACAGATTCAATCAGAAATAGGAGATACATCTCCTGTACAGTAATTGGCTTCAAATTCTCATTAATTTTCTATTACTAGCCAAAATATACAAGTGCGTTAACTCAGAACTATTTAGGATAGGATAAAGAATCTGTGAAAATTAATTGTAGGGTAGAAGTAGCTTTATAACTCATAGTTTTCCCCTTTTTTCAATATAAACACAGAGAATTAATATCTCAGAATACATAAAATTTTATATTTTCCATTTGAAAAAGTTTTAGGTTCCAGACCATTAGACTGACACAAAGAAGGACAATAAGATATGCTGGAATTACAGTAGTTTGTTAGTGTCCAAATATTTAGGTAACTTATGGTATAAAAATAGAAGAAAAAGAAAAGAAACAGAAAAAAAATCCATAAATAAGTGTTATGAAAAATGTTATACAATTAGGTTCACATCTGCGTTTCTCTGCATTTTAACATGTGCTATGTTTTAATATATACTGTCGCTTTTTTCCAAAAATACATGATAAAATACTGAATAAAATGTTTCTCCAGAGCGGAATAAACAGAAATATACCATAATCAGGTTGATCTGTGCAGATCTGTCCTTAGTGCATTAAAGTTTGTTCCCAAGTTATACATTGATTTATTTTTTATATATTCTCAAAGTATCATAATTAAGCATACTGACAGACCAATAAAGGGTGGTTGGTGATGATATTTATAAGATAAATTCTGTTAATATGCTCCATAACAACCCATGTTGTTGTCCCTCATTAGAACTGCCTCATCAAGGCTGCTCTAATAACAGTAGTTTATAATTATGGTTTGGATCGAATCCCATCTCCTCTGCACCTCAGTAACTAGTTATATCAGGAACACAAATGACAATGAAATTCTTATAAAGTATGAACAGTTCAAGTATGATGCAGAAATAATGGCCGTTATGCATGGAAAATATCTTAAAAATATTTTGATAAAAAAATGGACTATTTACAAATTGCATTATCTGTCTCCAAAACAATTTATGACATTTTTTTTATTTAGTTACGATCTCAGAATATTTGCTTCTGTTTGGAATATTTAACAAACACTAAAAGTATATCTGTTGCACAACATAAAATGTGATGTAAAACTTATTTTGAGATAATATTTATGAACAAATATATTTTATCATTGATTTTTTTAAGGAAAAAAGGAGAGAGAGAAAAAAACAGTAATAAAACTGATATATGCACACTAGAAATGTTTACTGTATATATGGTAATGTGCTGTGATTTCATAAATTGACAGCCCCCTACTGTTTATTGGAGTTTTGACACACTCTAGTAGCTGCTACTGTTAGAAAATTACAATATACAGTCCTAACAGGTAGCTTGTCACATACATATTTTGATAACTGCCTAAACCTGCACTGTAGAACAACAGATATACCATATTAATCCTAATAAATACCCAGGGGGTGTTTCATTTTACGAAAAGGGGGGAGAGGAGTTATTCAGAGCCTAGATTGTAGTAAATCAGTCACTGCCAAAAAAACTTTAAGTAGCAATATATAAGGTGATGGGTATACTTTCAGAAGAAGCAATTAACTCTACTATTTTTGCCCCCTTTTTCAGTATAGGGTCAACTTTTTAAGAGAAGACCACATTTCAAAAGCTACTTTAATTATCCAGAGAAACAAACAGGAATTCAAAAAGTTAAGAGAGCATTATTTTAGGAAAAGAGGTAGCTAGAGCAGGGGTTTTTATTAGGATGAATATGGTATATGTGATATTTTTTTTTCACTGACCAAGGAAAAAAGAGCAAAAGGACATACTAGTTGACTGTCCCCCATAAATAGGGATAAAATCAATGAAATGTTAAAAAGAACTACAAATACAAAAAAATTAAAGAACAATGAGACCATTTTTTTTCCTTCACACTTTTGCATTTGCCATTTAATTGTTCAAATGTAAATATTCAGACTAACCATTATATGCATTGCAGTACATGTCTGTAATTTCCCAAATAAGGTAAAAGCCCATTACATGTATATCTCCTTTCTTAAAAAGAGCTCAATCAGTTAAGCACTGGCCTGCTAAGCCAGCGGTCCAGATCCAAATCCCGCTAGAGGTGGAAATCTTTTCAATCTTATTTTGTTTCAGTTTTCTAACATTTCTGAGAAAAATATTTAAGTTCTGATTAATATTAGCTACGTAAAACTTGTGGCTTTATTTTTGAAGAAAATAAACTAGGACAACCTATTGCACCATTTAACTGATCGACACCCTGATTAAACAAGATATTTTTATGCAAGTTTGTACTTTAGTAATCGATGTCATATGATGTGCAGAGAAAAAAAAACTGTAATTTCATCTACATTTTATACAGAATTATGCCCATTTGTAATTTTCAGTATGGAAAACATGTCTGCACAATAACTTTAAAGCCTTTGAGTGCAAGTTTCCTGCTTCACAGAGTTGTTGCCCTTGTATAAAATGGCAAATAACTTAATGACTCTACCAGTGTGTTAATTCCAAACAACATATTACATAGAAAGCTGTCATTTTTGTTTCTGGTTGAGGACATATGACTTAAATACCACCAACTGTTCCACAAAGGTGGGCCTATTAGTTACCATGTTAATAGTTTTGGGATTGTTTTGGGAGAGAAAGCCAGAAGGTCAGACACATGACAGATTTACATATTTCATGTACTTCCGGTGAGGGAAAACCTCGTCTTATAACCGAATAAATATGGTATCAATCAAAGGATAGCTACTGAAATGTAATAAAAGCTTTTAAAAGAACCAGTATAATAGCTTTTAACAGATAAGTTTACATTCTGTTTTGCCAGGCCTTGATGGTGCATTTGGATAGCCTAAATATAATAGCTTTTAATAGAAAGTTTTCATTCTGTTCTGCCAGGCCTTGATGGTGCAGTTGGACAGCCTTGGTGCAAAACATACAGTCATAATGACTCATCCCAAGCTATCATGTTCATACATCAAAATAGTCTTCCAGCTATATGGCAAAATTACTGACCTTTAATATAGGTCATGCTGAGCTTCATTTCATTATACCTACAAGACAATGCCAAAAGGTGGAGCCATGTCTGGAAAACTGTGTATATGTTCCAAAACAGACTTCTGGAAAACATATTTTAACAGTGTCTAAGATTTTGACTTCCAGCCCCACCATGGGGCATGATCCTGGGGCCAAACTCATGGCATGGAAGCAGACCTCTTAAGTGCCATTATCTAGTACTTATGGTCCAAATATGAACAGTTTCTGATGAGGGCTTGGGGAGACACACCCATTTAGAGAAACTTTAATAAAAACTAGGCAATAAAACAAGTAGCCCAAGGGCAACAACCGCTCACCTGTGTTATAAAATGTAAGCTTCCAGCTCAGGTAAGCTAATAAACAGGCTGCAGTTCTATAGGATTCGATGACCCCATGGGGCATGGCAAGTTTGGACCCCAGGGGCTTGATTGGCAGGATTTATGTAGAGGACCATTATACACTGCTACATACTAAATACATAAGCTCTTGGCCTTATGGTTTCATAAAAGAAGATTTTTGAAGGTTCTTTAGCTATATAGCTCTATATAAACAAACAACCCCCCTGGGGTGTGGGCAGTTTGGACCTCAGGTGCTTGATTGGCAGAATTTATGCAGGGGATCACTAGACATTGCTGCATACTAAATATGTAAGCTCTGGGCCTCATGGTTTCAGAGAAAAAGATTTTAGAAGTCTTTCCCATTATAAGTCTATGGGAGCAGCATGGCCAATTTGGACCCCAGGGGGCATGGTTGGCAGGATTTAAGTTGGAGACCACTAAACGTTGCTACATATGTACTAAAGAAGTTAGCTCTGGGCCTAATGGTTTAAGAGAAGATTTTTTAAGATTTTCCCGTTGTTAGTCTATGGGAACTAATGACCCCCGGGGCGAGGCCAGTTTGGACCCCGGGGGCATGGTTGGCAGGATTTATGTAGGGGACCACTAGACATTGCTACTTGCTACATATATACGCTCTTGGTCTCATGGTTGCAGAGAAGAAGATTTTTTTAAAATTTTCCCATTGTAAGTCTACAGGAGCTTATGACCCCCCTGGCGTGGCCAATTTGCACCGCAGGGTCATGGTTGGTATGATTTATGTAGAGGACCACTAGACATTACTACATGCTACATATATATGCTCTGGGCCTCATGGTTTCAAAGAAGAAGATTTTTCAAGATTTTCTCATTGTAAGTCTATGGGAGCTTATGACTCCCGGGGCGTGGCCAATTTAGACCCCAGGGGCATGGTTGGCAGGATTAATGTAGGGGACCATTAGATATTGCTTCATGCTACACATATAAGCTCTGGGCCTCATGGTTCCAAAGAAGAAGATTTTTGAAGGTTCTTAAGCTATATAGCTATATCTAAACAAATGACCCCCTGGGGCGTTGCAATTTGAGCCCCAGGGGCATGGGTGGCAGGATTTCAGTAGGGGATCACTAGACATTGATACATGCTATATATATATAAGCTATGGGCCTCATGGTTTCAAAGAAGAAGATTTTTTAAGATTTTCCCATTGTAAGTCTAAGGGAGCTAATGACCCCCGGGGAATGGCCAATTTGGGCCCCAGGGGCATGATTGGCAGGATTTATGTAGGGGACCACTAGACATTTGTACATACTACGAGTTTATGTAAGCTCTAGGCCTCATGGTTTCAGAGAAGAAGATTTTTGAAGTTTTTCCCATTATAAGTCTATGGGAGCTATATGTTGCCATGGCAACCAGAGTTCCAACCCAATCTACCCTTAAACCTAATGCAGTCAATCCCCCACCCCAACAAAGTTACACATAAAATTTGATCAAGATTAGCCTGCTGGTTTAGGAGATATTGGTGTTTAAAAGTGTGGACGCCGACGCCGACGGACGACGGACCATGGCTATACTATAAGCTCACCTTGACAGGTGAGCTAAAAAGGTGATGAATGCCACCACCATATGCCTGACTAGATGAGTAATGTGTTTGGACATATTTGTGTGAAGTTATATCAATATCTGTCAATAAATAAAGGTGCTAGAGGAATGACTAAGTTATCAAAAACTAGAAAATTGTGTCTGTAAGACACTGATGATGCCCCCGTGCAGCGCCCGTCACATGACGTGTATATCCATAAAGCACATACAAAGAATCCATTGAAAACATACCCTACCATGTAAAAAATTGCCCAAAACGACTAAGTTAAAAAGGCTGTGATTCCGTCAAAATTAATTCCAGATCTATCAAAATGCCTCATGCATATCTTCAAATATGTCCACAATATGCAGACAAGGTTTGAAAAAGATCCATTGAAAACTGTGAAGCAAGTTGATAACACAACTCCATACTCTACAATGAAAAATTTCCCTCAAATGACTAAGTTCAAAAGGCCATAATTCTGTCAAAATTAATTCTAGGTCCAACAAAAACCCATATGCACATCTTCAATACATTCACAGCATGTATGCAAGGTTTGAAAAAGATCCATTGAAAACTGTGAGAGGAGTTGATTACACAAACTCTATACCCTACAATGCAAAAATTTGCCTCAAATGACTAAATTCAAAAGGCCGTACTTCAGTCAAAAATAATTCTAGGTCAAACAATAAGCCACATGCACATCTTCAATATGTCCCAAACATGTATGCAAAATTTGAAAAAAAATGACTAAGTTCAGAAGGCAGTAATTATGTCAAAACTAATTTTAGCTCCATCAAAAACCCACATGCACATCTTCAATATGTCCACAACATGTACGCAAAGTTTGAAAACTGTGGGAGGAGTTGATTACACAAACTCTATACTATAAAGCGTGACGAACAGACGGACGGACGGACAGACAGGGGCAAATCTTAATGCCCCCTGACTATCGTCACGGGGGCATAAAAAAGCAACTGTGTCCTTGACCTTGGATCTACAACAATGAAACCCAAGCTTGTTCAAGATATTGTCTTACTTAACATTTGTATGTAGATATATATCAAAATCAGTTCACAAATAAACGGGCTAGAACCAATGACAAAGTTTGTGTGTCCCATAGAATGGAACAGGGAGTGTGAATACTAGCACTCTGTCTTATATTAATTCAGTGATTCTCTTGTTTGTAATTTTACAATAGAAATGTTATCGAAAACAAACACAGATATTCAAAACTTTTTGTCCTAAATCTACTTTCGATTTCTACTTTCGGTTTAATACACACAAACAAAGCAACATGTTGATGACTATTTTGAAATCAGGTCCATTTCAAGATTGACCGAGGTCCATTTTGGAATTGCAAATTGGACAGGTCAGTTTTGAGATTGGTCAGTGTCGCTGCCCAGTGTCAAAATTACGGTGGTGGGTGCCTACCGACATAGCATACTTATTCATGAAAGTTATTGTCAAATCTTCAACTAGAGACATAAAACAAAACACACTTCAATTTAATCTGCGTCGGTTATCTTTTTTAAAGATTTTTCTTGTTGTTTTTTTTCCTCCCTAAATATATCATGTCTACATCTGTTACACTTCCTAAGATGGTTTCCCTTTATATGTCTATTGTATACATTCTTCACACTTTTTGAAAGATGGATCTGACCTTTTGTGATTCATCACTGTTGTATACACCTGACTGCCTCTTTTACATATATTTTAGTGGTTTAATTTTCTATGGATTTTCATTGTATACGTTCATTACACTTTTTTGATTGGGCTGATTCCTTTTTTCCTCACTAGATATATTTTGTCTACATCCGTTACACATACTAGGTTGGTTTCCGTATATTTATCAATTGTATACGGTCGTCACACTTTTTGAAAGATGTATCTTCTTTTTTTTTTGGATTCATCACTGTTGTATACACCTGACTCCATCTGTTACATATACTTTAGTGGTTCCTCTATGGATTTCCATTGTATACATTCGTTACACTTTTTTGGAAAGATGTGCTGTTGTTGGTTTTTTTAAACAGAAATATCCTGTCTACTTCTGTTACACCTCCTGGGATGGGTTCCCCTATATAATACTATTGTATAGGTTCGTCACACTTTTTTGGAAAGATGTGCTGACTTTTTTTTCCTCACTAGATATATCTTGTCTACATCCGTTACACCTCCTGGTATGGGTTTTCCTATATATTTCTATTGCATGCGTTCGTTACACTTTTTTTTTGAAAGATGTCCTGATTTTTTTTTCCTCACTAGATATATCATACTTGTCTACATCCGTTACACCTCCTGGGATGGGTTTCCCTATATATTTCTATTGTATACGTTCGTTACACTTTTTTGAAAGATGTCCTGATTTTTTTTTCCTCACCAGATACATCATACTTGTCTACATCCGTTACACCTCCTGGGATGGGTTTTCCTATATATTTCTATTGTATACGTTCGTTACACTTTTTTTGAAAGGTGTTCTGATTTTTTTTCCTCACTAGATATATCTTTCTTGTCTACATCCGTTACACCTCATGGAATAGATTTACCTATATATTTCTATTGTATACGTTCGTTACACTTTTTTTAAAAGGCGTTCTGATTTTTTTTCCTCACTAGATATATCTTTCTTGTCTACATCCGTTACACCTCCTGGGATGGGTTTCCCTATATAATACTACTGTATACGTTCGTCACACTTTTTGGAAAGATGTGCTGACTTTTTTTTTCCTCACTAGGTATATCTTGTCTACATCCGTTACACCTCCTGGTATGGGTTTTCCTATGTATTTCTATTGTATACGTTCGTTACACTTTTTTTGAAAGATGTCCTGATTTTTTTTTTGCTCACTAAATATATCATACTTGTCTACATCCGTTACACCTCCTAGGATGGGTTTTCCTATATATTTCTATTGTATACATTCGTTACACTTTTTTTGAAAGGTGTTCTGTTTTTTTTTTACGTCACGAGATATATCTTTGCTTGTCTACATCCGTAACACCTCCTGGGATGGGTTTTACCTATATATTCCCATTGTATACGTTCGTTACACTTTTTTTGAAATATGTGCTAATTTTATTTTTGCTCACTAGATATATCATACTCGTCTACATCCGTTACACCTCCTGGGATGGGTTTCCCTATATATTTCTATTGTATACGTTCGTTACACTTTTTTTGAAAAATGTGCTGTTTTTTTTTCCATACTAGATATATCTTGTCTACATCCGTTACATCTCCTGGGATGGGTTTCCCTATATATTTCTATTGTATACGTTCGTTACACTTTTTGAATGATGAGCTAATATTTTTTTTTTTGGTTTCTGAAAGATATATCTTGGTTACATCTGTTACACCTCCTTGGGTAATTTCCCTATCAAATTCTATTGTCTACATTCGTAACGCTTTATAGACAAAGGTGCTCTTTTTTTTTTTCACAGGCAGTGGATGGCTTTTACCTACATATTTTCATTGTAAACATCGTTACGCTTTTTGGAAAGATAAGCTGATTTTTTTTTTCAGATGTCTACATCCGTTACATGTATTTGTGTTTTTTTTCCCTCTGTATTTCCACTGTAGACATTCGTTACTCTTTTTTTAAAAAAAGATGTGCTTATTTTTTTTCAACAGATATATTGGTTTTCCTATCTGGTAATCCTAAGGCTGGAGTGCATTTGTCTACATTTGTCTACACCGTTACGGTGTGACGAAATGCGCCCTTCCGGAAATCCGCTCTCCTTTTGTGCACTATATGCACTGGGCACATAACCACTTTCTTGGTTTTCTCGTGTCGTGGCTCATTTATGATGCGTAGCTGTCAAAGCATAAATGGGATTTTAATACAACAATATTTTGCCCATGCTATATATAGAAAATGTCTGCTTCTACTAACTTGAAACATACCATAAAAGATACTGTTAACTCGCGAGTTGATATACTAGCTGCACCAAGAAAAATTGTCATAGCTCAAGAACAATGAAATTATGAGAATGAGAAGTATATCCCTGGATTTATCTTGAAATCAGCAGTATCACAGATGTATTTTAACTGCACACAATTCAAATGCACTATACATGTATGAAATGGTCATAAATACATAACTGATATCCGTGTTAAAAGGGACCTTAAGCCATGTGCAACCTTCATAGTGAACATTCAGATCAGCCTGAAAGGCCAGATAAACTGAACAGAATTTTCACTTTTCAAATTTTAGATTCCTTAGGATTTATAGACTGTGTATGTGAAAAGGGAAGAATCTGATCAGACTGCACTGAAGTGCAGGCTGATCTGAGTCTCTCCAGTTCACACATGACATAAGGTACCTTTCACATGAAGCCAATCATGTTATATTTACATTAGTGCCTATGCCTCCATAAATGTACAAATCTTTCGAGCAAATTATTTTATTTTATCAAAAAATATTTTGACCATCTCATTAGAATTGCCTCACCAGAACAACCAAATAAGGCAATTCTAATGGGATCCAAAACAGGATCTGAGGAGAAAAAAAGAACAAAATTTCAACTCCGAACATTTTTGACTCAAATTGAGTCAATTCCGCTGTTAACCCAAACACAACACTGTACCTCCATTCAAGCTCAAAAGTGCCAACTGGCTTTTGCACCAATCCTTAACCGTAATATCAACATTTTTATATGTCTCAATCTATGTTTTGATTGTCCTATGTCCAACCTACTAACTATTTTTCCATCTGATCACGTTTCCATGCTAGCAAGTATCCGTGATACTTCCGCCCGTTGACCAGGGGTCATGTGTTGCGTTATATGAACAATTGAGTCCATCGCTACTTCAGGGTTGTTCTCTATCAGCCTGAAAAACATTACAACAAAATGAACATTCAAAAGGCTGGCAAGCTAGATTCGTCTGGCATTTAAAATTTATATCATCATGCTGTTGTTGTTGTTTTTTTTTGTTTTTTTTTTCTGAAAAAGATGTATTAGCATCATTGTGTGGTATCATTTCAAATTTTGCCATTTTTATTGTCAAACAATCATCTATATAAAGCTTTATGAATAACAAATTTTGTACAGTATACCTGTGCCTAACCTTGATTACCAAAACAAACATCTGCATAGCCAAGTGGTTAGTGCTCCTGAATTCAGATCACAAGGTTGTGGATTCAATTTCTGCTGGAGGCATGATAATGTCCGAGAATCTGTCTAAATGACACTTCGCTGCACAGAGCATTGATAATCAAACTCCCATCACCCTGATATGACTGAAATACTAGTTGAAAAGGGCATTAAAAATCAATAAAAAACAAACAATTCACCCAAACTACTATTACTAAAGGGAGACAACTCACCCTCTGACTTGCTGTATCACATGGTCCCTCTGTAAACATCTCATGTTCTCCTCCAGTGTATTTTTGGCACCAGTTTCATCTTGTTGCTCTGATAACCACTCTACTACGGTCTTGTCATCTTCCCATAGATAACCCTGTATTACAAATAGTTAACCTCATTTATAAATTACCATAACACATAAATTCTAATGCACTTGATATAACACAACGTCTGGATAACATCAACAGTTTTGCCAGTATATCCAGCAATACCTGCAGTCAAATTGAAACATTGCTCCTCACTGACTGACTTCCGGTTTTAGTTGCTAAACTCTTGCAGTGGCTGCAAAGTAGTAAATATATGAAAAGTGCATTATAATAGGGATAACTTTATTGAAACATGTCATTTGGGTAGTAAATTGTCAAATTTATTGTCACAAATTGTATTTTATGGCAACACTGACACTTTGCTGTAAAACATAATTTGTGAGCATTAAACTAGTGATTTACCTACTTAAATGACAATTTTGAGTATATTAACCCTCCAAGAATCAGGGAGGACATGCTGGCTATATAACGGAAACATGATAACACTGCTCCCACTCAAAATGGAGGCAACACAGTTTTTCTTTAAACTTTACCCATTCACCTCAAGGTCAAACAGTTTTAAGCCAATACTTCAGACACCCTCTTACTGACATCCTCAGTGAAAGATTTAACCAGATGAGAAGACTCACGAGGGGTGCTATATCTGAATCTGCAGTTTGCCATTTCTTTGAATAATATATAAATGTACCTTTAACCAAATTTAGTGTGACAAATAAATAAAAATATCCACACGTTAAAAAATGATCTATCCAAAAAGAAGATGGAAGAGTCATACCATACACAGTTAGACTTTCCCATGCTGAATATTGCAGACAACAAATAAGGTACTTTTCTTGAAGAAAGTAGGGTTCACATTTTATTCAAAGAGTCTCTTGTGGACGTTTCGAATAAACTGTCAAGCCCTTTTTTCTTAAAAAAGAAAAAGACAGTATTTTAACTCTTTAAGTGCCGAAAAATGAAAACATTCAAATTCGCAAACAGGATAGATCCAGATAAAGCAGCTCATCCCAGCCCCCTCATCTGGATTTACAATGCTTGCTCTCTAGTTTCTGAGTTCTCATTATGATATGAGCCGCGACACGACAAAACCAACAATGTGGTTGTGCGTCCAGCGCAGACTCAGATCAGGCTGGGCATCCGCCCAGTCTGATCAGAGTCTTCGCTGTCCGCATGGAGGTAGCTTAGACACTTAGCTACCCTTTAAGCGCTTAGCGAAGAGTCTTAGCGGACTAGGCGGATGCCCAGGCTGATCTGAGTCTGCGCTGGGCGCACAACCACATTGTTGTTTTTCTCGTGTCGCGGCTCATATAGCTTCCTCTAAGCACTCATTATGATATAGCTTCTTCTGCTTAGATACGGTGTAGGTTTTGTAAGTCTAGAACACACCATCTGCTGTCTGCTTTTGTGGCACTTTTAGGGTTAAATTATCATTTGCTGATATTTCAGCATGCTTAAGGTTGAAACAAAAAAGACTGAGCTAACATCTCACCTTGACTGTTCCTCTGTCTTCTACAAACCACCGACTCAACATGGAGTTAAGCTGTCCATCTGTCTGTTCAACTGTAAACTGCCTCAGCTTCTGTTTCAATGAGCTCTCTAGCAGACGTCGCCGTAACCTCCAGTAGAAGAATTCTCTGCTTCTCTCCCATTTCAATACATCCTGACAAAGACCAAATAAGAATAACATGACCAGACTTCCATCAGGGTTGTCAATTATGCTCCACTTCAAATTTTCCTGACTTTTCCCTGACATTTTACAGTTTTCCATACCCTCTTTTTATCCAAAACTTAGTTTTACTCTTTACTTAACAGTGCTGTATCACTTGCAAATTCAGGGCTATTCTTAAAATAAAAGCATTTGCTCCCTAGGGAGCAAATTCTTTCCTTTAAGAGTAGCTTCCAGTGGGAAGGGAGATTGCCCGGACTATCTCTATAGAAAGTACATCCTTCCCCTTGAACAGAAAAAGTATATTTTCTGAAGACTGCCAGAGGCATCAATGCTCAAATTCCCTAACTTTTCTCTGACTTTTCTTTCCCGGACAACCATACCATTCCCTGACTTTTCCCTGACCTGGAAAAAAAATCATTTTCAGATGTTTTTTTGTGGCCATGACAACCCTTTTCTAAGGTACATGTAGCTCTCTTTAGTATGGGTGTGATCTTGTTGTGTAATACCAGCAGGTAAAAACTTCTGTGCAAAAATGTAATAAAGCCCTAGAAATAGAATGGCTATTATACAACTTATACCTTTCATCAAGAGTTTACCAGAAACAACTGAGCCATGACACGAGAAAAACAACAAAGTGGCTGTGTGCCAAGCACAGACTCAGATTAGCCTGGGCATCTGCCCAGTCTGATCAGTCTTTGCTGTCCGCATGGAGGTAGCTTAGATCCTTAGCCACCCTTTAAGCACTTGGCAAAGAGTCTGATCAGACAGGGCAGATGCCCAAGCTGATCTGAGTCTCAGCTGGCCGCTCTCATGTTGCGGCTCCAATGTCAACTACCAAGTATGTTATAGCTTATGATCGCAATAGTCCTCATTCATATCCACAATCCCTAGGTCCTATGTAGGCCCAGATCCACACAACCACATACTGGTAGGGCTCTGGATAACTGTTGGGGCTGGGAGGTGCTGAAATGAATTAGTGTTTGTGTGTGTGGAGGGAGGGGTAGGGGGGCTTGAAAATATATGACATAATTAGGGACCTATTTTATGATAATTTCTGATAATGTTTTCTTCCCTTTGAAAATATATGTTGCGATATCTCATTAGAGATTCTAATATAACAACATATACATGCATTTTAATCCGACCACATGGATAAATTATCTAAAACTGTCATCAGAATGATACTCATTATTATCTGGAGACCTACATATCATACATAACACAAAAGCCCAGATGGCATGGCTATAGCCCAAAAGCCCACCCCATGGATCCAGGGCTGCTATTTATCTAGGTAGCCAAAGACAGACTGATCAGATTGTGCTCCTAGCAGGTGGATCTGAAGCGTCACTGTCTGCAAATGCCTTAACGTATCTTCTCTCATGGATGACTAGGTACACTTTCAAGGGCAGCAACTCAAAAATTATTTGTTTTTGTCTCCTTTACAATGGGGTGAAATCTTAAAGAATTTGCTCCTGAGGAGCAAATTCTTTTAGAGTAGACTCCAATTTTGAAGGGTTTAATAGCTCAGAGAAACAAGTTATTTCACTTTGAAACATGACGCATGATTACAGGATAGCTCGCCTAATAGTGCCTTGCCCATCACTGTCACATACAACATTTCAGCCTAAAAGAAAGCGGATGTTCCCACAGCAACAACAACAGCTCTTCCTAATTTTTATTTAGGCATGCTTAAAATAGGCAAGAAAATATGGGGGTGTACCCATCAACTTTAAATATATACCCTTATTAAACATACCAACCCCATCCCCTACTCAAACCTCTTTTACTTACAGATATCACGCTGACTTCCTCCATACGTCCCGGAGTATCATGAAGATCGGCAAAATGTACCGCAATCTGGTGGTACATCGGCATCAACCTGTCTTCCCTCTCCTTCAACTCCTCCTCGAGTTTAGCATGTTCTGCTCTGTCCATTGTGGGGTTGTTCATTTTCTCAACTATCAGTTTACATGTGTCATCTATACGTCTCATAGTCTTCTGAAGATCACGTTTACGGTACTTTATTTCAACTGTGCCTTCAGGCTCCAGAACACCACCCCTAAAAAGTATGTGGAAATGTTTCAGTATATGCTCTCCTGTTTACTGAGAAACATTGCTCATTTGGTAGATTATATTTCAAGCAATTCAGTCTATAATTTTTTAACCACTATGATATTTTTTGCTGGTATTCAGTATTTTATTTTTGAGTTGTTTATGATGATAAACACCTGAAATATCATTGGAAAACAAATTTCAATACTTTAGCTTATCCCTAATGTGCATAAGTATTGGGACACCTAAAATAATAAATTTTCCATTTGTCCCAAATGGAAAATTCAATATTTTTAGGTGTCCCAATATATACACACATTACAGTATCTAATATTCTTTGAGAAAGTTTGTAGTGCTATCAGACCATAGTACAGCACACTGTCATAGATTCAACAGGACTTGTCTGCGTACAGGATAGCTCACCTGACAGCATCTAGCCCAGCACATAAAAATTTCAACATAAAACTTCAACAGTTTGCTAACATCAACACCGCCACCAACGCTGACGCCAAGGGTAGTACAACAGCTCTTCCTCTACATTCGTACAGGCAAGCAAAAAATAGAAAATTTCTCAAGGTGACGTGTTACACTTTCAGAGAAAGCAACTTTGCCTAACTTTTCATGGGGTCAACTCGCTGGTCTGGTCGAAAATAATTTCCTTTGAGAAAAGTCACAAATGTAGTTCCCTTTTGTAAAAATGGCCGTGTACCCATTCAGCTTAACAAATTCTGGTACAAAACATACACCAAATCCCTACTCAATTGTGAACTGACTGCCACTAAGGGTAAATGCTATTCTGTATACCTGCTAAGTTCATCAGCAAACATTTCCATATGGGTGGGATTTATTGTGGGATCCACCACTACCCAGGCTCCTCCCCTGAGTTCAGCGTAAGGTGGGATATAGATCATGACTGGTTGAGTATACTCTCGTAAAGCATCAACAATGTAGGCACCAAACTTCAACACCTGGTCATACATGTCTGGTAAAACAAAATTAAAGATTTTACCAATGGCATTCATGTAACCTATTTTTTCACTAGCTTCTTATACAGACATCTCCATATTCAAATTGGGACAAGTATAATTCTCAATCAAACAAGACCTGCCCCCAACCAGAACAGCTCACCTGACAGCGCCTTGCCCATCACATAAAAACTTTAATGTAAAACTTTAACATTTTGCTAACGCCGGCACCACCCCTAACGCCGACGTCAGGGGTAGTGCAATAGCTCTTCCTGTACATTAGTACATGCGAGCTAAAAAGTAAACTGTCTGCTAAATATCACAGAGCAGACACTAATAAGATTTCTGAACTGGGACTGCACTGTTTGCACAGATATTGGCATCAAGTATCAGCTATGTGTTGCCCATATGTATCGTCATGTATACTGTTCACAGGGGCAACAGTTCATGACAAAGAATTTTCAATATGTTTTGTAAAATTTGTGTTTTTTTCTTTGAACTTCTTCAGAAATTATTAGTAGAAATAGTACTTTCTATCAAACGTTATATCAGAGAGGTGGTTTTGTTACTTTGTGACATACTGGCTGTGTATCAGCTGGACGTGTCAGCACTCTTCCATATAAAGTGACTACGTATACTTTCAAGGGAAGCAACTTTACCATTTTTTACCTCCCTTCTCAAAAGGGGTCAATTCTTAAAGGAAAAAATTTGCTCCTTTAGCTGGAAAGAATTTGCTCCTTTAGGAGCTAATTCTTTCATTTAGGGGTACATTGGAAGAGCATCATTGTCCAAGCAAAGTCTTTCATTTAAGCGTACACTGGAAGAGCTACATTGTCCAGGAAATCATTCAAGAAGTCAAAAAGTTGTTTCTCTTCTTAAAAATGACTTAAAAACAGAGCTATAGCCGTAACCTTATTCTGGGAAGGTACATGGTATGCTTTTTTGGAAAAGTCATACCTACTATGTCTATATCATTTCCTCAGGAAATGCTTTCGTTCTAAATATAAGTGCTTCACATCCCTAAATGCCATATTATGCTTGACATCCCCAAACAACATTATACTTCACATCCCCAAATGACACATGCTTCACATTCCCAAATATTATACTTCACATCCCTAATTGATACACACTTCACATACTCCAATGACAAATTATACTTCACATCCCCAAATGATACATCCTAAAATGATATATTATGCTTCTCATCCCCAAATACCTACCCTTCATTCCTCCTGAGAACCCTCTCCAGTTAGCAAAGACCATGAGAGGTATCTCTTCCCTGTTGAAGTCCTTGATAGCCTGGGCTGTCTTGTAGGCCGAGTCAGGAAACCATACTTGACCAGCTTGCTGAATGGTCTGGAAACATGGTAAACTCAAATGAGACATGTTAAGACGAATGAATACATCCCAATTTCTCACAGGGAGACAATTTTTGAGGTTTAGTACTGTATTTATTTGGCTATAAAATGTGAAATTTACCCCTCCACAAATCTAAACTAGTCTTGTGTAATTCTGCTGCTATGTCTGGCTTCTGCTAGTGCTAGTCCCAGGCAACACAGAAATGGCTGATGAACATATTTGTGTACCCTTACTCCTTTAAAAATACAAAACACTGATACCACTCAAATTCCTATGGGTTATATTACTGTGGCAAAATATGGAAGCAAATTTTTTTATCCCCAAATCTCAAAAAATTTTGACATCTGAAATTCTGCAATTATGCAAAACTCCATATATATTATTGCTGCCTCTCATAAGAGCCTCTTAAGCTATGCTGAAGAGGTGAGAAGTGAGTCAGTCAAATGGAGACAGGGACCTCAGCTTAAACTCTCATCCAAAAGACCATGAGGGAATTGGAAATGTGACCCCTGGACTGGTGGACTAACCTGTCCATCCATAGACCATTGTCACTCCTATGGGGAGAAGGGAGGGAATGTAATGAAAGGCAATAACATCAAAATTATCCTTAACCTCTCCATCATCTGAATCTTGAAGTATCCATTCACTCAGAAAAGATCAACCTTATTTTTCGTACCTTGGTTTCTGAGTCAAAATTGGCAGGATCTGCAGGAACTGTCAACTCCACTGATCTTGTTTCCACTGCAACTACACCTACAGGTAACCCACCCAGTCTGAAAAAACAAAGTTCATAATAACTATCTTATACTTTAAACAAACTTCATGGATGAAGCATCAAACAGGCAAAAAAAATCAGGCCATATCGTCATTTGATAACATAAATCTGGAAACGGTGACAAAAGATTCATTTTTATAAAAGTTCCAAACATTTTCCAAACATAAAGTTTCACATAATTAAAGCTACTACCATATGCCTCTGGCCTTTATCAATCCAAAGAACTATTAAGAAAACAGTTAATTTAAGCATGATAATTACATATATGACTTTGACACATTTTAGAAAATAAGCATTTGCAAAGGTTTTCCATTTAAGGTAAGTGCAAGTATCAAACTGTACTTTATGAGTAATTCAGCAGACCTTTGTGTTTACTGGAAATTATACCATCTGCACCAAGAAGTATATACCATCATTTTTTTTTTTATTTATTGCTTTATGTCCATGGTAAACAGCTATGGTCATGTCTGGACAGTCAGTTAACCTGACCACACTATTCCTGGGCAGGCTTAGACCTCCTGTGCAGTTAACCAGTACTAAGTGCATATACTTTCACCAGTAACTGATAGGAGCGGCTGTAGTGTAGTGGATAACACTCTGGACTACCAATCCAGGGGTCGCAAGATCGATCCCCCGCTTCTCTGGTCTTTCGGATGAGACTTTAAACCAAGGTCCCGTCTCCATATGACCTCGTTGTTGGTGGGACATAAAACCCGAGTGCACTCACTCACTCACTCACTCACTCACTCACTCACTCACTCACCAGTAACTGATATACCATCATAACAGGGTGTCACCTTACCTTGCCCTGCCAACAACAACAGTCTGAGCCCAGGGTTGAAGAATCTCTGAGAATGATCCTTTATCAAAGAATCCACTCTGCCACTCTCCTTTCATATCTGAAATTATACAAAAGCTGTGCAGGTGAGCCGCTGGCCATAAATTAAACAGAAAGACTCTCGATTTGGTCAAATAATGGAAGAAATGTGCTTAAGGTCAAGAATACGTAAATGGCACATACATAGAATTTCTTAAATTTTTGCATAGGGGTGCATTTTCATGTGTTACATCGAATTGTGCAATAAAAAAGATAGGTCACCGAGTTCGTTTAGTCGCTAGATCAGATTGAAAAACATAAATTTTTAGGCTGTTTCCATTGACGGCAATGGGAATGCGATGAAAAAACTCAGATTTTAAAATTTAAACGTACACAGCTTGTTTACCACTACATAGATTTTTTTCAAAAACTGATATTTTATGTCACAGGATCTGTCGATTAAAATGAGGTAAGAAAAGTCCTTGACTACCGAGCTCGTTTTTCAAGTAGCGCTTGATGAGCAAGCATAGGTATGTATAAATTTTCGCCATTCCGCGACGTCATTTATAAGCGACGTTGCAGTCGTTTACTGACGACATTATAAGACATGCTAAGACCGTTATGAGAATACGGAAAGATGAGGACTAATAGGGTTCTCAGAATGAATGCCTTAAGCTTCGTATTGCCAAGCCAAATTTATATGGTAAAGTTTTTATGACAAACAAAATTTGTCCCTGTGAACAGAAAATTTGCCATAGATTACATGTATGTAACAAAGAAACTAGCTATGGAGATAAGCACAGAAAACTTTGCTCATAATCAAATCGGTATGATTTTGAACAAAGTATATTTAACAAAGAAAATGTGGCATGGTTGGCCGTTCACTTTTATTTGTCCAGGTAACCTTGACAAATAATGTTCAATCGTGAGAACACACCAGCAAATATTTCCTTGCCAAAGTTAATTTGACAAAGATTCCATGCCACAGTTTTCTTAACAAATAATTTGCTCCATGTTATCGCAAAATGTTTGGCAAACTTTCTTTGTCAAAGATTCTGTGACAAAGAAACTTTTTGTCGTGAACGAGGCTTAAGTGAAATAATTTATTTTTCAGACTCCCATAAACAAAAAATAGTACAAATTGCAAACACACTTCTAACAGTAATATAGTTACTGCAGCCGACACGACTGAGCCGCACATAAAAAACTGCGTTACCCCAAATCACAAAATGCGCCGTGCCATGATAAAATGGGTTCTTTGGGGCATATACGGTCAGCGGAAGCTCAGTTCAGTGTACGTACCCGCCCAACCTGACCAGAGCCTTTGTTGTCCTCTGGTACAATGATTCCTTGAGGAACAGCGAAGATAATTATTAGTCTGTGCGTATGCGCAGACTGATCTGTATGCATGTACCATATTACTGGCAACTCGTGTTCTGTCGGTGTGGCTCATGTAAGTCAGATAAAATTGACTTTTGGACATTATTTCAGTCATATCGAGATGGTGATAAGTTACAAGGTCAACTTCCAAATCTACCGTCGGCGGGATAGGTAAAGGTAAAGACTTCTTGTAGCGTAGTGGCCGTAGGATGGTGTGAGTAGGAGGCCCGCTATATCTTTGGCAACTGCATACAACAAGTGGAGGAAATATTGTATCAGTCAAGATTATTTTGTAATCAAAATAAAATTTTCGATGTCCAGAAAGGATATGTGTTTTAAAATCGCAAAAATCGGCATTATAATAAATATTACATTCCGATCCCTAAAGCTCTAAAATCAGCTGGCATACATTTACTTGGTTTATTAATTATTTCGGATGCATAATCCCACCGGCGCCGCGGACGTTCGGTTCTGATGCAGACGGTTGAGGGTTCGAATCCGGATTCGGTCAGCTTGCAAGCGAATGGAAAAGTCTCTTTGTCAAGCCGGCAGTAAATGGGTAGCTTTTTCAATCAGGGAAAGATAACGAAGAGAAAGGAGAAAGATGGGCTCCGGCTTTCATATGTGTGTCTGAAAAGTCCTGTGAGCCCTGAAAGCAGGAAGGGAACATGTATTCCGGCAAGCCTTGAATTGTTACACACATGAAACTCTGTCTGTCTGTCTGTCTGTCTTCTCTCTCTCTCTCTCTCTCTCTCTCATTAATTTTGTATGAATACACTTGTGTTGATGAAATTATTTCAAACATACAGGGAAAAAAAGAACATTGCTATATCAGCAAAGGGCTTGAATAAACAATGACAACAACTCCGTTTTCCCCATGTTTGACGTTATTATTAAATGTCCGATGGGGCCGCCATATTGAAAACTAGAAATGTTTTTCAGAGAAAAACTGATGTCCCCCCACCATCCCATTTCCCATCCCCTCCAATGAATAAAAAGCCTGAACAAGTAAAATATCTAGGCAAGTTTGGAGAAATCCATCCACTGGTTCTAAAGATACCCTACATTGATGACTATGACCTTGAAAATGAGTTCAAGGTCATCAAAATCAAATCATCTCTAAAACTTGTCCGAATGATGTATCCATGCAAGTTTGGTGAAATTCCATCCATTGGTTAAAGAGATATCACTGGTACAAGAAATTGTCATCTAAATCCTCCAGTGACCTTGAAAATGAGGTCAAGGTCACAAAAATCTAATCAGCTCTTAAACTTGTCCCAATGATGTATCCATGCAAGTTTGGTGAAATTCCATCCATTCGTTCAGGAGATATCACTGGTACAAGAAATTGTCATCTAAGTCCTCCAGTGACCTTGAAAATGAAGTCAAGGTCACCAAAATCTGATCAGCTCTTAAACTTGTCCCAATGATGTATCCATGCAAGTTTGGCGAAACTCAATCAATTCGTTCACGAGATATAGTGGAACAAGAAAAGGTCATGTAAGTCCTCCAGTGACCTTGTAAATGAGGTCAAGGTAACCAAAACCTAATCAGCTATTAAACTTGTCCCAATAACGCATCCATGCAAGTTTGGTAAAATTCCATCCATTGGTTCAGGAGATATAGTGGGAACAAGAAATTGACATCTAAGTCCTCCAGTGACCTTGAAAATGAGGTCAAGGTCACCAAAATCTAAGCAGCTCTTAAACTTGTCCCAATGATGTATCAGTGCAAGTTTGGTGAAATTCAATCCATTGGTTCAATATATATATCACTAGTACAAGAAATTGTCATCTAAGTCCTCCAGTGACCTTGAAAATGAGGTCAAGGTCACCAAAATCTAATCAGCTCTTAAACTTGTCCCAATGATGTATCCATGCAAGTTTGGTGAAATTCCAACTATTGGTTCAAGAGATATCGCGCACGCAAGCAATCTGTCACGCCGACGCTGACGCCGACGCCAACGCTCGGGATCCGCACTGAAAACAATATGTCCCCCTCACCTTTGGTGGGGGGACATAATTACACTGACAACGCACGTAATTAATTGTGCCAGTCATTTACGTATTCTTGACCTTAACAGAAATTAGCAGGTTAGCACTTCTTGTGTCCTAATCCTAGAATTATATTACTTAAAGGTAAATGGGTATACTTTCAGGGGAAGCCACTCTGCCATTTTCAATTCCTCTCCCATTTCCAAAGGGGTCAACTATTACAGGAAAGAATTTGCTCCCCTTGGAGCAAATTTTTTCCTTTAGGAGTAGACCCCTTTTGAAAGGGCTTTGTTTGGCAGAGAAGCACACAGTAAGTCACAAAAGTTGTTCACTGTTGAAAAGATGACGGAAAAACAGGGAGGTGCACCCAAACACCTAAAAATACTTATACTTGGCGGTAAATTAATTTTGGCACTACTGGCAGTAAAAACGAAATGCTCAAAAATATCACTCCACCCATATTCAGTTTTCAATACATTTCGGTAACTAGACATAAAAATACCTGCAACTTTGAAAGTGCCGAAATTTAAATTCGAAAATACTGTATGCCATTGCTTAAAACTGCAATAATTTTATTCTACAGGTTCTCGGTGTTTTACAGTATGTGCAGCATTTAATTTTAACTTGCTGGCTTTCCATAATGTACAACCTTTAGAGTCAAAATCGTATTTTGACACAAAATCATACTTTTTCTCTATAACTATCAGGTACAGTTACATCAGTATTTGTTTTGTCCTATAATATGAAAGACTTGAACATGATAAAATACCTGGATTTGGTCGACCAGCTAACATCCATCTTGGATCATAGGGAGTTTTGGTTGGTACAAACTCTATTGCTCTTTCTATAGGGTCATGCACCTTCAATACTGGCAGTGGACTCCCTTTGCACTGTAACATAGACAGAAACAAAAGTATGTTTAACTGACAAACAGTTATTTACATAAAATATGGAATTAACTGATTTTAAATTAAAACCTGAAGTTTCTGTTGAAAAAAAATTCAGTTTGTAACGTCACTGAAAAATTGGCGGAGCATGGCACACATTGTTTGCCATGCTCCTGAACCAATGACGTCATATGTCTGTTGCCGTAGCAACTAAGAGTGAATATTGATGTCTAAGTGACATCATCAAGACATCATTCTGCTAAGGTACTAAGCACAATTTGTAGTTCAATAGTTGCAATGGTAACAGCTCTATAGCGTCATGTCACTTATAATTCAAGAGGAGTATGGCATACAGTGCTGCAGATAAGGCCGTGTACCGGGTATTTACGCATAATTTTATTGCCGGTACGCAGGAAATTCCGCGTCCGCCGAGTACAGAAAATCCCGTCAAAATTAGCGGTACGCATCCTTTCAACGAAGTCACGCGTACCGGATAAACCGATTCAGAATATCCAGTGCCATAACACCGATCTGTGGTACCGAACGCTGATCGATAAAATTTTTATTATGTAAGCTTCTAGTGATAGCGGACTATCGGTGTAGAGGTAAATATCATTTCAAGGAAATGGTGACTCAGAAAACGATTTATTCGTTTTTTAAAACAGAAACTGTCGAAAGTCGCAGTAGCGTAGTGGCCCTAATTCTAAACGATCTGCTACAAACTGTTGTGAGGCTTTCCCTTGATAAGCCAGTCAAAGATGTTGAATCTGCCGAAAAACAGAAGAAGCTCCGCAAGCACACTGTCACTGAAGTACAATCGGAATATAGCTACTTTGGGAACCTTAAATGAAACAGTGGCAGCCACTTCCATATCAAGCCATCTTTACAAATGCTTTTTGGTAAAGACCAGGACAACATTTAAAACATGCATAAATGAAAATATGTACTCCCATCACTTTTTGAAAGTAGTGGCAAGATATTTTCTCAAATATTGAAGGTTGACTAATTCTTTTAAAGTTTAGGTATGGCCGTAAAATGGGTGGGTAGCCTGTTTACTCTGAAAACAAAGAGTTAAAAGTTGTTGCTCTGTCTGGGTTCACCTACTAGGCCATACCAGGCACAGCAACAACTTTTAGGTCAAGCCAGGAACAACAACTGTTAACTGTTTGTTTTCAGAGTAAACATTACCCTTCAAGTTCATAAGTTGAAGTTTCTTGGAATAAAAGGAAGAGAAAACAAGCTTTTTTTATTTATTTATTTTATTTTTTTAAGCACAGTTATTGAATAACATTTGACTATTCTTTAGTCAGTCCAGGGCTCAGCCTAGAGCTCCAAAACAGGGATAAGTTTTTAGACATTTTCTAAATTTCTGGAGAGATTTTAGTCCAAATTTATGAGGTCCCTATATGTTCTATACAGTTAAACTGTCTAGGTCCAGTGGCTCATCTACTGATACTGTTTAATAATACTAAACAGTATCAGTTGTAAACTATGTCCTACTTTACATAGACAAACATAAAGATACAAGATTCTTCGTCAGTTGGATTGTGTACTCCACTAACTTCCTTGTACTCCTGTTTTCAGCATTTTGAGGAGTACAGTACTCCACTGTAAAAATAATTATCTGCAGCACTGGAATACATTGTATGCCATGCTCCTCTTGAATTATAAGTGAGATGCTACCCGAAATTCATACAACAGAAAAAAGCGATTTTCTCAAACCTGTGAGTCATTCTCAAATAATTTAATTCACTGATATGAATGCATCCAAGAAAAGATGCCTTAAGGTGTATGGTCACACCACCATGTTTTCCCACAATGTACTCTTACAGGAAAGATTTGCTCCCAGGGAGCAAATTCTTTCCTTTAAGAATCGACCCTAATTGAAAAAGGGGCCAACACTGAAAATGACGGAACTGCATCTCTGGAAGATGTACCATTTTCAATATGGAAGCTACTCTTATGGGAAAGAATTGCTCCCAGGGGAGCAACTTCTTTCCTGTAAGAGTTGACCCCAATAGGAAAAGGAGCCAAAACTGCAAATGACAGAACTGCATCTTCCAAAAATGAACCCCTTCACCTTCAAGCAAGACCACTAAAATGCAGATCATCCCTACTGATCAGTCTGAATGTCCTATATGGTTAGCTTGGGATCTATATTGTAATAATTTGGCTAGGAGCAAATTCTTTCAAGAGTAGCCCCATTTTCATAGGGCTCTGTCATCCAAACAAGCAAACAGAAGTCACAAAAGTTGTTCCCTTTGCAAAAATAGTGGAAAACATGGAGCTGTATTAATTAACATAGAGGAACAAGAATCATTTGGAAGAGAAGTACAATGTAATTCTACTCCAATTTTGTGAAATCAGTTTTATTCTGTACAAAGGATCCTTCTTTCAAAGTTTACACTGATAATTTGAGTTAAAACTTGAAGCGGCAAAAATTGTAACAGTTGAATTTCAAACAGCATAGATCCAGATGAAGTGGCTCATCATGAGCCTCCTCATCTGAATCCAAACTGTTTGCCCTCTAGTCTTTGAATTTTTCATAATATTATGATATAGCATGGTCAGAACATTGCTTTTTAATTTTGCAGATGTAAATTTCATCTACAGTTTTGGTGCTTTAAGGGTTAATTTTCTCACCTTTGGAACATATGATAGCATCTGGAGTATCTTGTAAACTCCATCAAAGTCATCCCGAGCTGTGTCATGTGACACACCATTATTAAACATGATCTGTATTCCTCCCAGCTGGTTATTACTGGTGTAGACTTCTCTCCCTAACACCTACAAACACAGTTGAATCTGTCTTAAACAAATACACTTGATAATGGTAAATATTGCTTGTGCTTGGCAGTGCATTAAAGGATTAACAGGGATATGTATAAAAACATGTTGTGACCCAACATCAGAACTGTCTCAGCAAACGGCTCTACTGAGGAGTCACAATACATGTACGGGTTTTCAATGAAAACAAGAAAAACTATCTCAGAATCATCCTCGAAAACCCACCTTATCTGGAGCTCTCGGCTTGTTAAAACTGGCAGATTTATTTATGCAACAAGTACAATCCATTTGCAAAACCTACTCACAATTACATTGTATTTTCAGCCCAAAATCATAGCACACTTGATTTTATGTGTACTAGAAAAATTTATAAATCTAAAAGTAACAACTTAAAGCTAACAATGAAAGACAACAGCCTGGCCCGGAGGTTATAAAACTTGAGTACATTCTCAAACTCAAAATAAAGCACACTGACTGGCTGCTTCCGAGCACATGCTCGGAAGCAGCCAATCAGTGTGCTTTATTTTGAGTTGAGATTTTACTCAAGTTTTATAACCTCGATCCCAGAACAGTTTTGCCTCCCTTCTAAACAGGGGAGTATTTACTCCCGTTGGAGCAATTTCGTTCAGAGTATACCCCATTCTGAAAGGTCTTCTCTATCCAGAAAAGCAAAGAAAAAGTTACAATACAGTCAATTCTCGATATCTCAAAGTCAAAATTCATCCCAAACTACTATCTCAAAGTAAATTTTCTGGTCCCAGAAAATTTATGATATTCTTATATATTTGAGGGTACTTTTAGATATTAGTGTTTGAGATATCGAGAGTTGACTGTAGTTGCTTCCCTATGTAAAACAGCATAAAAACATAAAGGTGTACCCAAAAAACTTGAATTGCTCTGGTCCATTTGTCTCATCACAGGGTGTTGACTTGAACATACTGCGCCATAGCATTTTTCTGACTGGGTCTACACTATTCGCTTGAGGTTTGTTTCAAACAAAAGTAACCCTTAACCAACCTAACATACAGTATTCCTACCTTATTAAGAGCACCAGCTCCTGTTAAGATGATGTGTGAATTCTCCACTTGTACAATTCTCTGGCCCAGTCGTACTAAGTAGGCACCAATACCAATAGCTCTACAGGTCACCTGCAATAACAAATAAATTATATAGGTTGAACTTCACATTTGCAACTGATAAGCCTTCATACGGGATTTGACATAATGCAGACCAATTTGTATTACAGTCAACTCTCGATATCTCGAAGTGGAGCTTAAGCCCAAACTACCGATATCTCAAAGTAAATTTTCTGGTACCAAATTTACTTTGAGATATCAGTAGTTTGAGGTTAATGAGTTTTAAGTAAATTAAAATAGGAAATGTATTCTTTGATTTAAGAAGATATTTTGAGATATCAGTGTTCGAGATATCAGGAGTTGACTGTATTATCAAAATTACAGGTTTTTGTACTTTTGGCACATAGCACAGCTGTTATCTAAATTTCAAGCGTTTTTTTCTTTGCTGGTCTCATTTGTTGCCCTTTATGTGTAAGTCACATACAGTAAAACTTCATTGGCTTGAACAGGCTTGGGACCATGAATTTGTTCCAACCAATAGTAGTTCTAGCCATCCTGGGTTAGTTTCTATATAAACTGACCTTTAAGGACCAAGAAAAGAGTTCTAGCCAGGCAGGGTGAACGAGCCATCAGGGTTTGAGCCATTGAAGTTCTACTGTATATGCCATTCTATGTTCAGGTATTAATTCTGTATCAATTTTCAATTTATTCTCTATAAAACTATTATTGCCACCCATCTTTATAACCATCTCACCAAGTCCGTTCTAATGTGGGCCACTACATATTTTTATGCTGGAATGAAAAAACATCATTCCAAAACTACCTTCAAAATCCTACCTCAGTTCTGTGTACAATACTAACCAGATTTAGGGTGACTATATCCTCATATGCCTGTGAAGATTCTCCAGCAATCATTCCAGAGCCCTTCAAATTCTCCACCCCTAGTCCCTCCTCCTTTCCAATAATATCTGTAATCTTATACCTCCTCTCTCCATCATCATCAATCAATGTTGCCCTGACTGAGTTAGAGGCTGTGACCTTCTTGAAGTCATCAGGTCTTAGATATATGTACTTGAAACCCTGCAGACCATGACAAAATATTTTTTAAGTTATAAACATACGTACTTTTGCGTAAACTGCTTCAAAAGAATGCAAAGGAACTGTAACACACTCACGTCAACAATGTAGACCTAGACTAGCCGGGCCACGAAGCGCAGTCGGTAGGACGTCTGACTTATAAGCTGGATGTCCTGGGTTTGATACCCGGTCCGGCCACTTACTTTCATTTCTCCTTCCACTGATTCAAGATGGCAGTTGTCAGTTACTAGTGAAAGTAAGTGCACTTAGTACTGGTTAACCACTTAGGAGGTCTAAGCCTGCCCAGGAATAGTTTGGTTAGTGCAACTGACTGTCCCGACATTACCATAGCAGTTTACTGTGAAGGTTAAACAATAACACACAATAAGACCTAGACTATCCTGCTTTTCATTTTGCAGTACACACTGACAAGCAAACATAGACAGACAGACACATGTACACACACTGACATCATTCTGGAAAAGATAGCAAACAGGAAGTCACAAAAGCTGTTTCCCTTTGTAAAACTGACAAACTACATAGATATGTACCCATACACCTTAAGATGAGACCAGATGCACAATAATTGGACTATGGTCATACCTTATCCGGGTCCTGCGGATCTTCCCAGGCAACTCTGAAGAGATGTTTCACCTCCTCTGCCATACCAATCCTGGCTCCACTGTTGGCTGAGATGTACACACGAGGCAGCTTGTTAATTCTTGCATACTCTGATGCTCTCTGAAAAATATAAGACATAGAAATAGTTGTGTCCTGAGAAAACTTGTCTTAAGCCATATGCAATCTGCCTGTAACCATGATAGATCATATGATGTTAAGGTGATAGGGAACACAATTATAGGCTCTAATGAGGATTTACAACAAAGGTTATTGCCAAGACAATTCAAATAAGGGTCACCATGTAGGTTTTTATGGAGAAACAAGAATAAGAATTGCATGGGAGGTGGTGTCTCACCTGCCTCACAGGGTGGCACCTTATCATCTGCAAAATTCCCTGGTTTTTTTCCATGACATTTTACAATTTTCCATACCCTTCTTACCGAATCAAAATAGATTTTTCTCTTACTTCAACAGTGCTAACTGTATCACAGTCCTTGGAGGCTGCTCTTAAAGGGAAGAATTTGCTCTCCTCCAGGAAGCAAATTCTTCCCTTTAAAAGTAGCCCCCAACAAGGCAGGAGATGTGCCTTGTCTACCTCTCTAGAAAGTACATAATTTCCCCTGGAGCAAAATAAGTATATTTTCTTAAGACTGCCACAACCATTAATTTTCAAATCCCCTGACTTTTCATGTCCTTTCCAAATTTCCCTGACCAATACAAAATTCCCTGAATTTTCCCTGACCTGGAAAAAATTCATTTTTGAGGTGTTCTTCCCTGACCATGGCAAGCCTGCTGCACACTGTCACAAAACAGAGCTAAACAAGAAAACTTGACAAATGTAATATATTTGTCTCACTTCGGTTAGTCACAGATGAGACAAAAAAAATTCCCTAGAATAATTTCCCAGAATACTAATCAGCTACTTGCTTTACCTGGGCCTCCACTTGCCCATGTGGTATGGCACAGTTTCTCGGAGCCCAACTCAACTTTACAATTTTTTTACCATACATACCTTGAACAGCAGATCCTCCTGCATGCCAAAAGATCCTATTTTGAAGGTAATATCATTGGCAATCACTATGATGTCCCTACCATTTGGATATTCTGGTGTCATCAATGTCATATGCCAGGCAACCATACCAATCTATAAAACAGAATGAAATACCTTTTATTGCATAACTAAAGCACACGTTCAGTAACAGCTGAAACAGAAACTTACATCCAGGGACCAGTGTTCACTATTCTCTATAAATATCACTGGCAGTCAATCAGGCTTCCATTAAATATTTCTTCCCACAGGAACCCGAAGAAAACCGACATGAACTCTCTCTATCTGCAGAACTACTTGGCTTTCTCACATGTGTCCCTAGCCAGTCTAAAACTGCAGCAGTGGCAGTTTAAACCTGAAAACTCTTTAATCATACTACAAAGTAATCCACAATATAGTATTATCTGTCAATATTTCTCCAAAACTTACATCATTCTCTCCCGGCAGTCTGTTCTGTTCCCTAATTTGTCCGTGACTATTTAGTACCATTTCCCTGTGCCTGATCAGATCACCGGGAATGTCATCCTGACTGAGTTGTCTCTCTTGTACAAAATTCTTCCACAGATTTATAAGGGCCTGAAATAAAATACAATAGCATAATAATCATTTGTTAACCCTTAAAGCGCCAAAAGTTAAAATAGTTAAATTTGCAAACAGTGTAGATCCAGATGAGGTGGCTCATAATGAGCCACCTCATCTTAATCTACACTGTTTGCCCTCTAGTGTTCGAATTCTCAGTTACAGTATAATATCGCTTGGATGAAACGTTTCTTGAAATTCTGCAGACGTAAATTTTGTCCTCTGCTTTTTGGCGCATTAAGGGTTAATAATGTATCAATACACCTGTACATTTTTCAGCCATTTTTTTTCACAGGGAAACAACTTCTGTGACTTCCTGTTTGCCTCCCTGGACAATTAAGCCCTTCAAAAACAGGGCTACTCTTAAAGGAAAGAATTTGCTCCTTAAGGGAGCAAATTCTTTTCTTGAAGAGAAGCCCCAAATATAATGGGAGAGAAATTCTTCTTGGTTAGAAGTAACTCCGCTGGAAGTGTTCACATTCATCTTAAAAACTAATAGTCAGTGCTGTATCTTATCTGTCTGTACATGTAAGTGACTTTCAAATCTAGGTCTGCACAGTTCAAAAACATCATGCTCAGCAGAAAAATGATTTAAGACAGTCAAGCAATTTCACTGTAGTTAAAGTACAAATAAACTGCTTGGGTAGGAAGTCTCTCTGGGTGATATCTTGTCTAATTTTGCTCGCAAATAACTTTTTTCGAATCTCACTGACTTTTCACTAGGGGTGACTATTGCAGGCCAAAATGACAATTGCAATACTATTACTATTGCAGATATCCCTATTGCAGTACTATTACTATTGCAGGTTACTATTGCAATGCATTGCAATAACTATTGGAGACAGCTTTCTTATCCAGAAATTCTGCTTTTATGTATAAAATCTTGGTTGTTCACATAAGTTTGTGGCTAAAAAGCATTATTTAATGACTGTCATTTCACAATGTGCACAACATGACAACAAAATACAAGAAAATGTTATATTTTCCATTCTTTGGAATCCAATACAAGCTAAAACACATCCATTCCTGTTATTCTTTTAGTTAAAAATACTTCCTTCAAGGAAAAGATGCATGTCTAGAAACTATTGAAACTATTGCGATATTGGAAACACTATTGCCGATAGTATTGATATTGCAGCTTTCCCTATCGATTGTGACTATTGCCAGTGTCACTATTGCGATATATCGATAGTCCGATGTATTGTTACACCCCTACTTTTCACTCCATCCAACTCAACATTTTTATGACTAAATAATGACTGCAAAATAAGGTATGTTTCTAGAAGCCTGTAAGAGCTTTTTCACCCCTCAAGTTTCTCGATTTCAGCAGATTTCATAAACTGCAGTCATGGTTGGCCTTATGAATGTATAAAACTGGCAAGTAAGTGGTGCCATTAGCCTAAGCCTTGAATCTCTTTGAGGAGCCCTGGTAACTCAGTGGGTTAAGCGCTGGCCTACTGATCTAGCGGACCTGTTTCAAGCCCTGCTTGAGGCGAGAATCTTTCCTCATGTAAACAGGGTTCCACTGCTCACAGCCTTTCATTATCTTCTGCCCATCGTCCTGATACGACTGAAATACTGTTGAAAAGGACATAAAATCGCAAGTCATCCATCCATCCATCTATTGGATCTCTTTGAGTTGTAGCCAGTCCTCAGTTGGATAAGGGGTAGATACTAATAACACATCTATATTGCTATGATGAAATGTACGAAACTGACCAGTAACAGTACAGTAAAACTGACCTGTTTGAACATTTCTGGGAAGTCATACACATATGTGGTACCATTGGTCTGTGCCTGGAATCTCTTTAGTTGTAGCAAGTCCTTGGTGGGGTAGGGGGTAGACACCAATAACCCATCTAATGGTCCCTTTTTGGAGCCGTAGGCTTGTAGAATAATCTAATATGTACACCAAAGATAATATTCATGAAAACAGCTGAGGCATAAGAAAGGTATCTTATCACAGGTGCAAGCAGTAAAGCCTCTGATCAGACTGCACATCAGTGAAGTGCTCACTGCAAACCAATTTGCCCTCCAACTGCTTTGAAGTTTTGGGCATAATTAAAAAGTAAACTGATTTACCCTTTTAAGACTGGAAACCTGTTTTGCCGTAATGACCCTAAATATTTGGACAGACAGGTTTAAACAAACATTCTCGATCCGGAGCAGTTTGATCAGGGTTTACAATGTTTGCCATTCACTAAGCATCATTTGGATGCATTTATTTATGTAGAATACACTTCCTAAGAATATTTTTAACACTGTATGTCTGATTTTTGGATGTCCGAAATTTTAGGGTCATTACGATAATGCAAACAGAGCAGATCCAGCTCAGATGCCCCAGAATGTGTCATCTGAACAAGGTCTACACTGTTTGTTTACAGGAATTTCTAAGCAAAATATGATAAAATGGAAAACATCCACCAGAAGCCCCTAAAACTAGTAATGGACTCATCCAAATAATACTGATGGACAAGTTCACGGGGCAAAATAAGGTTAACGTAATCTATCTAAGGTAATTATGGTGAGTAAAAGATGTAATAAAGCTGTTTTTACCTGTCCTGTTCTGGGGTCTGTGACTTCTCTGTACAGCTGTATATCTAGGTAATAGCCCCTTTCATTGGTTAAAAACAATCTGATTGGGAAACTCTGGCCACCAACCCTATGAAAACACATACAGTAAATTGCTAAGGTGAATGTTGACTGCATTATGACAACATATGTATGTTGTAACTTGTTTCACTACTCAATGGTGTTGTGTACAACTTAAAAAGCTGTGCCCTGTAGAGCAATCAGTAGCCTGTCAAACTCAAGAGCCAGAGGTCCCGGGTTCGATACCTGGTCTAGACACTTACTTTCATTTCTCTTTCTGCTGATTCAAGAAGGGCAGTTGTTATATACTGGCGAAAGCATGTGCACTTAGTACAAAACTTAGTACCAAATAAAAAAACGTTGCTTGTCTTGAAAGGAAAAATATTACTGACCATACCCAGTTTGAAACTGTGCAGTCCAGCTACAACTTTTATTATGTCTGTAGATTCTTTGGGTCCACACATATTGTGTACAAACAGTAAAGGCTCTGATCAGGCTGTGCAGATGCCTAGGCTGGTCTGAGCCTTAGCAGACTGCATCTGCATTAAGCACTACCTATGTATCTCATGGCTTATATTTATAGTTTCACTGAAAACCTGGCAAATTGCATTACCTGATGATGAACTTGAGTTCAGCATTTAAGACTCTCAGCTTTATAAGTCGTAAACCATATCTCATCACCATGCTGTACACTGTCTCCTCCAGCTGCAAATAAAACAGGCATAGTGAGTCAGTGATTAGCTTGTTTGTTATATAGGACTGAAATTGCAGTATCTTTCAATGATCAAAATATTTGGTATTCTTCAGTCCAAAGCACTGGGTAAGCAAGTGCTACCTCATAACTGCACAATTCACCATTTAGAAAACTTAAGACACTAACTTACAGAATAATAATCTATTTTACAGCACTGTAGTGTGTTGTAAATGCCAGCTTTTTACTGAACACCTGTACAGCATAAATCATTCTATATAGAAACTATGACAAAATGGGGAGATAAGCATTTTTTCTAAGTCCTAACCAGCATCCAGATACAGTAATTAAATGATAGTTTGAAGTGTATCAATTTTTGCTATAGTTTGTGTCAACAAAAATCCAATGACTAGAAGGACCAACAGGGAACTTAAAGGGGAATTGGCAAACCTCCATCTTTTCAGCTTTTTTCTAAAGGAACTGAGGCAGCCCTTCAAAATGGTGTCAATTATTTGAGAAAATAAGTCCCTCCTATGAGAGCAAAGTCTCCCAAGGAGCAACTTCTTTCCTTTCAGAGTTGACCCCCCATTGAGAAGGGAGGCAAAATTTAAAATGGTAGAGTTGCTTCCCCTGAATAGAATCATTTCTACCTGACAGTATCTTTCCCTTTAGAGTATTAGAAAGAAACACGTTAAAATTACCTTTCCTGGTTCTGTGAGAGTTAGTGTTGGTACAAAGTTCAAAAATATATGGTTGCAATCTGTCTTCTTTGCCTGAAAATTACATACAAATAAATTCATTTCATAACTGCCATATGTCCTAAATGTTCAGATAAACTTCAAACATTCTGCATAATCAAAGCATTCAGAACTCAAGTACCTTATTTGAGTTGTGATATGCAAAAATGGTGTGCAGTTCGATATGAGCCTATGCTGTTCAAACATAACATGTCAGAACCCTGAGAATTCACAGGCCTACAATGAAAGCTCTTGCTAGAGCGCATGAATTCACATGTGGTCTGAGTCTTTGCAGCTGCATGGTTGGCTCATTTTACCAAAATACACAGACATTTCTAACATTTCTGTAATAGACCTTATCATTTTTAACTCTGCACAAATCCATTAGTTCTATGATGATCTTTGAACTTTTGGCAAGCAGTGCAGACTCTGATTAGGGTGCTCTTACAAGCAGCCACATCCACAGAGGCCAAAACACTTTATGCCTATGGCAAGAATAATGGCATGGCATAACACATTTACCGTTCTTTTACTATTATCATTATTTTTTGTCATTTCTCATAGCCTTATCAATTTGGTCTTTGTTTACTTTATGTTTTTTTTCACTATATAAATAACTGAGGATTCACAGAAGAATGAACTTATTCAGACTGCATGGGAGTAAATTTTGATCCCAGCAATCATCCTTGCGATTTCCCGCAAGTACCTTTGTTCATATGACTCATTTGTTTATTTTTGGCAAAAAGCTCTTTGAGCAATGGATAAACCTCCAGTGGAGATCCTTGATCTCTACAGGCTTGTCTCCCTTCTCTCAGGAGCAACTCTTACAGGGAGGAATTAGCTCTGCTCTCTTTCTTTTAAGAGTAGCCCCAAATGGAGAAAAAGATTCGTTTTCCTGGGGAACCAATTACTCATCTGTTAGAGTGATCTCCCTTGTTAATAAGACAGCCACGTCAGGAAGATGGTTGTACTTCTTAACCCATTCCATTCAGGGTACCCCTTTAGGGGTATCTGGGCAAACAGTTTAGATCCAGATCAGGCCCCACAAACGTGGGGCCTGATCTGAGATCCAAATTGTTTGCTGCCTAGACATCATTTCTACAAGAGTTAGTTAGACCAATATTGTCAAAATATTCTTGATTTTTGATGCAGACGACAATTTCAGCAGACGACAAAAAATACCCAGAATGCAATGGGCTAAGAGCCAATGCTTGACCAAGCTACAGCCACTACATACCTCAGGATGACTGAAGGCAACTTCCAGAGAATCCATAGCTTCTAGTAGAGTTTTCTCCCCTTCATTATGTAGGTATTCAAATGATGCTTCCTGTTGTCAAAAAGAAAACCAAAACTTATAGAAAATATCTTAAATTCATTCAAAATGTTTACGTCGTTACAAGAATTGAAACAACAACAGCATTCAAAATGTTTACTTGCAAGATAATCATTTTTTGGTTTTGCAGTCTGTTGTTTCTGCGTAATAACAAATTACCATAGTCATAAAAATGTTCACAGCATAGTAATGTAAATTTTGTGCTTGGCAAATTTGTAAAAGTTCAAGTTCCAATGAGGGTCACAACCAATGTATTTATGGAGAATAATAAAACTGACCAGAAATTATCTCTAAATTATCATAGCCTTATAACTTACTGGGATTTCAGACTTAATACATGAAAAAAACTAAAACACTTTTTACCTTAGTAATGAGGTCAGAGTGTCTGATAATACATCTCACAAATATCCTGTAGTCTGTCGCTTCTTGGCCTTTCTTCACTTGCTGAAATGTAGAACAGAACAAAATTTTAACCCTCTAATTGTGTCCACAAAAATGAAATGTGCACTATAACATGTCAAGAGCCTCACCCATATTAAATTGGCATATTTTCAATATACCTATTTCTAAGTTTGTGGCATCTACATCTTTTGCAAAGAGACTATAATTCATGAAACTTCAAGCTAATATTATTAGTGACCATGCTTTAAGTTTAATCCTCTTTTTGGTCTTCCAATGCTTTTATGATGCTTGCAACAACTGTTCATCCTTTACACATCAATCCTTTCTTATACAGTTTTGAGCATCACTTTGTCAAAAGAAAAGTGGGGGTAGTGATCGTGCTGGTTATAACTTCCACTGCCGAGGCGTCCTACTTATTTGGATAAAAGTAGAACAAGGGCTTACTGTGTTTGCAGTAGGTGGGCGGGGTTGTTTGGAATTTTTTGTCTCTCGTCTATTATTTCTCTTTTCTTTCTCCCTCTCTCTGGAAGACAGCCCGCTATAGACTGAAATACTGTCTCCAAGGGCCGTTCAACCCAAAACAACCAACCAATCAACCAAAAGCCCATATACAACTACTTTGAAACAATGGAAACAAGTCAGACCCAGAACAGACAACTCCTTAGGCTCAGTCTAATCTGTATTACACTGCTTCCACTGAATATTTAGGGTTAATATGATATCAAGTTTCTACATGCAAGTAACAGCTTGCAACAGTAACAAGAATACACTTTCAGGAGAAGAAACTCTGCAATTTTCATTCTTATTTTCCTTCTCAATGGGGGTCAACTCTTAAAAGAATTTGCTCCCCTAGAAGCAAATTCTTTCTTTTAAGAGTAGACCCCTTTCAATGTGGCCTCTTCTTACAGGGAAGCTAATGCAAACCCAAAAGTTGTCTCCCTTTGATAAAACTGCAGACAAAAAGTACATAAAGTTCCCTTACCTTAGCCTTGCCCAAGTACACATGCATCCTGTAGTTAGCTGTTGGAATGGCTTCCAGCTCAAAGTGTCTCATCCTGTTGATCTCCAACTGAAAGGCTAAGCCGGGTTCCAGGTGACGATATATTCTGTCTTCATTAAACTGGAAAGAATTTTATTTCAACACATTCATGTACAATAGTTATTTGAAATCATTACTGTAGATTTGATATGCATGGTATGCACAGCTGAGGAAAGATGATTTGATTCAATACCAAAATTGCCTCTGGAACTTATATATCTCTTACACTGACATTTTTTGGCTTTTTAGCCCCAAATACATGTAACAGGAAGCTCAGTTGTTGTTTTTTACGTATGCAAAAGAGTCTTTTCTCTAACTATTCACCCCTACAAAGGTCTATGTACTCTCAAAACTTAATTAGAAAATGTAAGCTTAGCATCACATTCATATGGAGATCACAAAAATATACATCCACAGCATACTTCAGATGCAAGGAGTACAACGAAACTATGTAAATCAATGCTTACACACACATTAAAGGTGTGCAATAACTCGAAAAACTCTAACAAGTTCAGTCATACTGACAAAAGGGTAAATGCTATGAACTAAGAGTCCTGTATAGGGAACATCAGCAAACACTGCAGGCTTAAATCAGGTGCAGCAGATATGGGTGTCTGATCAGGGTCTACCCTGTTTGCATGAAACAAAAAGAGGAAAATAAAATACAATCAGACACCACTAACACTGAAAATGGACCAGCATGACAAAGTAAGACAGTCCATTATACATAAAAGGGTTAAGAAGTTGAAAGTATGTGCATAGGCTTGGTCCTGAGGTTATAAAACTTTTTCTATGCTCAACTCAGCTGAGCATGAAATTTTCTCTGCTGACAAATATGAAAATGCCAAAATGTTGGCATTTTCATATTCATAAGCAGACAAAATTTTATACTCAGCTAAACTGAGCATGAAAACAACTGTACTTATCAGTAATTTGCTACTTATTAGCAGGTAACAATTCAGGCTCAGCTGAGCTGAGCCTGAAAAAAATGTTTGATAACCTTGGAGCCAGGTCATAAGTCTTCTCTAACCTCTGGATCATTTCTTCTTCATTATCATCTCAACTATCCTATCAGCGCAATGAACTAATTGAAATAATGTTAGAAAGGTCATAAAATCTAATCTATCTTTCTGACACTAAAATTTTACCTCAAATTTGGCTCTGTAGGTGAAGTACTTTGGCAATATTCTCTGAAAAACATAGAAGAAATATGATTTAAACCCAATAAAACAAAAACACCCCAAAAGTAAGATGCCGTCTTTTCTCTTTCTGCTGAAACTAATCTGGTATAAATTTGCAATAAGCTTTGATCCAATTTGGTGCTAGTTAGAAGCCATCTGATTAGAGTCTACACATTATACGCATGTCACTTTTTTGATCCTGTAAAATATGCATTAAATGTGGCTAATACGGAATGTCTGATGCTCCAGCTCTTCAAAACAAACTCATATGCTGACTGGATTCAAAATACCTAGATTCAGGATTATCAACTGCTTATTGGTCACATCAGGATAGCTAACATTGTTCTAGGGACAAAACTACTGAAAAACAGTCTGATCAGGGTCTACACTGGTTGGCATGCTATCTACATATTTTAGACATACTACTGCACTGAAAAACTGAAATGTTCAGTTTTTAAAACAGTTAGTGTTACCTAATGTGCTTAAGTATTGGGACACCTAAAAAAAATAAATTTTCCATTTGTCCCAAATGGAAAATTCATTATTTTTAGGTGTCCCAATATATACACACATTACAGTAATGTATTTAGGCATCCTAAACTGGTAATTCATTATAGCTGTACAAAGGAAATTTGAAACAAATTTTAACTCACCTGTCCCAGTACAACAAATGTTATTCTTCTAATTCCCTTTTCTGTCATAATGTCTTTCTGAAAGAAGAAACAAACACCTAATAATATCTATATAAGAAAACAAACTGCTATGCCTCTATATCTAACTGTATATTTGAAAGATACAAATGCAGTGGTATAAGAATTCTGCAGAATGCTATGTGCAAAATCACTGAACTGTTATATATAGGTCACAATGACCTAAAAATAGTGTGAGGTCAACCACAGAGATAAACTGAACCAATGCATCCCAATGTGCATGTGTGATGCAAATCCATGTAAAAGTGTTGGTTTTGATTGACTGATTTGTTGCTTTATATCCATGGTAAACAGCCATGGTCATGACGGGAAGGTCAGTTAACCAAACCACACTATTCCTATGCAGGCTTAGACCTCCTAAGTGGTTAACCAGTACTAAGTGCACATATTTTTGCCAGTAACTGACAACTGCCCTTCTTGAATCAGCGGAAGGAGAAACAAAAGTATGTGGCCAGACTGGGTATCGAACCCAGGACCTCTTGACTTATAAGTCAGGTGCCCTACCGACTGCTCTACGCGACCTGGCTGTAAAAGTGTTGGTGATACATAGCAAATCTCTAAAACAATACAGGTTACTTTGACCGACAACTTGTGTGGTGTACACCTTGTAATTGGTAGCTAAAGTCTCACCTTTTCTTTACAGAGTTCTTGGAACTGCTGTGCTATCTGTTCATCATCTACTATGCCTGTTGCTTTGATAGCAATGTTTATGATGTGGATTGGCTCATCAGATGTGTAGTCAGATATGCTCTGAAATAACAGAAATTATACTGCAATCACTGGCATGAAAATTGTTATGTCCCAAATTTTAGAGCTCCGGAAAAAACGAATACTTGATGATAACCATGGGATAATTTTCTGTATTTTTCCTCAAAAATGAATGCTGTGACCATTCATCTGCTCCACCTCAATGAGGTATCACAATGTATGTTTTATGCAGATTTGACAGAAGTTATCCCTGATTATCACCAAATACTTTTTATTACCTAGAGCTCTGAGAATTCTTTCATTTTCAAAATTTCACCTGTATGTATTTGTTTTATCTATAGCTTTTAAGTTTATTGGTGCAAAAAGCTATGGGACAATACTTACACCAGCAGCTAACAGCTTCAGATGATCTTACATTATGCATCATGTGTCATATATATTTTCATATGCTAATCACAATAACTGCTCAGACCACCTATATAGCAGAGACCTTATATCAAGAACAGTAAACTAAAGCATGTATGCAGTGACCCATTTACACCCCAGCCAGAGCCACCATCTAAATATTACAAGTCAAAAATCTATGAGGCAAAACTTTGACATGGATGTTGCCAAACAAATGGGTGGACAAACAGACATGCAAACTAATGGAGAGAAAAAAAAACTATATTCTCCCAATATTTTGCAGAACAATAAGACCTGTCCAAATACACAGCAGCTTATCTGACATCACTTTTACCATCACATAAAATCTTAACAAAAAATATCCAAAGTGGATGAGGACACTGATGCCCAAGTGACAACAACAGCTCTTACTTTTGTATAGGAGAGCTAAAGTTGAAGCTCACTGCTCTAAAACTTTTTCTTTATGCACAACAAAGATGGTCACTGAAATAGCTTGGCTGGTAGATTACCATTTTTTTCCCTCCTCTTTTTCCTACTGGCAAACATGATTGACATACTAGGCGGGTAAAACTGAAAGTCCTGACAAAATATCGAAATTTTTCATGCCATGTTTCTGAGCTCTAGTAAGAAAATTTTAGTCAAGCTATTTTTTTCAGATTTTACCACAATTTATCCTAGACATTTAGATAGCAATGCCATGGTATTTTTTTCTGCCTGATCAAGGTCTTCTCTGCTTATAACTGTTTGCAATTTAGAACGCAATTTTATAAAATCTTACCTGATACAACTGAATCAAAGATGAAGAGTGTTGCATAAACTAGAATTGCAATGCTTCAGATGGACAGGTACACTTTCAGAGGAAACAGCATATCCATTTTTATTTTTGACTCCCTTTTCAGTGTAGGTCTACTCTTAAAGGAAAAAATGCTATTTAGGAGATAGTCCTTTCCTTTAAGAGTGGACCTTTTGGACTGTTGCCCATGGAAGCAAATAAGAATTAACAAAAGATGTCTCCTTTGGTAAAAATGGCAGAAAAACACTGAATTGTACCCATTAAAATTAAGGCATCCAAATAATTCGGAAAATTTTAGTGCTTCTATCTACAATATTACATTTTATCATCTGACATCGCATCTGAGAGTGTAATTAAGCCATGCATTAAAATCGATAATCCACTAGTGGATTAAATATGCAAATTACCCCGTAACGTTATGTCTTGACGTCCATAAAACATTGTGTTTTCTATGGCGAAATCGTGACATTTTACTGCAAAATTTGCTAACAAAATGCGACTTTAGTGTCATATGATAAACAGAATCTTACATTCGTGCTCCTTTATTATTGAATTTATTGAACTCGTTGGTGCAAACGATAAGATGCTGGGCAGAGCCTCGCATCTTATCTTTTCCCCCAACTCGTTTAATAAATTCAATAATACATGAGCACTCATGTAAGATTCTCTATTTTTAATCTTAGTTTCCCTAACTTTAATCCTATTGTGTTAACATCAATTAATATGTCAGTATCAAAAAGCTGCTTCAATGACTGCATCATAAGCTTTACATGGTTCTCTCTAGACTGATTTTGTCTGATGATGATGATGATGTGTTATTGTTTAACGTCCACCATAAACAGCTATGGTCATGTCGGGACAGTCAGTTAACCTAACCACACTATTCCTGGTCAGACTTAGACCTCCTAAGCGGTTAACAAGCACTAAGTGCACATACTTCCTTTCACCAGTAACTGACAACTGCCCTTCTTGAATCAGCTGAAGGGGAAATGAAAGTAAGTGGCCGGACAGGGTATCGAACCCAGGACCTCTGGCTTACAAGTTAGGTGCCCTACCAACTGTGCTACGCGGCCTGGCTGATTTTGTCTGTCAGTAGCATGAATTTTCCTTATCTTCCTTTTATCCTGGGTGTTTAGATTCACTCTTAAATGCATGCTTTTCTGACTACTCACCTGTGACACTCATATTACCTTTATCTATAATTATCACACAAGTAAGCATAAGCATACTATGTTTAGTGCAATAAAGTATCACAAGTTGACCTCTTAACGAGCTTGTTAGGCTAACGATGCTTTGAAGAACTAGGCCTTGTCCTTGCAACAAAAGTAGTCTTAAGATGTAAAGTACATCTCAACACTTTCTGTCATTTTTACGTAACAGAATAACTTTGAGACTTCCTGTTTCTTCCCTGGATGACACAGTCCTTTCAAACTGGAGTCTACTCTCAAAGGAGAGAGAGGAATAAATTCTATCCTTTAAGAGAGAGGCAAAAATGAAAATGGCAATATGTGATCCTGTATACATGAATGGGCATACTTGTACTAGGAAATATAAACTGCATTTGGTCATAGGAATCCTTTGTTAGAGGCGACTAAAAGGACCTGTTTGACTATAAATATATGTAAAATACTAAATATGGGTTAAATTTTATACATCTGTCCATTTGGAGTATTATATAGTCTCAGAGCTCCAAGTCCATGTAAGCCATAATTTTGCACAAAAAAAAGAAGTCTTTCCTCCATAAAAAATGTTTTGTTTCTGTAGCACCATATCCAAACTGGTTTATAATACTGTTAATTGCTGTAATTATGTCCAAAAAAGTTAGATTTTGTGGGCATAATGTCTCAAAATTATTCACAAAAATAAAATTCTCACTAAAAATCCCCCTTTATAATATTTACATTCCCACTGCACTTAATTTAAAGCCCTATGGTAAACTATTAGAACTTGATGTATTTTATACTTCCATAACTACATTAGTTCACAGGACGTTACATGCCAATAAGTGACGTCCTGTGAACCATGGTTCTCTACATCTGATTGGTCGTAGGCAGCGTTATGACATCATTGACGCTGTTTCGCTATCGGTAGGAAAACTGTGTATAAGTTATTTTCTGCTTCAGCAGTAGCCCTCGCACAAATTTGTGGTCAAATAATAGAGAGAAAAAAATGTAAATATAAGCAATAAACTTAATTTTTCTGATGTTTATCGAAGTATAAACTACACTGGGTCGCTAGCAAAGTTTACATGAACCCCATTGGGGTTCACTTAAACTTTGCTAATGACCCAATGTAGTTTATGAAGTATAAACCGCATTGGGTCGCTAGTATAGTTTACATGAACCCCTTCGGGGTTCACTTACTTTGCATGCTTCTGGTTTACTTGGAGCTCTGATGGGTTACAACTCAAGATTAATGTGAACACCTCCATGCCTTCTCGCCATTTTTCAAAGGGAAACAACTTTTGTGACTTCCTCTTTGCTCCTTCTGGGAGCAAACTCTTTGTTTTAAGAGAAGCCCTAAATAACTGGAAGACAAAGCTTTCTTGGTTAAGAATTACCTTCCCTGGAAGTGTTCACATTCACCTTATATATCTGTTCAATATTAAATAATTGTAAATTGGTATATAAAGGGCTTTCTAACCTGTTGCCTGCTCAGGTCCTATGACATAAAAGGAACAGTTTGAACACTGCAATATTTGAGTAAGGTGCTTGAACACTTATGACAGTGTCCTCAGTTTTTAATTTACACCATCAACTTTTGATAGTTTTGATAGTCATAACTATCTTTGCATATATATTATTGGGAAATGCTCACATAAAAGAAGACAAACTTTGTTCCATTGTTTAGTTAATGTCAAAAATACCTCCATGTAGTTGTGTGATTCCTGAACACAGACCTCATCCATGTTTTCAAATATTAGCCCTATTGCACTCAGAATGGCCAAAACTCTATGGAGTTTTGGCCGTTCTGAGTGCAGTAGGGTTAACAAATAAACATTTTTAGTCTGTTTTGCTATAACGACTTTGTTTTTTTTTCTGTTTCCTCTCCTTCTTAGTTTGAACTATGTTTTAACTTAACTATACATTTAACTGACTGCAAAACAACAGCTGCAAAGAGCAATCAGCTTTCGTACAAAAAAAACATCAAGACTAAATTTAAACACAATGCAAACACACAGTAATATCTACAGCAAACAATTCAACTTCAAATGGTAAAACAGAAAAGTAGCTACTTCAGAAAGAACTAATTGGTGTTTAAGCATACACACAGACCATTCTGGACAACAATATTGGTATTAATATTCTAGACAACCCTACCTGTGTAGACTGCACTGACTGCATTGAAATGGTATCTTCTTTGCCTGTCTCAAAGTCAACTCCCTCTTCAAGTTCAAATGTCGGACTGGGTGGTGCACTCTCCATGGTGAAACATTCCATTATGGTGTCAAAGTGTCTGAAAACAGATCACAGATTCTGCCAGATCCTCAACCGATAATAAAGGGGGACTAAATGTCTATTGCTGGAGCCATTAGGTGTGCTGTTGTGTGCAGAGGTTTTTAAACTGGTTTCTTTCTATATAAATTCTTATAAATTTCCGAACATGTTTCACGGTATTATAATTATCATTTTCCTAAGATCATAACCTCATTTATCATGCATCTGCTGCAAAATTCACCTGATAACAGGGGTATGATAACATGATGTGATATCATGTCACTGTAGAACTGCGCTTGGGCGAATGTTATCAGGTCATGCCTTGAGAAGCGATCTCTGAAGACATTGGCTACACATTGACGTTGGCCATGATATTAGCATTCGATTGGTTAACTGACGTCACAGACTTACGTCATAACACATTCGCGACGTCAGCAAGTTCGAACAAAACTGCGTTTGCTTATCACTTGTTTGCCGCTCTTTAGGCCGTAAAATCTTCTAATGATGCATGATAAATAGAAAACCACGTAAGTGTCTTTTGATATCAAGTTTATCAGGCACGACCAGAAGCACGTTGGACTGGCTCAGCAAGCCTCGCCATTCCTACGCTGTTTCTGATCTCGCCTGATAATCTTGATATCAAAAGACACTAACATGGTATTCTCTATATGTCTGTAAAGAAATGAGCGAAATAAAGTGCATTATTGTTTGTTGTACAATGTTTAAAGATGAACAAATACACCTCAATATTTACAGCCACTTTTACATAGGAAGACATTTTTTTTTTAAAAAACCTGTGTGCTTTCCTGGATGATGCACTACTTTCAAAATGGAGTCTCTGCATCACATTTTTCCTATCAGGGGATTCTTTATACAATTTATTAGCAGAATGACATGTTTGCCATCTTGCTAAGACTGCTTCTCTTACAGTCAAATGATTTGAGTGTACAATGCTTGCTATGGATGTATGAATTGGGCTTTACAGCCCTTCTAACAATATTTCTGTCAACTCAGGCCAAAGGAGGAATCACTATCACTTCACACTGATTCAAACCACAAACTTTTGCATTATAAGTCTAGAGCATTATCCCACTGGCTGACTTCAGTGGACACCGAACGAATACAAATCTGACCAAAAACAAGAATCCCACAGAACGTTGTGTCTCACCTATGTCACAAAGAGGTGCCTGAATGACTTTCAGAGCTTAACCATAAAAACCTAAATGTTTATGCCCCCAATGGAATAACAGTACCTATGTCTCTTTTCTGCTAATTTCAGGCAAGACAAAAAATTATCATCATTCCCTCACTCCCATTTCTGAAGCTTAGGCTATAAAAGACAGGTAAACTTACTTGGCAAATTCATCAAAGGACCAGAAAGCTGTCATGATTCCCATCCTCTGAGCTATTGGTGGTTCCTCTATCTGATCAATGTGGTTGAACTCATCTTCTAAACTCTCAATACGCGGGACACTACTGGTTACCATGGTTCTAAAAAGGATATAAGAAACACTTAAATGTATCTCCAGGGTATGGCTGACAGAATGGAGGGAAATTCATGGAAGGTGGTCTCTTGTCTGTCTGCAAATTTGTAGCTCCAGAAAATTTGATGCAAAATTTATGCCCCTGCCAACGCCAAGAAAGTAATATCTACATATCCCGTCTGCTAATTATAGGCAAAACATACGCTATATCAGAATTATAATCAGATACTCTCCTTATCAAACCTTAGGAAAGAAAAGATTATGAAACTAACACAAGAATTCCTCTCTGACTGCCTGTCTGCTAAATGTCTAAAACCAGGGACAAACTAGAAAACTCAACAAGTTTTAAACAGCTGATAATGCTGCCAGAGAAGTACTACCTATGTTTTACTTTTGCTTGTCCCGGGCCTGACAAAACATGTCTGGATGCAAACGTACCTGTTTGGATGAGATCTTGGCAAAAGAAATCTGAATTCTACCACACACAGACCTGGTTCAAACTCTCTCTGAACTAGACTGCTCAAATCGTAAGCAATGTATGCTCTTCTTATGTATACCTACAAAACATTTATAATGCTATATATCATGAATTATTCATGTAAGTTTTTTTGTAAGGAAACTTGCCATTGCTAAGTTTTGCAAAAGTAATGCTTTTCCAAAAGCCTGTGGTATTAACCAATCCAGACTGATTATGAATATTGCAAATTCAAAATCTCCTGAATAATTCCTTATGGCTGACTTCACAGAGGTGCTAATAATTGATTGATTGATTGATTGATTTGTTGTTTTACGTCCACAGTAAACAACTATGGTCATGTCAGGACGGTCAGTTAACCTAACCACACCATTCCTGGGCAGGCTTAGACCTCCTAAGCAGTTAACCATTACTAAGTGCATATACTTTCGCCAGTAACTGACAACTGCCCTTCTTGAATCAGCAGAAGGAGAAACGAAAGTATGTGGCCAGACCGGGTATCGAACCCAGGACCTCTGACTTATGAGTCAGGTGCCCTATCGATTGCGCTACGCGGCCCAGCGAGGTGCTTTTAATGATGCCTGGGGTGGGAGAGACAGAGGGGTTTGGGGGTAGCATTTATGATGTATAAATGTAAGTTATCTCAGAATACCTGCTTCATCTTAGGCTTCAAGTTGGAATGTTCACTTTAAACTAACAAAGAAAAGGTGGTGGATGGGATTCATTCACTTTCACAAGCTGCTGACATTCTTAGTAAAAACAAACATCTACATTATAATTCCTTTTACTGCAGCTTCTCTAGGATGGTCGCTAAATAAAGCCTGTATTTTAATCCCCAAACTGTTATCCTTCTATGACAATATGACAGGTTATTAAATTCAAATCTCATATAAGAAGTGCATTTCTTACCTCAAGGGCAGCAACTCTGACTAGAGGTTTACTATGATAGAAGAAATCTTGTAGAACATCATAGATGGCAGTTTCAGAGTTGATCAGTTTCTGAAATTAACACAACTAAATCATAACTTTTTAAAATTCTGACAATGCAGACTTAAGCAATACTATGCTTCCACGGCGCTACCTCAATCTAATTTCATAAACTGATTTTTTTATTATTTTTTTTCACCAGCTTTTATGAGTACAAGTTTTGTAAATTGCAATGGAGCAGAAAACAAAACAAGACTTATCATGGGTAAATCCACTGCTAGCCAAATGAACCAGTTGCTACAAAAGGCTGAAACTTGAAAATCTTAACATGTTGATTTTGCTATCTTGTGTTGTGAGAAAAACCTTTGGCTGAATGGCGAACAATATAGACCCTAGCAAGACTGGAAACTACTGACCTGGGTCTAAATAGTGCAAGCACTTCTTTCCAAAATTTTTACAGTCATTCTGGTATATTTTGATTTCACCAAAACAGTCATCAAAAAAAATTACACAAGTGTCTTACCTGTAAACTCTCAGGACAGAAATCATGACCATACATATCAACAGCTGACAAGAATATGTTCTCCATCTGGTTGTGACGTAACTCATACGGAGGCTGGTGGGCAGCTATCAGAACCTGGCGGGCCTTCAGGGCAACTTTGGCATTTTCAGTTCTATTGAGGTTTGTCAGTTCTGTCAGTATGGAGACCAGATCTTCTGTCAAACTGTAGTCTTTACCACACAGATGATCCTGTTAAAATACAGAAGCTTTTATTAACATAGTAACAGCTGAAAGTCTGATATGAAATATCTTACAGCTCTATTCATACAAGCTGTTTTGAAAGAAGGACAGCTCTGATGGCTAAATGGTTAATACCATGTTTTATGTCCTGTACATTTGGAAAGGCAAGTGTTCCAGTTCCTAGTCAAATATAAAGTGGCCCAGTTGACTCAGAGAGGCAGAAAAGATCCAAAATATTTGTGGCTCACTAGACAGTAATGTAGCAAAAGTTACATGCCCTGTGTAAAAGGCAATCTGTATTGTGCGACTTTAAAATCGTGCAGATGGCAATTAAGTGAACAATGACCTGTTTCAAGAATCACAATACATGAAACATGCATTTTTAAAAATAGAAACTATTACATCGGGTCCCTATAAAACTAGAAACGGGAACCAAAACGGAACAAAACGAAACGAAACGGAACGCAACGAAACAAAACAAAACGCAACGGAACGAAACGAAACGCAACGAAATAGAAATAAAACGAAATGGAGCAAAATCTGAAAAATACCATGAAAGTATCACAATAGAACAGCACCACATATTACTGCAAAAGGAAGACTAAAAAAAGCACCGTGTTTATTCCTATACATTGCACTATGAAGTTACCAAGTTACTGGGTATTTGTTAGATCAAATACATTAACTTTTAAACAGATACTTGGCTGAATTGTTTAATTTGATAAACTGACATACGATTTTGGGGTCTCATTTGGTCTTAGGGTGTTTTGGTCTGGGCATTTTCTTTATTATCTTTATAGTTTTTGACTGTCATTTAAAGATAATTAATAATATTTTTACTTTTTTTTTTTGTTGTGGAGCGTCGTATGAGCTTTTCGACATTTTTCAGGCTACCAGCTCCATTATCCATACATATGACCCAGGTTCCTGAAATAGTGTTCTTGCCTTGGTCCCCAACAATTATTTTTATGCTGCGCAGAAAAAAATGTCTTTGCATTTCCCGAACTATAATGATTTCAGAAAATGTTCCCTGGTTCCCGGAAACTGAAGTTATCCTTCCCTTGGTTTCACTGTTGTCATGTTCGGGATCCCACTGCAAAATACCCGTACCCAAATTCCATGTCCTCTTAAAAACCACCAAATGAATCTTTAATGTGCAGGCAAGAGGCAGAGTGTGACGTTTTGAAATTTATTCTCTTCTTCAACCCGCATTTTTTTTACTTAAACCAATATTTATTGAGGTTTAAAAGTGGTTCCACCCCTCATCTCCTCTCCACCACTTTACCGCGTCCTGTATCCGTCCTGCCTTTATTTGCCAACAGACTAACATCCAATCTAGTCTAGTGAGTAGTCTAGTGTATCCCATAACCTTGTAAGGTTGCTTGGGCACCACTGACAGAGTCTTTGGCCTTCAGTTGCCCTTGCTGTGCTGACAAAGTCACAACAGGAGACCTATGTTCTTTATTAAAGCTGGAAATTGTACTTAAAAGGTGATAGTCAGGGGTAACTGTTGCTGCAATGGTATATAGGGATTTTAAATATAAATGTATGTTGTGCTGTTAGATTTCAGATTTATTTTGCTTCATTTGATTTCTATTCCGTTTCGTTTCGTTGCGTTCCGTTGCGTTTTGTTTCGTTTCGTTTCGTTTTGTTTCATTCTGTTCCATTTTGTTTCGTTTCGTTGCGTTTCGTTTCAATCCGTTTTGGTTTCGTTTCTAGTTTTATAGGTACCCCTATTACATCACCTTGTTTCAAAATGAGCTATGAAACTTATATCGAGATACATGGCAACAAACAGCAAAAGTTCAATACAAAACATAGAAAAATTGTGATAGATACCATAGATCCATCTAATATACTCACTATGAGCATGATAACTAGTGAATTCTTTTTCTGTACAGCAATATTGGAGAAGATATTTCCTGTCACCACAGCCATGTCATCTTTGTTCCTCTCCATCAGGTGAGCTATACATTTGTCATAATGACCTACAAAGTTGAACGTATCGTCCTGTTACTCTGACAGATAAGTCAACATTTTAATCTATATTATTTTTCTTCATTAAACAGATCTCCAGACATGGGGAATATGGGGAATATTTTTATTGATAATTTTAGGATAGTTTTCCTTATTTTTCCTAAAAAAAAAAACTACATATGTTGTGACCCATCTGAATCACCTCATCGAGGTGGTTCAGGTGAGGAGTTACATCATATGTTTCTATGCAGATTTAATGAAAATAATCACTTATCAAGAATTACTCCATCTTATCTAGAGCACGAATGATAAACATACTAGTTTCTGCTTAGAACCATCTTGAAATGCTACTTTTTCTAGTCTGACTATACTTTCCACAATAAAAATCAAAACTGATATAATTGCATAAACTGCAATGATTTCAGGTTATTTAGGACTTTTGCTAACTTGCATGTGGTTGCCATGGAGGTCCTTTTTACTTAGTAAACACAACATACTTCAGCCCAATCTTGAAGAAACAATGTGAATCTTCCACAATTTTGCCCCATGGAATGAGCGGTACACGCAGAAAAATCTTCAAAAGCAAGAAATCATTTTTCGCAATGACATACCATGTTGGAATTGTGTTTCTACCCTGAGATACTGTCTGAGAAGGTCCTGTATCACTGACTTCATGTGACCACGAATACCATTTCTATATCTGAAAAAAAAACGAATCAAATACACTATTAAAACCAACCACCTTTCAGGGACTAACAGTTTTCATTTGTGGGTACAGTCGCAAAAACTTTATAAAACCTCTTTCTTAATGCACTATTAAACCAACGTAGAGTAGTTAAAAGCACTTACCTACGGTCCTCCAGGTCGTGGATTTTGCGACTGTACCCACAAATGAAAACCGACATGACATGAAAAGGGCCATAACCAGTATATTTTTCATTTTAAGGTGTATGGAACTATGGATACACCTGTATGTGTTGCCGCCATTTTACCTAAGGGGAATAACTTTTGTGATTTTCTATTGGCTTCCCTGAACCACAGTCCTCCCAAAATTGGTGTACCCTTAAAGGAAAGATTTTGCACCTTTTTTTGCTGAGTATTCTATAACATTCTACCAGCAAACTCATTCTACCAACAAACTAACTAATCAAGTCTGGGTCTTAATTTTTTGAGTAAAATTATAAGATTCCAGTCATATTTTCATGGAGAAAAATATCAGATTTTTGCCTCATATGGGTTTACAAATGAGCCGCAACACGACAAAACCAACAAAGTCGCAAGTGTGCCCAGTGAAGACTCAGATCAGCCTGGGCATCTGCCCAGACTGATCAGAGTGTTCGCTGACGGCATGGAGGTAGCTGAGACCCTTATTTGCCCTCTAAGCGCACTGCAAAGACTCTGATCAGACTGGGCAGATGCCCAGACTGATCTGAGTCTTTGCTGGGCTCACATGCCACTTTGTTGGTTTTGTCGTGTCATGCTAAAATGCCTTACCTTTGGACTAGTTCAACAATACCCTGTGTATTCATAAAGAAGACATCTCTTTCAGCTCTTCTTGTCAAGGTGGCAGCATGACCATCTATCACATTGGCAATCTGGAGCAATAAAACTTTACTTTAGCCATGGCATGGTTAATCAGGTGCTTTTCTTTAAACCTGGAACCACTTGTTCAAAGCATCATTAGCTTAACAAAGTCGTTAGTTGAGGATTTGTAGAGTTTTACAGTACTCACAAAATCATTGGGGTAAAAATTTTTGCTGAAAAATTGTTTGGAGTTTTGCACTGCAAAAGCTCCACACATTTTTTGGCAAAAAATAGCAGCCCTTTTGCATACAAAAGGTTTGAAATTTAAACATCTTGTTAACTAACAAAATTATTTTAAAACAACAGGGTCCTGACGTGTAAAATTTCAATATTGGGGGCTAGGCCTAAATCAGCTACCTCTAAGAACATTCTAAAACACACAAGAATTCCGCAGAATGTGGTGTCTCCCCAGTCTGTGCTTCGTTAGAAAACAGAGATAAACCAGAAAACTCAATTAAACTAGAAATGTTTTTCAGAGAAAAACTGATGTCCCCCACCAGCCCATTTCCAATCCCCACCCCCCTAATGAATAAAAAACCTGTGCAATTAAAATACTAGGCAAGTTTGGAGAAAATCCATCCACTGGTTCTAAAGATATCCTACATAGATGACTATGTCCTTGCAAATAAGGTCAAGGTCACCAAAATCTAATCAGCTCTTAATGTTGACCCAATGATGTATCCATACAAGTTTGGTGAAATTCCATCCACTGGTTCGGAGATAAAGTGAGTACAAGAAATTGTCATCTAAGTCCTTCAGTGACCTTGAAAAGGAGGTCAAGTCACCAAAATTTAATCAGCTCTTAAACTTGTCCCAATGATGCATCCATGCAAGTTTGGTGAAATTCCATCTATTGGTTCAAGAGATATAGTGGGTACAAGAAATTGTCATATAAGCCCTCCAGTGACCTTGCAAATTAGGTCAAGGTCACCAAAATATAATAGGTTCTTAAACCAGTCCCAATGATGCATCCATCCAAGTTTGGTGAAATTCTATCCATTGGTTCAAGAGATATCATGGGTACAAGAAACTGTCATCTAAGTCCCCTAGTGACCTTAAAAATGAGGTCAAGGTCACCAAAATCTAATCAGCTCTTAAGCTTGTCGCAATGATGTATCTATGCATATTTGGTGAAATTCCATCCATTGGCTCAGGAGATATAGTGGTTACAAGAAATTGTCATCTAAGTCCTTCAGTGACCTTGAAAATGAGGTCAAGGTCACCAAAATCTGCTCAGCTCTTAAACCTGTCCCAATGATGTATCCATGCAAATTTGGTGAAATTCTATCAATTAGTTCAAGAGATATCGTGGGTACAAGAAATTGTCAGCTAATCTTGCAGTGACCTTGAAAATGAGGTCAAGGTCACCAAAATATAATCAGCTCTTAAACTTGTCCCAATGATATATCCATGCAAGTTTGGTGAAATTCCATCCATTGGTTCAGGAGATATTGTACATACAAGAAATTTTCACGCCATTTAAGTTCTCCTGTGACCTTGAAAATGAGGTCAAGGTCACCAAAATCTAATCAGCTCTTAACCTTGTCCCAAATAATATATCCATGCAAGTTTGGTGAAATTCCATCAATTGGTTCAAGAGATATCGCGCATACAAGAGTGGGACGCCGACGCACCGGGAACCGCACTGAAAACAATATGTCCCACATCACCTTTGGTGGGGGGACACAGGCAAGACAAAAGATTCTAACTTTGGAAACCTATTATACCCAAAGCAAAATTACATCTATGTGATCATCTGTACAGCTAGCTGCCCGTTTTGCCTCCTGTTTGTTTTATGGTTTAAAATGAAATAGAAACAATTAAATTTTACAGTCAACTCATGATATCTCGAACACTGATATCTAGAAGAATCCTCTTATATCAAAGAATATCGTTTGGACACAATTTCAATTTCTTTTCAACTCCTTTTATCTCAAACTACTGATATCTCAAAGGAAATTTTCTGGGTCCCGAAAATTTACTTTAAGATATCAGTAGTTTGTGATGAATTTCACTTTGAGATATTGAGAGTTGACTGTATACGGTTTATGTATTTTGCCTGGCTTCAGACACTCATCAAAGCTGTTTACTCACCTGTTGACTAGGAAACTGACTAAGAACTGAGGTGATATTGCTACTGTAAGAAGACAGTAGTTTTCTGATAGCTTTCTCAACCCTGGTTGGTATTCTTCCTGATGTTACAGCTATTAACTCCTGTAAATATAACAAGAGAAAGTGAGCAGAAGCTCTTGAAATACATCTCCACCCCTTTACCACCTACACACAGCCCTGGTCAGTGCCATCACATATTGAATTCAAAGGACACTAATCAGCTGAGGATAATTCTCAATAACGGAGACTATCTATGATTTAAGATATATTGTCAGTATATTGCTGTTAACATGTGCATCAAGCGCACTCATTTTCCACTCAAATGAACTTGTAAAATCCAATGTATGCTACATTTACATGTTTTTGCATGTTTTGCACATGCTCAATTGTGCATTAGTAACTTTGCTAGAAAATTCTATGTACACTCATCACTGATAGCAAAAGTAAATTCCTGCATAAACTTTCATTTCTGCTTTACTATCATTATGTTATACTTCTCCGAAAATTAGACAAATACTGAAATTTCAATTCTGTGCACTGACATTAACTTTGCTAAATATGTAGGATGTTCAATTGCAGTCTCTAGAAACCGTTTTTTTGACAGCCAAACACATTGAATTGTTGCATGAAAACAACCACATGCGGATTACAGACCCTTGACTTGCAGTTACTTTATTTAACCCTACGTCAGAATCAGACTTCAACGTTATATAATATTTGTACATTTCCTGTAACTTCAAAATTTGTTTATGTTTTCAATTTTGTCTTTTTCTGAAAACTGACCCCTGTTCTTTCTAGAACAAGTTTTAGCGTTTCCAATTGTTCAAGTGCCAAATTCTTTACCAAAATTGAAAACAAGTAGCCCAAAGGGCAACAATTGCTCACCTGAGAGACATTGTAAACCTATAGGGATATTTTAGATGCTCAAGGGCAGCTAACTCCACAGTCAGTGGTCCAATCAGGCTGAAATTTAAACTCATCCAAAACATTATGTATGCCCTCATTTAATATATGCAAGTTTAAAAAGTATCCGATCAAGAGCACAATAGACAGAGCTGTCAAGGGCAGCTAACTTCATTGTGGTTGGCCTGATCTGGCCAAAATTTGAACTTGTTTAAGATATTATGCATTTCCCCATTACCTGCAAGTTTGAAAAGGATCGGATCAGTAGAAACCAAGAAAAAGTGGCGACATTGATTTTTTGGATGCTCAGGGCAGGTACTCCATAGTCAGTGGTGGGATCTAGCCCAAATGCTAACTAATCCAAGCTTTTATGTATATCCTCATTACCTGCAAGTATGAAGAGGATCCGATGAAAAATGAAAAAGTGATGACGTTGTTTTCTCCATTGTAAGACTATGGGATTTTATTCAAACGCTCAAGTGCAGCTAACTCCCTAGTCTGTGCTCGAATCCGGCCAAATTTCAAACTCATCCAAGCTCTTATGTATGTCATCATTACCTGCAAGTATGATAAGGATCTAATCAAAAACCTTGACTGCAGCACCCTGAAAGTCAAACTTGCTCGAGATATTGTCATGCCCTACATTTGTGTAAATTTATTTTAAAATCCGTTGAGAAATGTAGGTGCTAGAGCGATGACAAAGTTTTTCTAAAAATAGCCACAGTGACCTTGACCTTGGGCACAGCATCCTGAAAGTCGAACTTGCTTGAGATATTGTCATACCCTACATTTGTGTCAAGTTATTTCAAAATCCAAGGAGAAATGAAGGTGCTAGGGTGATGACAAAGTTTTTCTAAAAATAGCCACAGTGACCTTGACCTTGGGCACAGCACCCTGAAAGTCGAACTTGCACGAGATATTGTCATGCCCTACATTTGTGTGAATTTATTTTAAAATCCATTGAGAAATGTAGGTGCTAGAGCGCTGACAAAGTTTTTCTAGAAATAGCCACAGTGACCTTGACCTTGGGCACAGCACCCTGGAAGTCAAACTTGTTCGAGATATTGTCATGCCCTACATTTGTGTGAAGTTATTTTAAAATCCGTTGAGAAATGTAGGCAATAGAGCGATGACAAAGTTTTTCTAGAAATAGCCACAGTGACCTTGACCTTGGGCGCAGCATCCTGAAAGTCGAACTCGCTCGAGATATTGTCATGCCCTACATTTGTGTGAAGTTATTTTAAAATCTGCTGAGAAATGTAGGTGCTAGAGTGCTGACAAAGTTTTTCTAAAAATAGACACAGTGACCTTGACCTTGGGCGCAGCATCCTGAAAGTCGAACTTGCTCGAGATATTGTCATGCCCTACATTTGTGTGAAGTTATTTTAAAATCCGTTGAGAAATGTAGGCAATAGAGCGATGACAAAGTTTTTCTAAAAATATGTGATGAGGTTGTTTTCTCCATTATAAGACTATGGGATTTTTTTCAAACACTCAAGGGCAGCTAACTCCGTAGTCTGTACTCGAATCCGGCCAAATTTCGAACTCATCCAAGCTCTTATGTATGTCATCATTACCTGCAAGTATGATAAGGATCTAAGCAAAAACAGTTGAGAAAACGTGATGACGCCATTTTCCCCATTATAACCCTATGGGATTTTTTTCAAACGCTCAAGGGCAGCTAACTCCGTAGTCTGTGCTCCAATCCGGCCAAATTTCGAACTCATCCAAGCTCTTGTGTATGTCATCATTACCTGCAAGTATGATAAGGATTTAATCAAAAACAGTCGAGAAAACGTGATGACGCTATTTTCCCCATTATAACCCTAGCCATGGAAACCAGAGTTCTGAGCTGATCGGCACCAAAACCTAATGCAGCCTTTCCCCCACCCAAATGATGCTTCAGATAAAATTTGATTTCGATCGACCCACTGGTTTCTGAGATATTTATGTTTGAAAGTGTTGACGCACCCACCCACGCACCCACCCACGCACGGACGGACGACGGCTCGACTCCCATCCTATAAGCTCACCTCTGAGCCTTCGGCTCAGGTGAGCTAAAAATGTTGTAGTTAAAAACAATGATAAGCTTTCAACCTTCAAGTTTCCATTTTTGCTGAGTAAATTTTTGCAGAACTTCACATTCCCAAAGTTTGCAAAAACATAAAACTTTTGCTAACATTTTGCAATTTAACATTTTATGATATTTTTTCACTCTAATTTACCTGAAGTTCTAGCATAGGAAGCGATGCGTCCTTCAAACACTCCATAAGTCCATCTACAGCTGTCTTCAACTTGACAGTGAAATATGGTTCTGGGAGAATATAGCCCTCCAGCACATGTTCAAGCTCGTCAAGAACTCTCTGGAATATCTGATTCAGCTTCTGACCATGTGTGGGTGGATTCTCGGAGCTTGGTAGTTTCTCCTCAGATGGTTTAGCCTAGAAATAAGGTATACAAGTATATAAAGTGCAACTTAGCAACAGGTAACTGCTTCAGTTTAATTTGTATCATAAAATTTGTACTAACTGAAATAATCAGAAAAAGAAATCCACCAAAGGCTTAAACCTGTACAAATTGTAACTGAAGCCATTAATCTCGAAACAAGAATTTGACCAATGGCTAAGCCACACATAATGAAAGTGAACAAATTTCTGTATTGGACTGTAAATAGGAAGCCATCTAGAGTGGATCAGCATCTACACTGTTTGCTAAGGTATTTCTTACCAAATAACTTGGCACTGTACTGAGAGAACATAACATGGAACTAACATGCATGCACTGCATTGCTGTTAGTGTTGTTGTTGAGTTGCTTTACGTCCACGGTAACAGCTAGGGTCAATTCAGGATGGTCAGTACCTTACCATACTATTCCTGGGCAGGCTTAGACCCCTCTAAGCGGTTACCCAGTACTAAGTGCACCTACTTTAGCCAGTTACTGACAACTGCCCTTCTTAAATCAGCAGAAATGGAAGAATCAATCTCCATGAAAGTAAGTGGCCAGACCAGGTATCGAACCCAGGACCTATGGCTCTTTAGTCAGATGTGCTACCAACTGCATTACATGGCCCGGCTCACTGTATTTCATGAGCTGACAATGAAACAATGTTATACCTGAACCACTCTGGTAGGATCATCTAATTGTAAATTGGCCACAATACTGCCTGTGTCTAACACAGCTCCTGGTCTCTTCACATAGTGGATACTGAAATATCACAGGAGACATTGTGGAGTTATACAAGTGAATAGTAAACTTCACAAGTGGCACAGCTTTTGTATAAAAAGATCTCTCCCAGAGTAGCACCAACTTTTTGAGAGGTACCACTAATCTATAAATATTACAAGCATATTACAAACCCCATGATCAAAATTTTAACTCAGTGATATACCCCACATCTTTACCACCAATGCCAACATATAAAATAGTGCTTCGGAAGCTACTACTACATGTACAAACTGTTAAAAAAGCTTCCGAAAGTAATTCTAGGATATCATTACTTCATAAATATATTATGTTGCCCAATATTAAACCACCTTGCTGAAGTAAGGTGTGCTAATGTGGACTCACATCATATGTTTTTATGGAACACAAATATATGTTTTGTTTCTTAACACACCTCTTATCAAAACTTGAGTTTCCAAATCAATTTTCGTTCATATTAAACCACGTCTTTTAACTTATTTCTACATGTAGTGTTGTTTACTTTCCAATAGTAGATTCCAGCCTTTGTGCTGAAAATATATGACCATGTTTGTAGATTTCTGGACTTACTAAAACCATCTATAAGGCTCTTTGTGCTAACAAAAGCAGCAAAGTGAATCTTACCATCCACTCTCAGAGACCCTCAGTTCCATGACCATTTTCATCACCTCTATCTCAGCATACACATCACCACCAAATACATGACCTCCATCTTCCACAACATAGTTGATCAGTTTACCAGCCGACGGTGACCTAGAAAATTTACAAACATTTAAGGTTAATGGATACACCTCCATGTTTTTCAGCTGTTCTACTTATGACTTCCAGTTTGCTTCTCCAGATGAAGAACCCCTTCCAAATTGGGAAGGAGCTACTCTTAAAAGGATAGAATTTGCTCCTTAAGGAGATAAATTAGCTTCCCTGGAAGAATTCCCATTCACCTTATTGAACTTATGGTATCATTTAGTGCCAGCTAGTTACTTACAGTCTTATAAATGGCGAAGTACTATACATATGAATTACAGATGATACATATGAATTACAGATGAAATGTGCTAGTGACTGTTATCTAAACATTGCAAACAGGAAGGTATGTCAAAATTTAAGTGTTACACAGTCCCTTTTTTTCATGTCAACCGCAACTGCTTCTTATCATAACACTTCAACAAATTTTAAAGATTTTTAGAATGAGCAGAGTTTAAAGCATAAGGAATCATATTTGCAACTGCTGTAAACCTACCACTGAGTCCATGCAGAGTCATTTAGACACAAAACAACTTCTCTTCAGATTACTCTCGATATGTGTGTTGTTATTCAGAAAAATGTTAGCTAATCAACCAAAATGCATGTACATGTACTGCCTATACAGTCAAGTAGAATATCTTTGTAAAATCTGAACACCCTCAAACTGAACAGGAAGCTATAACCCTATATGTACAATAACATCAAAACAGTTGAGCCGCAACACGAGAAAACCAACAAAGTGGTTGTGCACCCAGCGCAGACTCAGATCAGCCTGGGCATCTGCCCAGTCTGATGAGAGTCTTCACAGTGGGTTTAAAGGGTAGCCAAGTGTCTAAGCTTCCTCCATGCAGACAGCGAAGACTCTGATAAGACTGAGCAGATGCCCAGGCTGATCTGAGTCTGCACTGGGTGCACCACCACTTTGTTGGTTTTCTCGTGTCGCTGCTCAATTTATTTTATGATCAAATGGTCTTCATTTCAAGGACCTCACCTTAAAATCGTGGGATCATTCTCTTTAAGCAGTACACAAGTCTGGTTCCCAATTGTAATTCTGTAGTTACTGACTTGCTCCTTCATGTATGTTGTGTAGCTGGAACCATCTATTGACAGCAACAAACCACCATCACTCAGTCGATGAGCTTCTATTTCTAATGTAGACTGATTCATGCACAGAAAATACCGTACTGGTCCACTCTTTACAACCTAATTAAACAGAATAGGTTCTCTCAATAACTAGAGCAAGTGAGCAGAGGCTCACGTATACCCCCGACCAGCGCTACTGCCTAATGAAAGCAAACTTTAACACAAACATGTTATACAAGAACAAATTCAAAGTCTGTGACCTGGACCTTAGGTCAGCAGCAGCATCCATATAATGTAAACTAGTATAAGATAAAATAAGTCATGCATCACCAGATTCCACTTAAATATATTAGAACAAGCAAAAAAAAAAAAAGAAAGAAAACAAATGGCTGAGTCCTAGTTATTGACCCTTGGCCCCACCCATAAGCCTGACCCAGAAGTCCCTATCAAAAGTAATGCTATAGAGTTATCATGAATAAAATATGGAAGATATTTACAATGCATTTACAGAGATATGAGCAATCTAAAAGGTTTAACGCAAAACTTTGACATAATGAAAATGCCTAAGTCCTAATTATTGACCCTTGGTCCCACCCAGGAGCCTGACCCTGGGGCATAGATTCTTCACATCAAAGTTAATGCTTAAGAGATATCATGAACCAAATATGAAAAGAATCTGACATGTGGTTAAAGAAATATGAACAATTAAAAAAGGTTTAACGCAAAACTTTGACATAATGAAAACCCCATGTCCTAATTATTGACCCCTGACCTCCACCCAGGGGCCTGACCCGGCTGTCTAGATATATCAAATCAAAGGTAATGCTATAGAGATATAATAAACCAAATATGAAGAGAATCTGATATAAGGTTACAGAAATATGAGCCATTACAAAAGGTTTAACGCAAAACTTTGACGTAAAGTTGACGAACGGACGGACGGACGGAAGGAAGGACGGACGAACTAACGGACGAACGAACGGAATGACAAAAACTATATACCCCCTGACATACTTCGTATGTCGGGGGTATAATAACACAAGTAGCCCAAAGGGCAACAATTGCTCACCTGAGAGACATTGTAAACCTATAGGGATATTTAAGATGCTCAAGGGCAGCTAACTCCACAGTCAGTGGTCCAATCAGGCTGACAATTAAACTCATCCAAAACATTTTGTATGCCCTCATTTAATATATGCAAGTTTAAAAAGTATCCGATCAAGAGCACAACAGACAGAGCTGTCAAGGGCAGCTAACTTCGTAGTGGTTGGCCTGATCTAGCCAAAATTTGAACTTGTATAAGATATTATGCATTTCCTCATTACCTGCAAGTATGAAGAGGATCCGATGAAAAATGAAAATGTGATGACGTTGTTTTCTCCATTATAAGACTATGGGATTTTTTTCAAACGCTCAAGGGCAGCTAACTCCGTAGTCTGTGCTCAAATCCACCCAAATTTCGAACTCATCCAAGCTCATATGTATGTCATCATTACCTGCAAGTATGATAAGGATCTAATCAAAAACCTTGAATGCAGAACCCTGAAAGTCAAACTTGCGCAAGATATTGTCATGCCCTACATTTGTGTGAATTTATTTTAAAATCCGTTGAGAAATGTAGTTGCTAGAGCGATGAAAAAGTTTTTCTAAAAATAGCAACAGTGACCTTGACCTTGGGCACAGCATCCTGAAAGTCTAACTTGCTTGAGATATTGTCATACCCTACATTTGTGTCAAGTAATTTCAAAATCCATGGAGAAATGAAGGTGCCAAAGAAATGACAAAGTTTTTCTAAAAACAGCCACAGTGACCTTGACCTTGGGCGCAGCACCCTGAAAGTCGAACTCGCTCGAGATATTGTCATGCCCTACATTTGCGTGAGGTTATTTTAAAATCTGCTGAGAAATGTAGGTGCTAGAGCGCTGACAAAGTTTTTCTAAAAATAGCCACAGTGACCTTGACCTTGAGCACAGCATCCTGAAAGTCAAACTCGCTCGAGATATTGTCATGCCCTAGAATTGTGTGAAGTTAATTTAAAATCTAATGAGAACAGTAGGTGCTAGAGCGATGACAAAGTTTTTCTAAAAATAGCAACAGTGACCTTGACCTTGGGCACAGCATCCTGAAAGTCTAACTTGCTTGAGATATTGTCATACCCTACATTTGTGTCAAGTAATTTCAAAATCCATGGAGAAATGAAGGTGCTAAAGAAATGACAAAGTTTTTCTAAAAATAGCCACAGTGACCTTGACCTTGGGCGCAGCACCCTGAAAGTCAAACTTGTTCAAAATATTGTCATGCCCTACATTTGTGTGAAGTTAATTTAAAATCTGTTGACAAATGTAGGCGCTAGAGGGATGACAAAGTTTTTCTAAAAATAGCCACAGTGACCTTGACCTTGGGTGCAGCACCCTGAGAGTCAAACTTGCTCAAGATATTGTCATGCCCTACATTTGTGTGAAGTTATTTCAAAATCCATGGAGAAATGTAGGTGCTAGAGCGATGACAAAGTTTTTCTAAAAAAAGCCACAGTGACCCTGACCTTGGGCGCAGCACCCTGAAAGTCCAATTTGCTCGAGATATTGTCATACCCTACATTTGTGTGAAGTTATTTTAAAATCCTTGGAGTAATGTAGGTGCTAGAGCCATGACAAAGTTTTTCTAAAAATAGCCACAGTGACCTTGACCTTGGATGCAGCACCCTGAAAGTCGAACTTGCTCGAGATATTGTCATGCCCTACATTTGTGTGAAGTAATTTTTAAAGTCTATTGAGAAATGTAGGCGCTAGAGCGATGACAAAGTTTTTCTAAAAATAGCCACAGTGACCTTGACCTTGGGCGCAGCACCCTGAAAGTCAAACTTGTTGGAGATATTGTCATGCCCTACATTTGCATTAATTTGATTTAAAATCGGTTGAAAAATGTAGGCACTAGAGTGATGACAAAGTTTTTCTTAAAATAGCCACAGTGACCTTGACCTTGGGTGCAGCACCCTAAAAGTCAAACTTGCTCGAGAAATTGTCATGCCCTACATTTGTGTGAAGTTATTTTAAAATCCATGGAGAAATGTAGGTGCTAGAGCGATGACAAAGATTTTCTAAAAATAGCCACAGTGACCTTGACCTTGGGCGCAGCACCCTGAAAGTCGAACTTGCTCGAGATATTGTCATGCCCTACATTTGTGTGAAGTTATTTTAAAATCCATTGAGAAATGTAGGTGCTAGAGCGCTGACAAAGTTTTTCTAAAAATAGCCACAGTGACCTTGACCTTGGGCACAGCATCCTGAAAGTCGAACTTGCTCGAGATATTGTCATGCCCTACATTTGTGTGAAGTTATTTTAAAATCCGTTGAGAAATGTAGGCAATAGAGCGATGACAAAGTTTTTCTAAAAATATGTGATGACGTTGTTTTCTCCATTACAACACTATGTGATTTTTTTCAAACGCTCAAGGGCAGCTAACTCCGTAGTCTGTGCTCGAATCCGGCCAAATTTTGAACTCATCCAAGCTCTTCTGTATGTCATCATTACCTGTAAGTATGATAAGGATCTAAGCAAAAACAGTTGAGAAAACGTGATGACGCCATTTTCCCCATTATAACCCTATGGGATTTTTTTCAAAGGCTCAAGGGCAGCTAACTTCGTAGTCTGTGCTCGAATCCGGCCAAATTTCGAACTCATCCAAGCTCTTGTGTATGTCATCATTACCTGCAAGTATGATAAGGTTCTAATCAAAAACAGTTGAGAAAACGTGATGACGCCATTTTCCCCATTATAACCCTATGGGGGCTATCTGTTGCCATGGAAACCAGAGTTCTGAGCTGATCGGCACCAAAACCTAATGCAGCCTTTCCCCCACCCCAATGATGCTTCAGATAAAATTTGATTGCGATCGGCCCACTGGTCTCTGAGATATTTATGTTTGAAAGTGTTGACGCACGCACGCACGCACCCACGCACGGACGGACGACGGCTCGACTCCCATCCTATAAGCTCACCTCTGAGCCTTCGGCTCAGGTGAGCTAATAATCACCAATACTGGGATACATGGATGATATTGAATTTTTTGTTCTTTCCTGAGGGTGCTTATTTTTGTACATGCTTTCATGAAGAAATCTTAAACAGTTTTTGAGGTATGAAGCAGATAAGAAATGTTATGGACAGAGGGACAGAAGGAAGGAAGGCTGGACAGATGGATGGCTCGACATAATACAACCTGTCTTATGACAGGTACATAAAATAAACTGCATAGTGCATCAAAAAGGACAATCACACTATTGTAATGATCCACTGCACTTTCACATTATACATTGAATATATTTCAATCCATTCAAAAATAGCCTATGGCATTTTAAAGGAAATATAGATATATTCTCACCTCCAGACTATATTTAATGCCCTCATAGATGAACTCAACATATACCAAGTTCTTCAAAGAGCTTGCTGGTAATATCTGACCTCTGAAAACAGAGAAAATATATTGTAAGGTGACTGGCTATACCTCCATATTTTGCTGCCATTTTTACAAGTAAGAATATTTTAAGGAGGCTGACTCTAATTTTTTTCTGAGATACCTGTGCTAGAGAATTTCCTTATATTATAACAGTGTATCAATCAAGACCTTAACTTTAGATAAAATTAATAAAAACACCATGTCACCGGCACTGGTGACGAATTGGGGTCGATCCAAAAGTAACACCATTTTTACACTTTTTTGCATTGCGTGTAATGGGAAATTGCGAAAATCTGACACAAATGTGAAAATTAAAATAACTTCTGTGCTAGAGATTTTGGTGTCACTAAGATATGTAATGTATCTATATAAACTCTGCCGAAACATGAAATAAAAACAGGGGGTCATGGGTCATATAAGATAATGAGGGTCGTTTCAAAAGTAGGAATTATGGGCAAAACACCATTATTTTATCAAGATTGCAAGCATTTAAAAACATTTTCGCTAGATATGATAGTGCCACTAACAAAGGCGCTGTATCTATAAAGGATCTTCAAAAATGTGAACTGAAAACAGGGCATCAGCGTTCATATAAGAAAATTGGGGTCGTTTCAAAAGTAAGTTTCAAATGCAAAACGCCATTTTTGGTCAATATCACGAAATATAAAGTAACTTCTGTGCAAGATTTGATGGTTTCATTAAGGCAGGCAGTGTATCTTAATATGATCTCCAATAACAGGAAATAAAAATAGGGCTCATTATTCATATAAGGAAATGAGGGTCATTTCAAAAGTAAGCATTACATGCAAAACACCATTTTTTGTCAAGGTCACAAATATAAGAATAAGTTCTGTGCAGATTTGATGGTGTCACTTAATTAGGCGGTGTATCTACACATGATCTATGAAAACAGAAAGTAAAAATAGGGGTCATCATTCATATATGGAAACGAGGGTCGTTTCATAAGTTAGCATTACATTTTTTTCCTGAAAAACCTGCGCCACAGAATTTCTTTATATTTAACAGTGTATCAATCAATGATTTATGTTTAGGTAAAAGTAATAAAAATATTATGTCTCCGGCACTGGTGACTAATGGGGGTCGATCCAAAAGTAACAACGTTTTTATGCATTTTATGCATTGAGTGTAGTGGAAAATCGCTTAAATTTGAAACATTTGCGAAACTGAAATAACTTCTGTGCCAGAAATTTGGTGTCACTGAGATATGTCATGTATCTACATAAGATCTGAAAAACTGAAATATAAACAGGGGGTTACCGTTCATATAAGAAAGTGGGGGTCGTTCAAAAGTAGGAATTAGAAGCAAAACATCATTTTTTTGTTCGAGATCGCAAACATTTTATTTTTTTTTTTATTTTTGCTAGATATGATAGTGGCACTATCATAGGCTATGTATCTATATATGATTTGCAAAAATATAAATTACAAACAGATAATCAGCAGTCATATAAAAAGTGGGGTCATTTCAAAAGTAAGTATAAGATGCAAAACATTTTTATTAAGATCGCAAACATTAAATAAATTGTGTGCTAGATTTGATGGTGTCATTAAGTTATGCGTTGTATCTACATATGATCTGTGAAAACAAGAAATAAAAATAGGGGTCATCGTTCATATAAGGAATCGAGGATCGTTTCAAAAGTTTGCATTACATGTACATGAAAAACACTAGTTTTGTCAACATCCAACATTAAAGTAACTTCTGTGCTGATATGATGGTTTTACTATGAGAGGTGATGAACTATTTATGATCTACGAAAATATGAAATAAAAAACAGGCCATAGCGAAAGTTTCATGATTGAAACATGTTCAAAAATGTTTAAAACATGTTTAAACATGTTATTTGGACATGTTTGAACATGTTTTGACAATGTTATGAGCATGTTAGGAAATGTTTGAACATGTGCGTTAAATGGCACCATGGTCAAACATGATCAGATATTAACCGTGTTCTGCTGTGCTTGACAATCAGAAGATCCATTGCAAAACACAATTGTCCTACAACATTGCATAATTGTTCAATACCACTGATAAATTAGTTAAATCTTGACCATCTACTCTTGTTGGTAATTGTTCAAAGCAAACTTATTTTCTATTGACAAGAGCGCCTGCAATGCGGAATATGTTTTGTTACTGATAATTTGATTGGATACAATGGAAGTTGCTCGCATCCAATGAAATGGCCTATTTGGAAATTTGATTTATGAATAGGCTGTCAGCCAGTGGTACATTAGGAACAAAGTGGACTTAGTACCCTTGGCTAGAGAAGATGAGCTGGGAGTTCACACAGAAAACGCATTTCATGTTAGGGGGCAGTCATTTATTAACATATTAACAGGTGGGGGGCCTGGTACATTCATGGGGGTGGGGGGGGTGGGGGGGGGGGGGGGGGGGATTTCGTTGATGTACTGGGGGAGACAGAAATAAATAAGCCTTGGAGCAGGGGGTGGGGTCATATATTTTTATAGGCATATGGGGGGATGTCAGAATTCTTCCATCAGTCTTCATTTTTAAAAAAAAAAATGTCTCAGTTTCAGTCAGACATAAAATTGGTTATATTTGGGGGGGGGGGGGGGGGGGGGGGGTGAAGGGTAGCTGGGATGGGCTGGGGCTGGGACATAAACTTTTTCGTCACCTATCTTGGGGGAGGGGGAAATCTGGCGGGACTGGGAGGAGTGTCTACAACATATAAGCAAAAGGAATTCTGTTGGTGTTCTGGGGGAGTCGGAATTAAAATACATAAGCATTGGGATGGGGAGTGGAAGGGGGGTCATGGATTTTAATAGGCATATTGGGGTGGGGGGATGGAATGTCAGAATTTTTCCAAAAGTCTTCATTTTTAAAGAGCGTCTCAGTTTCAGTCATACATAAAATTAGTTACATGGTGAGTGTGGAGGGTAGCTTGGATGGGGTACGTGGATTTGGGGGTGGGGAGGAGGGTCATAAACTTTTTGTTACCTATCTGGGGTGGGGGGGATCGGAAAAAAATTCTGGTGGGACTTGAGGGGTGGTCTACAACATATAAGCAAAAGTCTAATGTCTTCAGTCTGCCGGAAAAGAAAAAGCTCTTGATATTTTCAAATGAACATGTAGAGCTCTACTGTATCAAACAGTCAAAACAGCAGCTGGCAAATGACGGGACTGGTAAAAATAATGCTGATCTGAATAAAACACCTTCTCCTTGGCCGCGTCCACATGGAATGTCTTTTCAATCCTTGTCCTGTTGTGATCCACACTTTTTTTCTTCAGGAACTTCTCTTTCCATAGTTGTTTTTTCTACTTTCACTTCGTTGATGACAGCTACCGGAAATGATAACCGGTGACGTAATTGCAGAACGCAGTTGCAAGTACAGTGTGTGGGCATAAATTAGTTGTAAAATTTATTCTGTTCTGTAGTCGACGGTAAGAAACGAAAGAAAGTATCGCGTTGAAAATATCAGGCCGACCTGTCGAGCTCACTTTGTAAGAGAATGTCGTCAGAGCGCCGAATGACGGCAATGCGCAGAACGTTGCGCAATCGAAATTAGAGTCGGCCTCCTTAAGTATAGTATTTGCTTCCTTGATACATAAAATCCCTTCTCCAGTGGAGGTTATTCTTAAACTAAATAAAGCAGACAACAAAATTTACAACTGCAAAATTTCAAAATACTTTTTGTTCAAGCTGTATCATTCTGAGAATTCAAAGACCAGGGACAAACAGCATGAGTCCAGATGAGGTGGCTCATTATGAGCCACCTCATCTGGATCTATGCTGTTTGAAAATTCAAGCTTCTCATTTCTGACACTTTAAGGGTTCAATTCTTTCTTTTAAAAGTAGTCCGAAGTGAGAAGAAAGACAAATACACCCATATCACATTGATCTCCCTTGGAGGTGTATTAATATATCTTAACAGCATATAATTGAACAGCAGACATCCCACACCATTTGCTGTAACAACCTATTTGGCAGGCAAAGCCGTTGCTAGAATAGGAAAGAATAAAGAAGACCAAGATTGTACTGTTCCTTAGACACCATCCATCCTGGAACTACAGCGTAAATCTGTATGAAGATGGAGGGTAAATTCAATTCATGGAGTGGCAAAGATGATAAAATTAACCAAGAAATGGGGGAATTAAAATCTCCTACCTCTCAAGTGAAGCTTGAAAGTCCTGAAAAGCCTGTTGTATTTTCTGGTCAGCTATATGAAGAGCCCCACATATAACACCCAGCAGAGTGTTAGGTTTCTCTGCCTGTACGTTTGCTGCTATGAGCTTATCAAGCCAGCCTGTTGATATCTTGTTGTTTTGGAATTCCTCAGTCTCCAGAAGCTTGATCAAGTATTCTACAGTAGTTCTGAAGTCCCCTCGGATAGACAATTCCTTCAAAGCTATTACCATGTTTCTGTAAAGAAACCAAATTATTACATCCCAAAACTGCAATCCTGTTTCATACTATCTTTCAGTTCGAAAACACTTTTTCCTAAACTTAGGATCACTATATGTATGATCTAAAGGCATTGAAACAATGCATCACAGCCAAAAATATTTTATTAATTACTCAATACAGTGCTCCAGATAAAAAGGGGTAACAGGGATAATTTAGAGATAATTTTCCTTATTTTTCCATAAAAACATACATTGTGACCCTTCATTAGAACCGTCTCAGTGTAACGGTTCTAATGAGGGATCACAACATACAGTTTCATTGAGAAATAAGAATAATTGTCTCTGAATTATACCTGTTACCCCTTCTTACCTGGAGCTCTGCTTAATAACCTTAAAATCACCAGAATTTGACGGAAAGCAGTCTCTCATCTGTCTACCTATTGTCACAAAACAGAGCTAAACCAGAAAACTTAATTAAAAATATTAATGCCACTGCCACCGCCGCTGAATACACCAGTGCTCCAGATAAGAAGGGGTAACAAAGATAGTTTATGGATAATTATCCATATTTCTCCATAAAAACATATTTTGTGACCCATCATTAGAACCGTCTCGTCGAGACGGTTCTAATGAGGGGTCACAACATATGTTTTCGTTGACAAATAAGAAAAACTATCTTCGAATTATCCTCAACACCCCCTCTTATCTGGAGCTCTGATACACTGTAGAAGTAATACCTATCATAAACTATGATTCATTTCTGCTAGTGGCAGGTGAGACAAAAACACTGGGCCCGGTTGTTCAAAACTAATAACGTCGTTAGTTAACAAGTCAATAACAAGACATAACAAGTAGCCCAAAGGGCAACAATTGCTCACCTGAGAGACATTGTAAACCTATAGTGATATTTAAGATGCTCAAGGGCAGCTAACTCCACAGTCAGTGGTCCAATCAGGCTGAAAATTAAACTCATCCAAAACATTATGTATTAGTGCTAGGCCCGAAATCTGTAGCTACGCTAGATAACACTTTCGCTCTCCCTAAAGAGTAGAGTTTGGCAACCATGTGGATGTTATAGCCTGTACCCCTCTGGACATGATAAAGCCCGGAGACATTCTGAGAAATCCCTCTGGGGTGCTAGAGGGGTGAATTTGTAAAAATGACAAAAAATGACTATTTTCTCTGATTTTTTTAAATTTCGAAAAAAAATCGGTTGTCTTAATTTTGTATTAAATTACACCCATATATATGTTGCCACAAATGTGTTCTAATAAACAAGACCTTTCAAGGTGATGTAAATGTCACCAAAGGGGCCCCACGAAGGGATAATTACCAGTAGTATAATTTTCGTAATTTTGACCCCACCCTTGAAAAATGTTATGTTCTGAATCACTTCTAAAAGATTTTGATTTTATTTAAGTATGGAGGTTTTGCATATAGCCTGTGACAGTTTTTAAGTGCATAGCATTTTTGTTCGAGATAACGGGCGTGCCACGGTAAAATGAGATATATGAATGCAAAATTCTCTTAATCCAAACTATTTAAATTTAAACTACAACTGTCCCTCATTGACATGGAATAAAGCATATTGGTTGGAATTTTGTTGATGAACACTATAATGTTTAAATAAATACATAAACGTGCAATTTGATGCAAATTTGCTACACATGTCAGTCATAAATATTAATTTTATATAAACCCAGAAGAAAAAGGCTACCCTTCATTAAGCCGCAACCCTGTATAATCTGTATCAAAATAATGTAGTAAATAGACATTTTATAAAGTTCCCTTACAAAGTGGAAGCTTTTTAAAGGAGAATATATACATATTGATATGTGCTACTGATTTATATATGTTACATATTTATGTATGTTTTATATGGACATATTTATATGTAAAATACAATTTATACAAAATGTACAATATGATTCGATTGTGCTGAATAAAGATAAAATTTCATTTCAAAAACTTGTGGAACCAGGGCTTTTTCGAACTTAAAAGTGTATAAGTGCATAGTATAACCTAATCGTCATGGTATCATGTTGCCCAAAACTAACGGTTGCATGTGGGCAGATGGATCTCATCAGCCTGGGAGGGTAATAAGAACTACATGTAGAAGGGTAGGTGCAATCGTTAGCCCTGGTTGGCAGTCCACCTAGGAATTCATTGCTAGGTCTGTGGACAAAACGTGCTAAAGAACACCTGTGAAAACAGCATCACTGGGTTAAAGACTTCCTAGAAGAAGTCAACGGCCAGTATAGAGCTCCAACATGAGTTCAACAGTCATGTGTTAGCTGCAAGACTCGAGCGAGTCTTGCTCAGCTTGGTACGACAGCTAGATTTCAGAGATCACTGTTGATTAGGATAGGCCTAATCAGCTTGGCCCTTTCCGTATGTTGTATTATATTTAGTGGCTTACTTGGAGAAACCAAGAAGCCACTTCCACCTCCATAGGTCTCCCAAGCCTAGGGGTCAATTTGGGTTGTGTAGACTCAACATCAAAGAGTGAACGTCCTCCTAGAAGAGGTCAACTCCCGGGGTGGAATAATACTTTTAGCCAACCGACACGTGCTCATGACCAAGGCGAGCCATATAATTTTCTTGGAATTCGGTTGTGGTCAACATAATCAGCCTGAAGAAGTATGGTCTCCATCAGGTTGACTTTTGCCCAAGTAACATTTTGGAAGGCAGACCCTAGGATACTTTTTGTTGTTGTGTTATTGTTTAACGTCCACGGTAAACAGCTACGGCCATGTTCCTGGGCAGGCTTAGACCAGTTTAAGTGCACTTACTTTCACCAGTAACTGACAACTGCCCTTCTTGAATCAGCCGAAGGGGAAATGAAAGTAAGTGGCCGGATCGGGTATCAAACCCGGGACCTATGGTTTAAAAGTCAGACGCGCTACCGACTGCGCTACGCGGCCCGGCCCCCAATGATACTTAAATACTGGGTCTGTCGGGGCCCAGCTTAAGAATGGTCACGCCTACCATTTGACGTTAGTAAGAACATGTAGTTGATAAGTGTGCGACTGATGTGACTAAGGTCGAGAAAATGAGAGGTAGGGAGAACATCTCAGTAGAAAACTGGTATGTGAGGGCTCTGAGACCATCCGGGAAACTTGAAGAGCTGATCCACAAAATGGACAGGTACTTCTGGAACATACTGGAGCTCTGAGATATGCATTGAGAACTTTGGTGAATTGTAAACGGATGATAAACACAAGGTTTGCCAACCAGTCTGCAGCAGACTCTCCGTTTGCGAGCAGCTCCTTTCAATGTCACAACACAATCATAAAGATCTGAGCAAGATGACAAGAAGGTAGACCATTTCTACCAGTAACTCCAGTAAATTACGAAGGACATTCTGGTTGTACAATGTGATTGGAATGGCAAGTGGAAGGGAATCACAAACAGTCTGGAGAGACGTATTAGGACCCTACTGCAATGCCGAGACAAATGAGCGGGGTCTCAGACTCCTAAATTAGCATCTTTAACAATCTGTTCTGACAAAAACCTGGGCCCCACAAACCATCCACAAGGTGGACATAGCACAGCCGAGACAGGAAGCATTAAGACCAGATAAACTACATCTTGGTGAGGAAGCGGTTCCAACGAGGAGGACAAGGAGCTTTTTCACCACAGACATATGAAGTGTACATTACCTGTTGATGATTACCTCTCAAGTTCGTCTGAGACAACCAAGCCAAGACTGAGGTTTCACCGTGAGAAGTTGAAAAGCCCAGATGTGGACATGCACGTTCCAAGTAACAATAGGCGTGAAATTTGCACCATTCATTAGTCTGAGGGATGATGACAGACATAGATAGCATGATAACAAACTACAATACAACATTGACTGACACAGCCAGTGAGATACTTAGTAAGGAACGTCAGAGGACAGCGCCCTGAGTCACCAGAGGCGTTCTTGATCTCTCTGTGATGAAGGAGAGATTCGAAGAAGAGCCGGCATGAAACAGAATGAGTGAAAGAATACAGGACAGCCGACAAGAGTGTTCAAAAGACCCTGAAGAAAGCAAAGGAGGACAGTTCGAGGAGATTGAAACTTGCCTGAACAAAAATATCAGCGTAACAGATGGTGAAGGATCTAACTTCAGGGAAACAGAGTAGACCAACAAATATCCAGGACTCGTCTGGAACATGTCTGAAAGAGCACCAAATTCTCAGCAGATGGACAGAATATTGCTCAGAGCTATACAACCATGTGACATGGTGACAATACAATTCTGGACTGCACTTGGCACTCAGAAAAAATCTACAACCGATCCTTCGCGAGGCAGCTTAGATTGTAGTAGCTGCACTGAAAAAGGAAAAGTCTGCCGGGGTTGATTATATTTCAGTATAACTTGTTCAAGCAGGCTGGAAGACCATGAAAGGTCTACAAAAAGTTCTGAAGAACAGAAGAATGGCCGACCCCAATGACTCCGTCGCTGGTAACTATGCTCCCTTAAGAGGGCAAACTCTGTCAGAACTACAAAACCATCAGCCTCAAAATAAAGTCATGCTGAAAGTCATCTTTAACAAGCTCAAATCCCAAGTTAAAGAGATAATCGCTGAACAAAAGGCTGGCTTCAGTGTCGGAAGAAGCACAACAGAAGAGATAGACCTATCCTCTGTAGAAATTACTCAGGTGAGCAGATGGTCATTTTTTAGTCTCCTGGGCGTTTCTCGAAATGTCTCCAGGCCAAAATCTATGGTAAAATAAATGTATATTTTAATGCACAGGGTTGCCAAACTCTACTATTAAAGGAGAGCGAACCTCTTTTTTTTCTCCTGGGCTCCTGGACTATATGCCCTCATTTAATATATGCAAGTTTAAAAAGTATCCGATCAAGAGCACAATAGACAGAGCTGTCAAGGGCAGCTAACTTCGTAGTGGTTGGCCTGATCTGGCCAAAATTTGAACTTGTTTAAGATATTATGCATTTCCTCATTACCTGCAAGTTTGAAAAGGATCGGATCAGTAGAAACCAAGAAAAAGTGGCGACATTGATTTTTTGGATGCTCAGGGCAGGTACTCCATAGTCAGTGGTGGGATCTAGCCAAAATGCTAACTAATCCAAGCTTTTATGCATATCCTCATGACCTGCAAGTATGAAGAGAATCCGATGAAAAATGAAAATGTGATGACGTTGTTTTCTCCATTATAAGATTATGGGATTTTTTTCAAACGCTCAAGGGCAGCTAACTCCGTAGTCTGTGCTCGAATCTGGCCAAATTTCGAACTCATCCAAGCTCTTATGTATGTCATCATTACCTGCAAGTATGATAAGGATCTAATCAAATACCTTGATTGCAGCACCCTAAAAGCCAAAACTTGCTCAAGATATTGTCATCCCCTACATTTGTGTGAATTAATTTTAAAATCCGTTGAGAAATGTAGGTGCTAGAGCCATGACAAAGTTTTTCTAAAAATAGCCACAGTGACCTTGACCTTGGGCACAGCATCCTGAAAGTCGAACTTGCTTAAGATATTGTCATACCCTACATTTGTGTCAAGTTATTTCAAAATCCATGGAGAAATGAAGGTGCTAGGGCGATGACAAAGTTTTTCCAAAAATAGCTAGTGACCTTGACCTTGGGCACAGCACCCTGAAAGTCAAACTTGCTCGAGATATTGTCATGCTCTACATTTGAGTGAATTTATTTTAAAATCCATTGAGACATGTAGGTGCTAGAGCACTGACAATGTTTTTCTAAAAATAGCCACAGTGACCTTGACCTTGGGCGCAGCACCCTGGAAGTCAAACTTCTTTGAGATATTGTCATGCCCTACATTTGTGTGAAGTTGATTTAAAATCCGTTGAGAAATGTAGGTCCTAGAGCGATGACCAAGTTTTTACTAAAAATAGCCACAGTGACCTTGACCTTGGGTGCAGCACCCTGAAAGTCAAACTTGCTCGAGATATTGTCATGCCCTACATTTGTGTGAATTTATTTTAAAATCTGCTGAGAAATGTAGGTGCTAGAGCGTTGACAAAGTTTTTCTAAAAATAGCCACAGTGACCTTGACCTTGGGCCCAGCATCCTGAAAGTCAAACTTGCTCGAGATATTGTCATACCCTACATTTGTGTGAAGTTATTTTCAAATCTGCTGAGAAATGTAGGTGCTAGAGCGCTGACAAAGTTTTTCTAAAAATAGCCACAGTGACCTTGACCTTGGGCGCAGCATCCTGAAAGTCGAACTTGCTCGAGATATTGTCACGCCCTACATTTGTGTGAAGTTATTTTAAAATTCGTTGAGAAATGTAGGTGCTAGAGCACTGAAAATGTTTTTCTAAAAATATGTGATGACGTTGTTTTCTCCATTATAACACTATGGGATTTTTTTCAAACGCTCAAGGGCAGCTAACTCCACAGTCTGTACTCGAATCCAGGCAAATTTTGAACTCATCCAAGCTCTTATGTATGTCATCATTACCTGCAGGTATGATAAGGATCTAAGCAAAAACAGTTGAGAAAACGTGATGACGCCATTTTCCTTATTATAACCCTATGGGATTTTTTTCAAACCCTCAAGGGCAGCTAACTCCGTAGTCTGTGCTCGAATCCGGCCAAATTTCGAACTCATCCAAGCTCTTGTGTATGTCATCATTACCTGCAAGTATGATAAGGATCTAATGAAAAACAGTCGAGAAAACGTGATGACGCCGTTTTCACCATTATAACCCTATGGGGGCTATCTGTTGCCATGGAAACCAGAGTTCTGAGCTGATCGGCACCAAAACCTAATGCAGCCTTTCCCCCACCCAAATGATGCTTCAGATAAAATTTGATTGCGATCGGCCCACTGGTCTCTGAGATATTTATGTTTGAAAGTGTTGACGCACCCACGCACCCACCCACGCACCCACGGACGACGGCTCGACTCCCATCCTATAAGCTCACCTCTGAGCCTTCGGCTCAGGTGAGCTAAAAATTTCATACATTAATATCTCAAATACGCCAACATTTTTTGTTGTTGTTGAAAATATGTGAGAAGCTTTTGCATTGCAAAAGTTTCTCCATTTTTTCAACAAAAAATATCAGTGTATTTAGTTATAAAGCCATAAAACACTTAACGAGTTGACCTCTTAACGAGCTTGTTAGGCTAACGATGCTTTGAACAACTGGACCCAGCTCAATTGTCACAAAAATCACATGCTTGTAGCTAGGTTCATTTATTTCATAACATCCTATGGTTCATCTCCCTATACAAAACAATGTCAAAAATGCACAGAAGTGGTCAAGCCAAAACCAATCTCTTCTACCAACAGTAGCCTACTTACTCTCTGGCATCCTCCCTGTCCTCTCCCCAAGAGAAACAATGTCCAAACTGGGAGTCTGCAAACTCGTGGAGGCCACCTGAGGCTGTCACACTGAAGTAACCCCATACATTCTTGTTGCTGCGGAAGTTCAACTCCTGTACTGTGCCACTGCTAGGCTTGAAGCCCTGAAAGAGAGACAAACAAATATACAGGGTTGCCACTTATCCTCCACTTAAAACTCCCTGACTTTTCCTAATTTATCCTGGACATTTCACAGCTTTCCATAACCTTTAACTGGTCCAGAAGCTGATTTTATTCTTTACTCTAACAGTTCAAACTTTACTTTTGAAAATTGGAGTTATTCTTAAAGGAAAGAATTTGCTCCCTCAGGGAGCTTTCGTTTTAAAGAAGCCACTAATGAGGAGGGAGATGTGCCTACAATATCTCATTAGAGTACATCCTTTCCCTTTGAGCAGAATAAGTATATTCTGAAGACTGCCATAGCCACTAATTTTCCAGTTCCCTGGCTTTTCACCTTCCAAATTTCCCTAACCAACCACAAATTTCCCTGACTTTTCCTTATCCTTGAAAATAATCATTTTCCACATTTTCCCTGACCATGGCAACCCTCATATAAAGTAGTGCCTCATTACAATGCCACTCAATGTAATGCTATTTTGGATATAATGCTATCATGATATGGCAGAGACAAAACTTCAAAATGTTATCAACAAAAGTCAGGAAAAGTACACTGGAGCGCCGTTATAACGCGGGTGTCGGGAGCCATAAAATCGAACCGCGTTATAAGTGATCACCGCGTAATAACGATCTTCACAGAAATACCCCACCCACTAATGTAAAACCCCATGTTTACATGTTCGTAGCGCTTATTTAGCCCTTACGAGGTAGATAGACATGTTTACTGCTTACCTGACACAACGAAAGTCATCGCTGAAGTAAGCTTTCAGTCCCTATGTCCTTACTTATTGTGAAAAATGCGCTGCAAAACGGTTGAAAACTATTTACAAAGCGAAAGTACAATCGTAACACATCGGCCAATTCCGTATCCTGAATTAAACCTATATCGACGAGGATGTCCGATTGAGCGATTTGTTCGAGTTAATTCCCTTGTATATACACTTGCAAAAAGGTACCTTCGGACGAATAAAATATACTTATTTGCGCGAGTACTGACGTCGCCTAAACCAACTCTAAGCAGCCTACAGATAACCAAACCGGGTTTAAGCTTTGTTTTTTTTCCATTTATAAAATTCTTTTATAATGTTTTCTTCGGAAGTAATCAGTGACTGCTACGCACAGCCTTTTTCCTGAGCGTCGGCTTGTGTATATGGGGTGACCTTCGCTAATTGGTGACACGTGATATGCGCTAATTATCGAAGTCTTTCACACCTTGGCAAGACAACCGACGCTTTGATTGTCTTGTCTGTAATAACTTTTGACACGCTGTTGATTAAAATTATGTAAACAGCCCAATTAACTTTTAATGGTTATTTTCTATTCAAATGTCGTGAACACCTACGGAAACCGCCGAAAAATCCGCGATCTGTAGAAAAAATTTGGGAGCCACAGGACAACCGCGTTATACCGATTACCGCGATATATCGGTCCGCGATATAACGGCGCTCCAGTGTATATGTATATGTTGTCATCTCCAAAATTGTATCTATAACTGACCTCATCAGGGTTTTCACTGGTGATTCTTGCTGCAATCACATGGCCCTTTGGTCTTGGTGTGATGCTAGGCTTGTCAAAGTTGATTTTCTTCGAGCCAAACGGATCCTCTCCGTACAGACATCTGATATCCTTCATACAATACAGGGGCAGTCCCATAGCAATCTGAAAATACATAATAATTTTCTTATAGCCTGCATCAACACAATGCAATTGTAGAAAACACAATTTTGCTTCTCTGTGCTATCTATCAAGTTGGTACTGTGCAAAATGCCGCTGGCCAAGGATTGCAGCTGTGGACCAAGATGTTACTTAAAAGGCTGCTGACCGAGAACTGCAGCTAAGGATAAAGCATTAACAGTAAATAAAACTACAGGTAATGTGAATGATCATTGCCAGAGCTGCCTCAGACAATGGCCATTTTCCCATATATGGTCACTGACTCGCTTACATGGCAGCAAAGGTAACTCCCATGGTGAAAAGGCTGAGGTGGTCTCTTTTCCTTCATAAAAGCACAAGCTCCCATAATATGCTATGTAGAGAGTATGAAAATATACCTGCAGTTGTAAGGCTGGCAAATTCACATCAGCAACCATCTCAGTACATGGATGTTCCACTTGAAGACGGGGGTTCAACTCCAAGAAATGGAATGTCCCATCCTCCACATTGTAGAGATACTCTACTGTGCCTGCACTGACGTATCCCACCATCTTGGCAAGTTTTACTGCTGCCTGTAAATACATATATTGTCAAAGACTGCGCTGGATAACATAGGGACAGTAGATACAGTTTAAAGATATTTATACCACCCTTTGCATTGCCAGAAAACACAAACTTTAGCACTAAATATTTCTTAATGTGCAAGGTCTACACAGATGAGGAGATAATCCACAAGCTACACCTTTGTTTTCAGCGTAGACATATTACTGTTTCATTTTATCATATTCCAAAGCATGTGACAGTCCATATGAAGTTAAGTTCCTAAAGTTATCTTTAATCAATTTCAGAGTCGAAGTTTTTTCTCAAGTTTTCCCTACTTCTAGTTTGATGACTAGAGAGGTATTTCTCCTCTTTCTTTCTTTCCTCCCAATTTGTCTTTATCTCCCTGCCTGTCTGTGTCTCTCCCCCTTCTCACTTCTTTCTATCCAGGTGTGAAATTTGCCTCTTACTCTCTTTCTTGCCATACCCGTCCCCACCTCCCTGTCTCTCTCTCTATCCCCTTTTGTTTCTCCCCAAAGCAAGAACAATACCTCTTCCATTTTTCTGAACACCTCTGGATCAGCAACAGCTGTTGGGGCTTCTTCGATGATTTTCTGATGTCTCCTCTGTATAGAACAGTCCCTCCCAAACAGGGATATGGCGTTACCATATCTGTCCCCTATCAGCTGGACCTCAAGATGGCGGGCATGTATAGCCATCTTCATAATGAAGATTGGGGAGCCAGGTACTTCCGTCTGAACCTGTTAACAAAATTCTACTAAAAGAATTTCTTTCTATGATAAAAATTTCTCCGATTATAAGACAAAGATTTTTCCATTCCAAAACGATCTCAAAAATCTAGATCCATCTTATAAGATGGATCTAGATTTTGGGGATTGTTTGGGAAGGGAAAAACACAAATCAAAGAATTTCATTAGACTGATTAAGATATATGGGGGCACTGTAGAAATAAGGACAAACCCCGTTTTGTAGCTGAATAAATAATGTATTTACCCTTTCTATTTAGACAGTTTGTCTGACAAAATAGTGTACACCCAGATCCATCTGATAAGAGTTTGCATTAACTGTTAACAGTGTAATAAGACTCACTGACAAGAGAACTGGACCCATAAAAAGCCATTATCTTGTGACTACTTGCCATAATATGTGAATGTCTGTGTCATTTTGTATTGCAGCTACAAAGAACAAGACCTGTCGCCAGAAGGACAGCTCGCCTGAACCTGCGCTTGTCCATCTTCAAGTGCTAGTATTTGTTTCATAGAGGTGGGGATGGTGTCAAGTAAAATTTACAATCAATATTTATCATCATACCAAATATAATTCAAATCCATCAGAGGGTTTAGAAGCTATCAGATTTCAAAGACTATGACATAAAACTTTAACATAAAAGGACTACGTGCGTTAAGGCCAGTTTTTGGCCCCCATCTTAGGCCAAAATATGAAAGTCTAGATAAAAGTATTTCATTGCATGATTTCATTAGACCAATACTTCTAGTGTTTCATTTCAGTTAAAATTTGAATCTTGCTGTGCTTTAAGTATGATAAAATGGCTGCTGAAACAGGCTAAAATCATGGAATTTGTCATTTTTGGTCAATTTTTAGACATTCAGTTTACAAATTAGAATAGAGCACAAGCGTTAACCAAAAAATCCTTTTAACATATGATGTATACTGCTACAATTCACATCATATTGAAAGATTTTGTTGGTTAATGGTTGTGCTCATACTTAATTCTTAAAAAAACTGACTTCCGGAGACAGGCTTTTACCTATAATTTGCCTGTAAATAGCATTGGTGAAATACACCACTCGCTGTAAGTGACTATTCGAAGGCATGAGAACTAGGATTTAAATGTAATTTTAAGTAAACTTTCCCGAATTGAATTACCCTAAAAATGTGATCATATTTCAATGAGTTACAATTACTATCCTAAAATATGTTGCATCAGTCGAATTACCCTAAAATAGGAACTTTTAACCAGTTACAGTAGCTATCCTATTAAGACAGCGTGTTTGTAAAACAACAATGGTGCAGCCTCTGAGAGAGCTGTTTCTAATAAAATCAGGATCAGGATTCGTACTTACTGCGCAGGAATTTCTGTCTCACAATTAAGAAAAGATTATGATAACTTGCTTCAGTTATGCTTCCTTTACTGATCATGGCACCACTATTCCAGAGCCTGTTTTTGAAAGTTTTAACATTTTTTTTTCTTGGTATATCTACATGTTTATAGAATAGGAAGTTTGCATTAATAAACATGAGACCACTCATACAAAATCAATAAAATGATTTGTTTTTGTTGCATACTGACAGGTGTCAAACAGAAATTGACTGATTTTGAAGTCAGCCAGCAAGTAGTTTGAAATGTTGCTATTTAGGCTTTCAAAAATGAGTGACACATTTGAGTCCAGCTATAGGCTGAAATAGACAGCAAAACATTTTTATATGACACTGTTTACAATCAATTATATTTATGAAAGTAAATCTTATCTTTCATGAAAATATAAATTAGCTCTTTCAAGAGCAATGGAAACAGTCAAAAGACTGAAGGTGGATCAGAGAACAAGTGAGCAACCACAAGTTTAACACAAAACTTTTACATAATGAAAATGTCTATGTCCTAATTATTGACCCGGGCTCCGCCCCAGGGGCCTTACTGTGGATGTCAGATATACCCTGTCAAAGGTAATCCTATAGAGATATCATGATCTAAATATGGAAAAGATCTGATATATGGTGACAGAGATATAAACAATCAAAAATATTTAACTCAAAACTTTAAAAGTTGACAAACGGACAAACTGATGGATGAACAAATAGACTAACAAATGACCAAACGGAGGAAAATACATAACATATATTCCTGAAATACTTCTTATGCCGGGCGTATGATTAAGACTCGTTCAAAAAGATATATATAATTACATGATTCAAAAATATACACAACAATGTCATTTTCCTGGTATAAAGAATGGCTTCAGGGTCATAACCTTTGACCCCTTTTTGTCTCCATACATAATGTCTGTCACAAATTTCCTTATCAGTTTCATTTAGGGGAATAACACATCTATTATTCCTACCAATTTGAGTCACTTCGGTTGGGGGCCATTTTTGGGCCTTAATGCACGTAGTCCTTTCTCTTAATCCGTGACCTTGACCTATAGGTCATGTGCAAGGGTGGGGATGCAGTTGAATAAAATTTCTAACCAATATCTATCATCAAAACAAATATAAATCAAATTGATCAAAGGGTTTAGAAAGTATGAGAGCTTAAAAATCTTTATTGTAAAACTTTAACATAAAATTGCTAAGTCTGAGACCTTGACCTACAGGTCATATCCAGGGGTGGGGGTGTGACTGAATAAAATTTCCAACTAATATCTAACATTACACCAAATATAATTTAAAAAGATAAATGGTTTAGAAACTATGACATCTGAAGAAAACAAACATATAACTGCTAAGTCTGTGACCTTGACCTATAGGTCATGTCCAGGGTAGGGATGTGGTCGAACAAAACTTCAGACCAATATCTATCACCATACCAATTGTACTTCAAATTGATTAAAGGGTTTAGGAACTCTGAGATCTTAAAAAACTTTAACAGAAAACTTTAAGATGAAATGTCTCAGTCCGTGACCTTGACCTATAGGTCATGTGCAGGGCTGGGGAAACTGCAGAATAAAATTTCATACCAATATCTATCATCATACCAAATATAATTTAAATCGATTAAAAGATTTACAAACTATGAGACCTTAAAAACTTTAACGTAAAACTTTAACATAAAATTTCTAAGTCCGTGACCTTGACCTATGGGTCATGACCAGGGTCGGGGATGGTCTTGAAGAGAATTTTGGACCAATATCTATGATCATACCAAATATAATTCAAATTGATCTAAGGGTTTAGAAACTATGAGATCTTAAAAACCTCAACGTAAAACTTTGACATTCTGCTAACGCCGCCGCCGCCACCGCTGCCAATGCCAGGGGTAGTACAATAGCTCTTCCTGAACTTTGCTCAGGCGAGCTAAAAAGGGTCCCGTACTAAATTCAACTCACGTCCTTTGGATCATTACCAGTAGTCTCCAGTATTAACTTTATGCAAATATGACCAGATATCTGTCACTGTTTAGACATGTTTTTTTGGTGTGTTTTTTCAAAAGCTAATAATCAAACCCAAAGCTCCAGATATGGAGGGGTTTTGAGGATGATTTAGAGATAATTTTTCTTATTTCTCCATAAAAACAGATGTTGTGACTCCTCATTAGATCTGTCTCACCAAGACAGTTCTAATGAGGAGTCACCACATATGTTTTTCTTGAGAATTAAGAAAAACATATTTATCCTGTTACCCCTTCTTATCTGGAGCACCTTAATAATCCAACTCAGTGTTTACCTGTCTAAAGAGATTGGGGAAATCATTGGCGTTGTCAGCTTTTCTGATACCCTTTCCACCACCCCCTTCTGAAGCCTTGATCATCACTGGGAACCCAATCTCCTGGGCAGACTTCAAGGCAGCATCAACATTGTCAACACAACCTGAAACAAATATTGATTGTTACATGTGAAATGACACGAGTGAGTAAACTCAGATTTCATGTCTCACAAAAACACAGGTCATACTGAGTCAGTATCTCAGTTTAAAGTCTAGTCCAAAAGACTGGTGGAATGGGGGACTGAACCTGTGACCCCTGGATTGGTAGTCCAGCGTGTTATCCATTACATCACTGCCGCTCCTTGTATTGACATGAAATCTGTGTTAGTGGTTCAACAATTCTATGTATCACTTTAATAATGGTTTGGCTATCTGTAGTAAGACAAAGTTTTAGAAATACTGACTGTCAGATCCAACAATTTTCACAATCCGGTAAAGTTGAAGATCATCAGAGAGTAAGTGATTATCAGAAAAACATAGCCTAGCAATTTGTATTGCATCTATTTAGTATTTATATATGTCAACACCTTCCATACAAGTACCATATTTATTTGGCTATAAAACAGGGTTTTCATCTCTCTACAATGACCAATGACCTCAAATGTCTAAAAAAAAGTCTTATGATATTCTGCTATTATGTGGGTTTTTCCGTTCCAAAACAATCCCAAAGATCTAGATCCATCTTAAAAGATGGATCTAGATTTTTGAGACTGTTTTGGAAAAGTAAACCTCCATATTATAACCAAAGAATTATGGTAATATTTTCTATAATCTCCTCCCCTAGAAACATCCCATGGGAATTTTTATTCAAAAAGTCAGTCAGATTCTTACCTTTCTTATAGACATCCTGTGGTACTGTAATGGACTTGCCTTTAGCCAGGTCAGCATCAGAGTACTGAAGTTTGAGGCCTGAGCCACTCCAGGGCAGTGTGGGTACACCCGCAGTCTGAGCCACTATAGAGGAGGCTATCTTGTCCCCTAGGGACCACATGGCATTCTCTGGTGGACCTAGTTTAAAAGACAGAGGAAAATAGCTGATTTTTGCAACAGTGCAGATACAGATAAGATTGCTCATAATGATAATATTTTGCCATCTAGTCTCTGAATTCTCTAAATAGCTTAGACAAACTTTTTATAGCTTTAATTTTTGCAGGCATCAATTTTGTTTTTTGCTTTACCTTTTTGCATGCCAAAGTGATAAAAAAAACACTACTATCTAATATATAGAATAACTTCAAACTTACAATAAACTTCAAATTCTTCCACATATTCCATATGCACCAAAGCACGATGAATTTAAAAAGTAGTTTTGAAAGAAAATATTTCTCTAATCAGCTTTATACTTTACTTTTAAAAAAAATTCAAATATGGTATGCTATCAGAAAAGTTTTGGTAAGAAAGTAAGAAAGTGATATTAAAGCAAGTTACAATGCATTCTAGCAATACAAGTTTTCATGAAGCTTGTGTGAACAATTTGCATAGAAAGCAATGTAAGCGACTCAAATAACCAATCACATCCTCTTTCGTGTTAGACCCACGGAACTCTGACTACTGACTCTGGCCTTATCAGTAGTCAGAGTTCCTTGGGTCTACCATGAAAGACAATATGAATGGTTATTTAAACCACAAACAATGCTTCTTATGCAAGCCACATGGCAATTTGTAAGCCAAGAATGCTTTAACTGCAACAAACATAAGCAGTGACAGGCTCATACATGAACTGGCAAGTTTTTGTCAGTGAGCCCCTGCTTTAACTTACCAATAAAAGCTATTCCATTCTTGTGAAGGAGCTCTGGAAATTTAGGGTTCTCTGAAGCATGGCCCCATCCTGCCCACACAGCCTGTGCAGTGTCAAAGAAAAAACAAATATTCTCTGCTTCTCAATTCAAACTTACTGACCAGTTGCTACAACTAACCTCATCATTAGAGATCACAAAAGGGTGTTTTTTTTTCTATATGACAACTCTTGTACCAATTTATTCCTAATAAAATATGTTGTGACCCATCATTATAATCACCTCACTGATTCTTTTCTTAATGTTCTATGATTTCTTTGAGGTAAACAAACAGACAATATATATGTCTCTGACAAATATACTGCTCACAGAAAGTAGGGGATATCATGACATAGAAGCGAGTACAAAAATTGATAATAATGCCCGGGTTAGTTTATTGTTGTATATTGACAGAACACTATTCAAGTATCAATATTCAGCTAAAACAGAAACAGTCAATGCAGGTCATGTGACCTAGAGCAGCACATAAAGGACTATGGGGTCTACACCTCAATTTCACATCGGCGAAAAAAATTCTTTTGGACCCTCAAATTTTGTGAATAATAAAATTCTTCATAATTTTCCAAACTGAAAACACCCACTTCGGTAGGCTTTATTGCGTTATTTAATGTGTAGGGCTGTTACAAATGTCACCATATGTGAGACAATTCACCCTACAATGGTATCTTTTAGCCTTTCATTTTCTCCTGTGATAAAACCACATAAAAAAAGTATCTGTATCTTGTTCACTGAGGCATTAGGTGTCTGTCTTAATAAAGTTTGCATAAAAGTTATTAGTCATTGCTGCGCTGGACTCGTGTGAAATTTGGGTGTCGACCCCTTGTCTACTTCCGATTTACTCTGGGTCACGTGACAAGCTTAATCGTTTCAATATTAATTTTGAGGGTCTCTATGAATATTTGTTTTATGAATTATTATAGTTTAATATTCATCTACTTATTTTCCTTAATTCTGCTGCCTTGAATGTCTGAATATCCCGTACTTATTTTGAGCAGTATATATGACATTTTACATCTGAAGCCCATTTTCATACACTCATAAGCAGTATACCTACCTGAACCTCAGTTCTTTTAGCAATATCCAGTATAAGTTCTATGTTGGCATAGTTGTTGTTGTTAGACCCACCAGGAACAGGAACATACTGGTCTGCCATTCTGATATATTCTGAAATAAGATGTACAACAGTAGAAACAGTACAGTCTCTTTACAGCATAATAAAGATTTTCCATATTGAAAATCATATACAGTCAAACCTCGGTAATTCGAACTGACGGGGACCTCACTATTTCATTCCAATTATCCATAGTTCGAATTTGGACTTTCCCGTTCATTTCCGTACATTTCTGGAATTCGTTATTACCGCGGTTTTCAGACAGTCCGATATTGTATTTCTCTATGCTTTTATACTGACGTTCATGGATTTACAAATAAATGAAAACAAAATCAGAACGTAGACTAATTAATACTATATACCGGAAACATCCACGATCATTTAATATCGCGAGACCACCCCTCGTGTTTGACACATGTACATGTGTATTGTCCAAAAGCAGCATTGCCGAACATTTTCTAAGCTCTGCAAATCAACTGTTTACGACAATGCAACGCCGGCATAGTTCAAAGCCAGACTGAACGGAAACAGGCTAGCCGCAAAATGCTGACTTGTTTCTATCTCGGAATTTACTGTACTTTCACTTTCCGTTTATGTTTCCAGGAACTGGGCTACTTTCGTTTTCAGAGAAACGAGTCAACCGGTCATCTGAGCTGTGTCATGGAAAAGGTTCCTCAGTCATTCGGAGTCAATGTATTTGGGAACAACAAATACTCAAACCAACCTGTCAGTCTACGCAGTGTAGCTAGAGACTCTGTTTAGTGTCATGTGCAAACCGTATGATTGTGCACAAACCGAACGAAACCAAAGTTTGGATGCGCATGCTAGTCCGAGCCTTTCTTAACATTTAGCGTTTAAATTTACAAACTTCAAACAAGATAATCCCCGTCAATTATGCAATTAGACAGACACCTTTTGCTCAATAGAAATTAATGACTCAGCCATTAAAACGTTAGTGGTCGTGAAGCGATAATTACCTGTACAGGTGGCAGTGATGACCTGAGGCTGTAAATATTTATCTTATCGATGACAATAAGGGTTATTTTTTGGCATGAAATTGGAGCATGAATTGTGATTTCGAATAATAGGGGGATATTTATAATGAATTTACTCCATCGAGACCTAATTTTTCTTTCGGAAAATCCGATTTTTCAAATATTCGAAATTCGAATTTGCAGAAGTGTTTTCGCATAGAATTAATGTACTTACAATCGGGACCGTGTTTCAACTTCGAAAAATGCAGTAGTTTCGAAAAATCGGCGTTCCAACTACCGAGGTTCGACTGTATATATAAATGTATCAGAATTCATATCAGGATGATGGGAGGGTGAAAGGCTGTATGCAATGGGACCCCATTTATGAATGAAAAGATTTCCACCTCCAGCAGAAATCAAACCCATGACTCCATAAACTCAGGCCAGCCATTAACCCACTGAGCTACCTGGGCTCTTGTAGAAGTCGATTGTTAGGCCTGAAGGGTCTGAGAACACATTAGTTTGTGGTCATATTCTCAAAAGGAAAGCACTCTTTCAGACTTTTTGTTTGCTTGCCTGGAAGATGAATCCTTTTCAAACAAGGGCTACTCTAGAAGCAGCCAATTCTTTCCTTTAAAAGAAGCCTCACCCACCGACCACCCACCCCCATCCCCTCTAGAAGAAGCAAATTCCTTCGTTTAAAAGATGCCTCCCCCCACACACACATACACACACTCTAGAAGAAGCAACTCCCCCCCCCCCCCCTCCCTCCCCCACACTCTAGAAAAGGCAAATTCTTTCCTTTAAAAGAAGTCTCATCCCTCTCACTCCCTCTAGGCAAAGGGAGACAAACTTTCAGTACAAACTTTATGTCCCCTGGCAAAGTTCCCATTTACCTTAAATACAGTCAGACAGGTTGCTTTAACACTTTTAGCATCGGTGACTAAAATAGCAGAATTTGCAAAAAGTGTAGATCCTGATGAGGCAGCTCAATATGAGCCGCCTCATCTTGATCCACACTGTTTGCTCTCTAGTCTTTGAAATCTCAATATGATACAGCTTGGATGGAACATTTTGAATTTTTGCAGACGTAAATTTTGTCGTCTGCTTACTGGTACTTAAAGGGTTAAAAAGAAGCCCAACTCTTACCTGCATTAGCTTTAAGATCTTCTGGGGTAACCATGACAACAAATCTGATGGCCTTTTCTGACCGAAACATTTCATAAGCCCACCGTCGTACAGACCTAATACACTTGACTGCTGCAATTCCATTGTTGGCTATCAATACCTGCAAATTCAAAGAGACATACAAGCACTCATCAGACTGAACCAAAATCAACTATGTACTATCCATGTCCGCAAAATAGTAGGACAATGAGGAACCTGACAAGTGTGAGTATTCACTGACAAACTGTAATGAAGCTTTCAAATCAAAACTTAATTCCTTTAAACATAAAAACATTGCTAACTAGAGCAAGTGAGCAGGGGCTCACGTATACCCCCAACCAGTGCCATCGCCTAATATAACCACCACCTTATCAAACCACTGTCTAAAGAAACCAATCTTAAACATGGTTTGAACCTACGACTGTTTGAACCTTGTAGAAGTAAACTTAGTCACCCATCAAAGTATATTCCAGATGATGTCAACTAATCTGCATGAACATAAAACTAAACCTAGTTATATATCAAAAGGTTTCATTAAAGGATGTTGGAAATAAGTAAAGAATATAAACATAATGCAAAACTTTAATGTAAATATACAAGTCTGTGACCTTCACCTTTGGTAAGCAGCTATGAACCTAAAAGAAAACCTAATCAAATATCAAAAGGTTCCATCAAAGGAATGGAAATATAAACAAGACCTGTCCGCGTACAGGATAGCTCGCCTGCAGTGCCTTGCCCATCACGTAAAAAAACTTTAACATAAAACTTTAAAGTGTGAAGCCCACACCCACGCCAACACCTACGCCCACGCCGACGTCCAAGTGACAACAATAGCTCTCTGTACTTTCGTACAGGCCAGCTAAAAACGAATATAAACTTAATGCAAAACTCTAACGCAAATGTTTAAGACTGACCTTGACCTGATGTCAGCAGCAGCATCTAGATGATGTCAACTACTCTGCATGAACACAAAAGTAAAGCTAGTCATATATCAAACGGTTTCATCAAAGGCCCAGATGATGACAACTATTTTGCATGAACCGAGAAGTATACATAGTCACATATCAAGTATATTGTATAGATAAGCAAAGAATATAAACTTAATGCAAAACTTTAACACAAATGTTAACAGACAAACGAAGGGACGGAAAGACGAAAACTATATACCCCTCAACATACAAGTATGTCGGGGGTGTAATGACTGCATGATACCCCACCACTGCGAATCTGTTGTCCCAATTAATTTTTATGTAGATTTGTTTGTTTTTTTTATAATTTTTCAAGTGAATACAGATGCAGGGCAGGAGAAAAACCCCTGTGGGTCAAAATTCCCTGCCTGCAACATCAGTATGTTTATACAGTGCAAATAAAATTGTGTGGATGCCTAGGCTGATCAGTTTTTGCTAGTCACACATTCCACGGGACACTTCAGGGGTCAGCCTAGAGCTTTCAGACAGAGAGAAGTTTTGCAACTTTTTCTCGACTTTTGGGAGAAGTTTAGGTCCAAATTTTGGATTCCCCTATACCCTCTATACATTTTCACTTCTCCCTCAGCTCAGAATAGGGAGAAGTCAGCCAGCTTGGTGAGACTATTTCTCCCAAATTGCCCTCTTGGCCCAGCCCTGCACTTCAGGTTAATGGATGCACTTTCATGGGAATCAACTCTGTCATATCATTTTGCCTCCTCTCTGAATGAGGGCCAACTCTTCCTGGAAAACATTGCTCCAATACGAGTAAATTCTTTGAAACAATCCCCTTTTCAAAGGGCTTTGTTGTCTTGGGAAAGCACACAGGGAGTTACAAAAGTTCCTCTCCTTAATGAAAATGGTACAAACCACAGAAGTGTACCCAAATACTCATATATTTTTACTTCCAAGTACCTTGTTTATCACCCTGTTTCCACCAAACTTCTTCACATACTCCTCAGGAGTGGCAACACAAAATTCTTTTGGGATGGAGACTCTTCTACTGCGAATATCAAACCCACTACCGGACATAGAATGTCTGAAATTAGTAACAATTTCAGTAAAGTCATGAAAATGTTGCATTCTTTTACTAGATTTTTTCTTCTTTATCATCCCCTTCAAAACATTACTAAATCAAAAGCCTTGACTTTAGCAATAGGTCATTCACATTAAAACTTAATTTACTCATACTCAGTATACAACTGTAAAAGCCTTTCACCCATTCAAACTATTACCATAAAAATTCTAAAATTTGAGACACCTATAATAATTACCACAATTTTCCTAAAAATGGAACAGTTTGGCTTTTCAGTGCAGTGATGCATCCAAAGAATGCAGACGGAACTGCAAATAGAGCAGACCCTGATCCTAAGGATGCAGATGGAATTGCAGAGTAGACCCTGATCCTGAAGGAGGAATCTGATCTGGTACTGTTCTGTTGACTTATACCTATCTGTCTCAATATTTAGAATGCTTATGATAAGCTTCAGCTGCTCAATAAGAAACTGTACCTTATAATACTGTAATGTGCTTAAGTATTGGGACACCTAAAACCATTAATTTTCCATTGGTCTTAAATGGAAAGTTTATGGTGTTTAGGTGTCCAAATATTTAACCACATTAGGGTAAGAGCAAACTGTAACAACTCATTTAAGCTTCAACATATCTCCAAACTTGTCAGAGTTTTCAAGTTTATCTACAGATTCCGCAGGATCCAAAGATGTTAGTTAAACTCTAATCAAACTGCACAAATTCACAGGCTTAGGCGAGTCTTGGTTGCAGGCACAGTTTTGCATGGCATGCCTTTTAACTTTTAAACTGATATCACATGCCATCTTGGCAGGATTTTCAGGCACCCAAATTAAAACAGCTAATCCAAAATAACTGTAAAGCTGGGTGAGCTAGATTAAATGAACCCTACTAATGGGAAAGTTTGCAGAAGTCCAAGGATAAAGGGCGGGAGGCAAACTTCTGATAGCGAATTCTTGTCTGCTAAGTTGCCTCCATTTGTAACAAGACCTGTATGCCAAACTCACTCTTGACTATATATAAATTTTATGCCAAAGACTCCATTATAAACATTATAAATATGAGAACCTAACCCCAAAGCATACTTTTGTAAGCTATAATGATGCCCACACATAAGCACAGAAAGCCCAGCTGAACCACAATAATTGAAATGTTATGACAACTTCAAAGACAGAAGCTAACTTACTTAAGGTGTATGGGTACAGCTCCAAGTTTTTCTACTACATGTATTTTATATAGGGAGACAACTTTTGTGATTTCCTATTTACTTCCCTGTCAAAAGGGTCTACTCTCAAAGGAAAGAATTTGCTCTAAGAAGAGCAAATTCTTCCTTTTAAAAGTTGACCCCTACTGAAAAGGGAGCCCAAAATGAAAATAGCAGAGTTATTTCTCAAAAAATTGTACCCATTCCCTTTAAAAGCTAAGAGATAGTGAACTTTTATGAAAAGCTAATACTTGTTCTACAGAGTGCATTCTGACTTACTGAACATGTTCATTTCCTGATTCTTGATTATCCTTTCCTACTACAATATCATTATTAATATTATCATTGCTAAGGCTGCTAGCAAGGTTAGTATCACAATCAACACTGTCTGATAATATTTTCTCACTCATTTTGAATGTTTCTTTTTGCTAATAATATTCACCTTTTATCAGTAATTTTATCTTTTCAAATGTACGTGTCTCCCTTCACTGCAAACAATATTGGTGATATAGCCCAATAACTTAATAATATAAGTCTAGTTTCACTGATCCATACTATCATTAATGTACTACTATGATGTGATTAAAAAAGTCAATTAAAATGTATGTTTACTAACTTTCAGGTTTTTTTTTAAATGAAATAAGATATTAGTGAGACACTGAATTTAAGATGAATAGATAGGAGAAGCAACTCTGCTCATTTCATTTTTGCTGCCTTTTTTTTATTAGGGGTCAAATGTAATAGGAAAGAATTTGCTCCTTTTGGAGCAATTTTTTTTCCTTCAAGATGATGACCCATTTTCAAGGACTAGTCATGGGAAGCCAACAAGATGTCACAAAAGTTGTTTCCCTTTGCAAAAATGGAAGAAAAAGATGGAGGTGTGTCCATATATCTTAAATGTTACTGTTTTGTAAATGACCCATGCTGTGAGAACAAGTCAGTCAGACCTGGGTTCGAGGTTATATAACTTGAGAATAATCTCAAACTCAAAATAAAGCACACTGATTGGCTGCTTCCGAGCACATGCTCGTAAGCAGCCAATCGCTGTGCTTTATTTTGAGTTTGAGATTATTCTCAAGTTTTGTAACCTCGAACCCAGCTTGTACAAATACAAACACTGATCATGGCACCCAATTACTGATGTGAAAAGCAAAACCTGTGTCACAACCTGAATGGACATGACTGTGCACAGGCTAGTCTGGTCAATCATAACCCTTACGGTACCAGAAAAGCAAACAACAAAATAAGCAAATGTGAATTTTCGAGAACTGTTTCATCTGAGCTATATTATAAACAAGACCTGTCACAGGGACAGGATAGCTCACCTGACAGAGCCTTGCCCATCACATAAAAAACTTTAACGTAAAACTCTAACATTTTGCTAACGCTGACGACGACGCCAACGCCGACGCTAACGCCGCCGCTAATGCCAACGCCGGGGGTAGTGCAATAGCTCTTACTGAACTTCGTTCAGGCGAGCTAATAAGAAGTACAAAGTTTATGCCTAGATAAGCAGCCTCATCTGGTTCTATACTGTTGCAAATTCAGCTTTTTCATGTCTGGTGCACACCTACACCCAAAGGCAAGGTCACAATTGTCGCAAAAATGAGCAACAGACATAACATTTAAAACAAACTGAAAACAGTGAATCACAGACATCAAAACATTTAAATTGACAGAGACCTTTATATGAGACAGACTTTTTTTGTTCTATGTGTCAACTACTTCAGTTTCAAAACAGAATTAACCTTTTTGTACTTGTATAAATTATCCATTATTTCTTAAGTATGTGATACATTTTTCTTATTACATGTATTTTATTTTTTATTTGTTTATCTTTATAGAAGGACAGATAATAATTACCAAATATGCTAGAATCCAGACATACCGTAATCGCCCCATTTACCGCACGGTGCGCTTAACTTTTTCAAAATTGCAACAAAAAGGTGTGGTTAAAAACGTTTCTAATAACCGCACACTCAGAACGAAAAAAGTCGAAATAGTCGGCAATACTGATCGGGGTGTTCGAAGTTTCATGAAAATATTTTGTGTTCGAACTATCTGAATTGCCAATTTCCGGGAGAAAAACGATCTCATGTCAAGTCGCAAATCATATCTCATACCTCGCAGTATTAAATATGTCCTCATTATGCATGTATTTCATTCTTTTCATCCTTCTTCAATATTCCAAATAAATATTCCGAACAAAAGAAAGCATTTCAACACATTTACGATGACCTAATATGTGATTGTTTAAACACACCAGGTAACTTTGTCAGTGCTCTGGCTATGCGGTCTGCTTTAAATTCACGGGCTTCTATTAATAACACACACATTCTAATTCTGGTAGATGCGGTCCTTTTGATCTTCCCTAGTTCTGTCTGTCCTATATTACGTCCAATGGTGCAGAAATATTGGCAATGTGTCATGAGAAAGGTACCGTATTACATGTGCAAACAGCAAAGCCTCAGACCTGTCTGCGCATCTTAAAACTATTATTTTGCAAACTATCGGCGAATCCTGGAAATTATGTTCGCAAATGCAATATATGATGCGGGTGTTTGCTGATCGGATGTGTCCTGAGGCCCTTTTGAGGCCCACAGGCCAGCTATGCCAATGATAAACCTATCCTATGGCTACCGCGAACTTTGTTTAAATGCACAGACCATGCATATGCGCAGGCTGGTCGCTTCGTTCAGTTTGCGCATGTATTCAGACTGATTTTGTCAGGAAACAAGAGTTTGTCGTTAACCCTAGTTTCTCATCTGTCGTTCATGTACCTTTCCCAAACGCACTTTGGCGCACGTGTACATTATCGCTATACATGTATATGACAAGAATTGCTCTTGAGAAATGGCGCCTTTTCGCATGTACGAAAGGCAAAGACTCAGTTCAGCCTGCGCACCCCCGCAACCTCATAACTTCGTAAGCTCGATCCTTCTCGGATCAACATGTACATTCCCAATGTTGATGCAGATAGAGAATACGCTAATCAGACGGCGCAGATGTGTAAGCTGATCCGATTCCGCTGTTCGCACTCGTACACATCATAACACTTCAGCCAACTCCGTAAATAGCGGCGACGATGCCCAATAGGCATTTAGACCGATAGAGTTGCTCTCTTCGCTCATTGCGTCGGGAAAACAAAACTGAAAACACTGTCGCTCTTGAAACAGTAATAGTAAATTGAACTAGATGCGTTTTGTGAGTTTCAAAAGGAAAAATCAGTGTGCGCTTGTGCATTTTTTTCGGAAATGGCCTTGGTGTGCGGTTATAGGGGCATGTGCGGTAAATGGGGCGATTACGGTATTTGTTCTACATAAAAAGGTGCCTTGAGTTGAATGGATACACTTTAAAAGGAAGCCAATCCGCTATTTTCATTTTTGCCCGTCTTCTCAATCGGGATCAACTGTTTTCTATGAATTTGCTCCTCTAAAGTTTACTACAGAGAGTATTCTCCCCCTAAAGAGCAAGATTTCACCATCCAGTGAAGCAAACATAAGTCACAAAATTTTTCTCCGCCTTGAAAAAATTCCACATTTGGTCAAGTTTATTTCAGCTGCATATATTTCCACATTTTGTTTTTATGAAAGTTTCTTTCTCTGTTCAGTTAGTGCAGTTTCCTGCACGGTCTGAATTTCCTGCATTTCTTTCAGGCTATTAGCCCTCCCCACCCACTTCTCACACAACCATACATGATAAATAATAAATAGAAACAGACAAGCAATAAAAAGATTGGAATTTACATATAATACATAAATGATGAAGATATACAATTACATGTATTAGCCCATAATACCTAGTGTCCCCATGAAGGTACTTGGACAGTGCAGAACAAGATTAGATGATGCATTCAACTCTGATCTTGGTCTGAACTGTGTGCATTATATATATAACTTCTGAAAAGAAATTTAAACAAGACTTGGCCGCATACAGGATAGCTCGTCTGCAGTGCCTACCCATCACATAAAAAAAACTTTAACGTAAAACTTATAAGTGTGGCGCCCACGCCCACATCCAAGTGACAACAATAGCTCTCTGTACTTTTGTACAGGCGAGCTAAAAATTAAAAAAAAAAAAAAATCAAAATGGAACCAGTTATCCCTAAAAATGAAGATGGGTCCATTTCAAAGTCTACAGGGCATTAATGGATTAAGCAGCCTGAAAAAAAAGAAAGAAAGAAAACCTACTTATTCAAAAGGAACTTCAGATACTGAGAGTATGTCGTTATGAGAATTGAAACAGAACAGAACAGAATACTGAGAGTAATTAGCTTAAGCACGGTCTAGTATAATAGAACAGGTGACTCAGGTTATCTCAAACACTGATATCTCAAGATACCCTCTTATATAAAAGAATATAGCTTGAATGCAAAAATTTCCTGTTTTCCTTTATACGTGGGGTGATCATTAAGTAATGGAAACACCTTTGTAGATTAGTTGATTTTATACAGAAATGAGTATCCTTCATGTAACACCAAAGAGTATCTTTTAAGCTTTCGAATCCATGTCTGAGATCGAAATTTTAACGTGTTACCATAGCAACATATGACGTCATGTTCATGCCGGGTACCACGTGTGATTTTTTTGACGTCATTTTGGTAAGGATGTGTTTTAATTATGCTCATTATGTACGATATGTAAAGAGATATTGAAAATTTAGGAACACCTTCCGTTATAGTTAAGTTTTGGCTTTAGAAACATACATATAATGATTGTTAATGTAAATGTTCTGAAATCTGGCATGAATTAAAGCTTAAGCAGGGGTTGAAATAATCGATTTTAGGAAGTTCGACATTTTATTCCGTAATTTCCAGTATTATGCGAAAGTTGATTGATCTTTTGGTTCTTTCTGCTATACAATTTTCCCAAGATTCTACTTGTTGAATTGCAATGACGTCACAATTCTGGTCCGTCCGGCTTAAAATTGGCGAAAAACGTCAAATTTTGCTCGATCAAAAGTCTTTTAAGGTCTGTTTTTCTGCCAGGTGTGAGTGCAAGGCATGAATAACTATATATTTCTTTTAGTATCTGAAACTTACATCAAGCCATCACACCATCACAAACCTTTATCCATTCTTTGTTACTTGTCAGCAGCAAATATACATGGAAATATGCAAAAATTTAGCGACTAAACCCTTATAAGTTTTAAGGAATCGTTGCCATGGCAACGTAATTCCTCAAAAGTATTGTAGAACTTAATCATATGTCATATGCTTGCTTCACAGGTTTTATATACATGGAATACTGTTTTTATACATAGCCAATGAAATAAATGCTAGTTTCCATTATTTAGTGATCACCCCTCGTATTTCAACTCCTGTTATCTCAAACTATTGGTATCTGAGGGTAAATTTTTTGGAACCAGAAAATTTACTTTGAGATATCAGTAGTTTGAGATAAATTTCCACTTAGAGATTTTGAGAGTTGACTGTATAATATAGAAAGCCAACAGCATGCCTGCACACTACAAACTAAGCACACTCAAAACAAGCCAAACAGTTTTGGAAGTTTTTTTTCTTTTTTTGTTTGTTTTACATCTAAATCTGGCAAAGAAGATTAATTTTGCCTAAAAATAATTATCACCCTCTATGATCATCTTGAATCATAGACGGTAATGATTCATATAAACTTTTAATTTCACCACATGGAATTTCGTACTGACTGGCCCAGTGGCTTCAAAAGAAAAGGTTTCTAAAAGTGTGGATGAGAACAACGTCAGTGGAGGACCAAGGCTACCTCTCCTATGAGCTTTCCTGGGGCTTTGCTCAAAGGAATTATATTCAATCATCATGCTCAAAGGAATCACATTCAAACATCTAAGCTCTATGACTAGTAAAGCAATAAGTCATGTACCAACTTTCTAAAAGCATTCTGTGGAGGACTACATTATGAAAATCAACAGATTGTGAAAAGCAGGTCAAGGTCAGCTATCGATGCTGGTGTTGCACTGACACTCATATGACATATAATCTTGTGTGATTGTTTCATAAGAACTAGAAATGTGTCCATATGACACGGATGCCCCCGCCTAGTGCCCTAAGTAAGATGGCGCCTTGTTTAAGGTACTGGCATAAATGTTTTATTGTTATCCTTGGGCAGATGTATTGTGCTTCTTGGATCAAGAGAAGTGTGTGTGCATGTGTGTGTGTGTGTGTGTGTGTGGGGGGGGGGGGGGGGGGGGGGGGGGGGGGGGGGTGTCATGACTGTGATATGTGATAACATTATGTGTCTCATCACAGAAATGGATGCCATGCAACTTTCCAAAAGAAATAGCCCAGAAACAAGTAACTTTTCAAAAACTAACAAACAGAAACCATTATTGTATGAAATAAAGTCAAAAAAGGGCCATAACTCCCACAATAATTGAAGCATTTTACCAAACATCGAACTCAACCTGCATTTTATGATTATATACCTGTGTATAAAATATGAATTCAATACATCAATGCTTTCAAAAGATAATGAACAGAAACCAGTTTTTCATACAAAATGAAGTCAAAAAAGGGCCATAACTCCCACAATAATCAACAGATTTTGCCCAACATCAAACTTGACCTGTATTTTATGATTATATACCTTTGTATAAAATATGAATTCAATACACCAATGCTTTCAAAAGATATCGAACGGAAACCATTTCTTCATACAAAATAAAGTCGAAAAAGGGCCATAACTCCAACAATAATTGAGACATTTTACCAAACATCGAATTCGACCTGTATTTTATGATTATATACCTGTGTATTAACCAGAGGGCCAATGGCCCTATATCGCTCACCTGAGCACTGAGGTTACAGCAACAAAACACCATGCACAACAGCAATAAAAAGCACCATTTATGTGGAGGATAATATCACAAATATTTATGAAAAAAAGCTTTATGCCCCCGTAATGGCTTCTCAGAAGATCTTTGGCTGCAATGGCAACCAATCAAAATCAGGTATTTGGGAAATATTCATATGGCTGGTAGAGGACTTCTCCAGGAACATTTCTGTAAAGCTTTTGTCAAAATATCTGCAGTAACACAGAAATAAATAGCAAATGTCCACTTTCCCCATTATAAGTCTATGGAAACTTTAAGTTGCCATAGCAACGAATTCACACGGGCAAGGATAATATAAAACATACTTTAGGTAGAGGCTAATGTTATCAATATGTATGCTAAGCATCAGCTTCATCCCCCTCATGGCTTCATTTTTCCCATAATAAGTCAATGGAAACTATAAGTTGCCATAGCAACCAAAGTTCTTATGGGATTGGAAGAAAAAGAATAAAATTTATGTAGAGGCTACTGTCATCAACACATCTGCACAATATCAGCTTCATCTGCCATATGGCTTCTGAGCAGAAGATTTTTTTTTTTTTTTTGAAAATTTAGCCTATATTTTGCCATGGCAACCAATCAAATTCAGCGATTTGGAGAAAATTCATATAAATCGTAGAGGACTACTCAAGAAACATTTCTGTAGAAAAAAAAATCTAAATAACTGCAGTTAGACAGCAAAAATTGCCAATTTCCATTTTCCCCATTATAAGTTAATGGAAACTCTTAGTTGCCATAGCAACCAAACTGCTGGAGCAGTTGCCATGAAAAACAGTAATTCTATAGAGGCTAGTACTAAGGTTCTTTCTGTAAAGTTTGAGCTTTATTGGCCACACAGTTTCTGCGGAGATGATTTTTTAATATTTTTCTATTTTTAACTATTCGGTTGCAATGGCAACAATTCAAATTGCCCAATTTGCATAAATTTAACATGGCTGGTTAAAGACTACTCAAGGTACATTTCTATGAAAGTTTTGTCAAAATATCTGCAGTGGCATAGCAATAAATGCAAATTTTCCATTTTGCCATTATAAGTCAATGGCAACTTTCAGTTCCCATAGCAACCAAACTGCTGGAGCAATAGCCAAGAAAAACAGTACTTTTATAGAGGCTAGTACTAAGATCCTTCCTGTGAAGTTTGAGCTTTATTGGTTGTATAGTTTCTGAGGAGATGATTTTTGAATATTTTTTCTATTTTTAACCATTCGGTTGCCATGGCAACCAGCCAAATTGTGTAATTTACATGAATTTCATTCGGTTGATAGAGAACTACTCAAGGAACATTTCTGTAAAAGTTTTGTCAAAATATCTGCAGTGACATAGCAATAAATGCAAATTTTCAATTTTTCCCATACAAGTCAATGGAAACTTTAAGTTGCCATAGCAACCAAAGTTATGAAGCGATTTGGATAAAAAACAGTATTATTGGTTCCCCCTGCCCATAGATGCTATATATGAAATTTGGTAACAATGGGCCTTGTAGTTTCAGAGGAGATGTCATTTGAAAATGTTGACGGACGGACGGACTGACGGACGGACGGACGACGGATGCCTGCCTATACTATAAGCTCACCTGTGAGCCTTCGGCTCAGGTGAGCTAAAAATGTGAATTCAATACACCAATGCTTTCAAAAGATATTGAACGGAAACCAGTTTTTCATACAAAATGAAGTCAAAAAAGGGCCATAACTCCCACAATATTCAACGGATTTTGCCCAACATCGATCTTGACCTGTATTTTATGATTATATACCTTTGTATAAAATATGAATTCAATACACCAATGCTTTCAAAAGATATCGAACGGAAACCATTTCTTCATACAAAATTAAGTCGAAAAAGGGCCATAACTCCAACAATAATAGACGGACTTTACCCAACATCGAACTTGGCCTGTATTTTATGATTATATACCTGTGTATAAAATATGAATTCAATACACCAATGCTTTCAAAAGATATTGAACGGAAACCATTTCTTCATACAAAATAAAGTCGAAAAAGGGCCATAACTCCCACAATAATCAACAGATTTCGCCCAACATCAAACTTGACCTGCATTTTATGATTATATACCTGTGTATAAAATATGAATTCAATACACCAATGCTTTCAAAAGTTAATGAACGGACACCAGTTTTTCATACAAAATGAAGTCAAAAAAGGGCCATAACTCCCACAATAATCGACGGATTTTGCCCAACAGTTGACTTGACCTGTATTTTATGATTATATACCTGTGTATAAAATATGAATTCAATACACCAATGCTTTCAAAAGATATTGAACTGAAACCATTTCTTCATACAAAATAAAGTCAAAAAAGGGCCATAACTCCCACAATAATAGACGGATTTTGCCCAACATCAACCTTGACCTGTATTTTATGATTATATACCTGTGTATAAAATATGAATTCAATACACCAATGCTATTAAAAGATATCGAACGGAAACCATTTTTCACAGAAACAGAAGTCGAAAAAGGGCCATAACTCCCACAATAATAGACGGATTTTACCCAACATCAACTTTGACTTGTATTTTATGATTATATAGCTGTGTATGAAATATGAATTCAATACAACAATGCTTTCAAAAGATATCGAACGGAAACCATTTCGTACGCTACGTACCTACGCTACGTACCTACGCTACGTACGTACGGACAGCGGTGATACTATATGCACCCCCATTTTTAATGGCGGGGGCATAAAAATGTCAGTCAATCTCTAAGAAACTAAGTTAAATGTAGTGGGTAAATGAGTATCTCACCTGATCACAGTAGATGACCCCAAATGTATTTGTACAGTGAGCCATAAAATATAGTTCACGGACAGATATGTCCCTCCCATCTGTTACTGTCTACCAGGTATCAAGATAGCTGCATCTATTGGTTATAGAATGCAGTTAAGATAAATGCAACTGGTGAACCTAAATTTTCTATGTTCAATGAACCATGAAATATAAGCCATGGCCAAACAGGCATCACTGCATTCATTTGTCCTTCCCTACCGGTACATTAATAGTCAAAAGAAAGATACTCAAGGTATTCCACCACTGAAGAAGAGAAATGGTGGTGGTGTTGCCAAATCAGAGTTGGAACAGGCAGATGAATTTAATGGGCAGTTTTCGGATGTGTTTAATAAATGTGAACACACCCAAGTCCCCCTTCCTGATCGCTCGGCTCTTTTCATGGAGGACATTCATGTCTCGGCTGAAGGTGTAACGAAACTTCTTAAGGGCTTGAACCCATCGAAAGCTTTAGGACCTGATGAATTGCATCCTAGAGTCTTAAAAGAACTAGCATCTGAATTAGGACCAATGTTTGCCCACCTCTTCCAACAATCTATTGATACGGGTGAAATCCCCAAGGAATGGTCTCTCGCAAATGTATGCCCGCTCTTCAAAAAAGGAGATAGGTCTTTGGCTTGCAACTACCGACCGGTTTCTCTAACTTGTGTACCATGCAAGTAACTTGAACACATTGTTTGCTCTAATATTATGGCACATTTGGATGAACATGAGCTTTTGTCAGACAGACAACATGCGTTCCGGAAGAAACATAGTTGTGAAACTCAGTTGATCACAGTTATAAATGACTTGGCTAAAATCTTGGATAAGGGCGGCCAGGTTGACACTTTAATCTTGGACTTTGAGAAAGCTTTTGACACTCCCCCTCATGAATTACTTAAATGTAAGCTATATGGCTATGGTATTGGTGGTAGGACTCTGAAATGGATAGATTCTTTTCTCTGTTACAGGCAGCAGCGTGTGGTAGTTAATGGAGTTAAATCGGATTGGGCCCCGGTGTTGTCGGGTGTTCCCCAGGGCACCGTGCTTGGACCACTGTTGTTCTTGTTGTACATTAACAATATAACAGAAACTATTAACTCGGAATTAAGACTTTTTGCTGACGACTGTGTTTGCTATCCTGAAATCAGAGACAGTGAAGACACGTTGAAACTTCAGGAGGATATAGATCGTTTACGGTGTTGGGCAAGGAGCCGGGGCATGAAATTTCAACCGGTCAAATGTAATATAATGCAAATCACAAGGAAACAGATCAAGAAGATCAATGCTTCCAATACCTTAGAGGGAACGGTCCTCAATAACATAGAAACTATCAAGTACCTCGGCATAACCATAACCAATGATTTGAAATGGAACACCAATTCAGCAATATTTGCACAAAGGCTAATAGGACCCTTGGCTTCCTCGGACGTAACTTGGCAGCATGTCCACAAGACGTTAAAGAGTCCGCATATAAGGGAAGGGACTGGTGCGTCCAGTCTTGGAGTATGGTAGTTCAGTTTGGGACCCTCAAAGTATACTCACTCAAGATGAACTTGAGAAGGTGCAGAAAAGGGCAGATAGATTTGTAACGGGGAATTACACATATGAAACTGGGAGTATGACTGGCATTCTGGAGAAACTTAAGTGGGAATCCCTGAAAAAGAGAAGGAAAGATAGTAGACTCATAATGCTTTACAAAGGTCTATTAAAAGGGTGCAGCCAGTATACCCATAAATGACCTTGTTCCCCCAAGTAGGCGTACCAGAAATCATCATTCCCTGGCATTTCAAACCCCATTGGCTGGGACTGACATTTGTAGTCCAGTTTCTACCCCCAGACTATTAGAGATTGGAATTCCTTGGAAGATTCCATTATTTCTGCTGCTGAGTGTGCAGGATTCAGTTACTAAGTTTACTTCTCTTGTAAGGGCTAGGAACTAGCTACCCTGATTCACAGGTCCTGGTGAATGATTGTCCTTGGACGTATCACCAGTAAGCAATTCTGATTCTGATGTTACTGGGTCAGAGTTTTTTTCTAAGATTCTAGGAAGCTATTTGTCCCTTTATAGTTTGATAAATTGGGCTTATTGGGAAAATTTTCAGATGTGTATCTTTATTTTTGGGAAAATATTCACAAATTGGAAATAATCAGATCATTTTTTATTTGTGAATGACTCCCATAACAGGAGGTAAAACTTGCCAATGAAATCATCAGTGTGGGTACCTAGTATGAAGACTGTATCTAAATTGGTTACTTAATCCTAATGCACTCAAAACAGCCGTTTTGGCCGTTTTGAGTGCATTAGGGTTAAACACTGAACTAAACCCAGCACGTTAACCTAAATTTTCTATGTTCCATAAGCCAAAGGCAGTAGGTGAACAGTGTTGACAACACCCCCAACAAGTGATCCTTGTGTCATTCTGCTAGCCAAAGCAGTAACCACAAAAGCACAGAATAATTATAATTACAGTATTCAAAATATTAAAGCAACAGTCAGGTACAAACTAACATCAAGCTGAATAAATGAAAGGATGCAGCATCAATCTACCTGATTATAAATAGAAGCATAATACAAATCAGCTGCAACACGACAAAACCAACAAAGTGGCATGTGCTCCACGCGAAGACTCAGATATCTGCCCAGTTTGAGCAGAGTCTTTGCTATTGGGTATGGAGGAAACTTAGCTATCATTTAAGCCCACAAAGAAGACTCTGATCAGACTGAGAGGATGTCCAAGCTGATTTGAGTCTTCGCTGTGCCCATATGCCACTTTGTTGGTTTTGTCGTGTCGCACCTGAATTATGATTTGCAAGTAAACTAAATAATCATAAGTCTAAATCTAAAGAATAGCACAGCATAAATTTGAATCTGTGATCCATTTTGCCTTTTTCCATCCATTTGATACAAAAATAATGAAAAGTACAGCACTTTGCAACTGTTACAGGTCCCGCACAAAAACACAACAATACATAGCAACACAAACACTTGACTTGAATCACAAGCAGTAACTAGGTTCTGACTATAATATTGAACAAAGGACCTTTCCGTTCTGATACAAAATACAAAAGTAGCAAATTCAGCTGAAGCCCGGGATGTACTTCTTGGACAGCTCTGGACAGGCAGCCTTGTCCAATAAATTCCATTATAAACAGATCCACAACAAATACCAGGCCATTTCTATGAATGATCAGTACCAGTCCATTTTAGGTACATGAGTTACTGCCAGGTTATTTGTCACCATGTAAATGAATTTATATAGGAAAAAATTTGGTGAATAACTGTTTGCTTCCCTGGAGTCAGAAACCTTCTAACATGGAGTAATGGACAGCAAAATGGCAACTTTAAGTAGCCAAGGAACCATGTGATAAACTGAATGGCATGAAACAAAATGTTGTTTTTATGTTAGGCTTATTCAAATGCTATGGCAACCAAGCTATTTAGCCAGTTGGCACAAACCATATGTCTGATAGAGGATTACCGAAGAAGACTTTTTGTACTGTTAAGCAGTAAGAGCCAATTTTCGAATTTCCCACTGAAAATCATCTCAATGTCATTCACTGTGGTATAGATGTGGAGGGAGAATCTTATGCCCTGTGTTTATTTGTTGTAAAGGGAAACTATCTAACACTTGCTCATGGTAATTCTCTAGAAAACCATAAATGAGAAACTATACAACAATAGTCAATAGCCTAGAAAACATGTACCACTATTACTTTGCAGTGGTTAGCTTAACTACTTATTATGCCAAAACACTTTCTCAACAAAATCATACATTGTGGCCCCTTATTAGAGCCCTCTCAGTGAGACAATTCTAATGAGGGGCCACAATGTATGTTTTATTCAGAAATAAGAAAAAAATTCTCTGGATTTTCCTCAAGACCCAACCTTATCTGGAGTACTGTTTCAGGGACTTGTAAGATAAACCTAGACCTAATTTTTAAAACAGTTTCAAACAGGAATGTAACAGCCTTGTTTGTGAGTTGTAACAAAATAACTCGAACTGTGTTTTATTATATCAATGAGTTACCACCAATTTTTGACGAAAGGCTAATACATGTATGTTGTTCTTATGTGTGAAAATATATCAAGAAGAAAGGGACAGTATGATTATCTGTAAATGCTATCCATTCTTCCCAAAGAGCTCTTTCAAAACTGCCAGTGAACTGCAGCCCCAAGACCCGACAAAAACATATGCTAGGACAGACAAAATGACAAAGTGCTCTTCTAAAGACCCGTTTGAAAGTGACTACAGTAAGTGCTGACAGGCTGGTATGAATGTAGGCTGAACTGAGAAAGAGCCAGAAAGGTCCCTTTGCAAGCAGTGTAGCCCTACAGCATGCTGTACCTATGATCTGTCCTTGGCAGAACAACAACATCTGAAAGTGCCGAGCTAAACCAAGGATATAGAGAAAGCATAAATGAGCTGAGTGATGAACAAGTAAACAAGTGCTTTAGGGCATGTACAAATTCTTCAGGATTTATGACAAATGTGTAAACTTTTACGAGAAGCAACTCTGCCATTTTCATTTTTGGCTCACTTCTCAATGACAGTCAACTTGTAAATGAATAATTTGCTCATCTAAGAACCAATTCTTTCTTTTATGAGTAGACCTTTTTTTCTGGAAGAGTTTTGCCATCCAGGAAAGCAGACAGTAAGTTGTTTCCCTTAGTAAAATTGGGAGCAAAACCCATTCTAATGCACTTACGTAAGGCAACATCTGATTAGATAATGTCAAAAATTTGCAACAGTATATCCTGCGATATACTGTCGGAAACCAAATATCATAATGTAACGTCGCTTCTCATTGGTTGAAAGTGAAAATGTTAAAAGTGCATTAGAATAGGAACTACTGTATTGAAAATTGTCATTTGGGGAGGTAAATCAACGGTTTTATGGTCAGAAATTGCCTTTTACTGCTCCGCTGGCGCGTCGCCGTAAAACAAAATTTCCAACCATTAAAAACCGATGATTAACCTCCACCTCCTCAAATGACAATTGTGAGTACAATCATCCCCTAAGTCTATACATGCCCTAAAAATGCCTTTTCTCAAGGCACAGCTCAGTTCAACATCAGTGTACATTTCCTGCAAGTTTAAGGTCTAAGAGTACACCTCAATGATTCACCACTATTTTACAAAGGGAAATAACTTCTGTGACTTCCTGCTTGCTTCCCAGGACAATAATGGCCTTCCAATATGGGTACACTCTGAAAAGAATTTGCTCCTAAGGAAACAAATTCTTTCCTTCTAAGAGTTGACCCCCCATTTAGAAGAATAAAGGCAAAAATGAAAATGGCAGAGTTGCTGCCCCTGAAAGTGTACCCAGTCACCTTTATAGAAACAATAAAATTGATAATGTGGCAAATGGCAAGAAAAAAAATTGTGATGAAAAACGAAAAAAAAAAGATTCTGTCACATTATGTAATAATACTGGATTTTCCTTTTTTAATAAACAACAGTATACATGTATTCAATGATTCCTATGCTAAGCCTTCCAGATACAAGATATGAGGCACATATGACAAAATGAGACTCAACATTAACCATTTACTATTTTATGTCTCACATCAACATAAAGGGTAATATGTAGCAGGTATATGTGAAAGCACTTCAAACAAATTTAAACTTAGCATATACAATAACATGCTTTTAATGATTAGCCCACATCAACCTTATTGTACACCAGTTATTCCCCTTTAGCACACTTACCTGTGTCCAACCCTTCAGGTTTAGAACATAATAACAGTTTAAAATGCACAAGAACTGAAGGCATCAAAACTGATATACGGAAATAAATAAATTATGTGGAAAAAAAAAAAGAAACTGATACATTTATATTTAAACCAAAGCATAGCAAATAATAGAAGCAAAATGCGTATTGTGTTGTATTATCTGTGGGTATGAGACTCTGTTGATATTAAAATTCGATTGGTTCCAGTCACTTAATAAATCTTAAAAACAAAATATAATTTCTCTTTCAAGGATAAACAGCCCAAAGCTCTGACATCCGAGAAGTCAACTTACTGTCAGATATTATTAAATTCAATCAGTTCTCTTGACTAACTGGCATATCAACATGTAAAATTTCTTCCTGGATAAAAGTTTACTTCCGTTTCATTAGTGTCATTGTTTCTTTTACTAATACATGTGCTTGCTAAGACACTTCTAAAACAGACCTCAAAAGAATTTTGTTCATGATTTATTGTAGATTTCATGTTCATTTTTCTTTTCTGTATAGCAGACTCTATCACTGAAATATAATTTTGGTTGGTCTCAAAAATACTGAGATAGAAAAAGTCAACCACCTCAAGATTTTGTTTCTGTCCACTCTTCAGACAGACATGAGTGTCACTCATTCTATCATGGAGGAACTTACATTAAATATGTGTTGACGAAGTATATAAAGCCACAGCTCTAGATAAGAGGGGAATTTGATGATAATTGAGAGATAATTTTTTTTCATTTCTGATTGCAACCATATGTTGTGACCCCTCATCTGAACTGTCTCGTCGAGACGGTTCAGATGAGGGGTCACAACATATATTTTTGTACAGTATTAACAAAAATTATCCCTAATTATCACCAAATACTCCCTCTTATCTAGAGCTCTGTAAAGCCTAAAAGTGCTCAAGTTACTTCTTCATGAAATAAAAGCATCTTAAAAGACTGCGTAATACCCCGCCAAGGGCAATAACTCCATCAGAAGACATCGAAAACTGCCCATTAACAATCCCAACCAAGATCTTCCCATGAGCAATGCACATGCCAAGTTTGGAGAAAATCCGTTAATAAATACTCAAGTTATCGAATGGAAACGAAGTGCTCACGGACGGACGGACAGACGTACGTACTACGGAGGGACACACGGACAGCCAGCGGGAAAACATAATACCCCGCCACTAACGTGTGGCGGGGTATAAAAACTAAATTGCTATAAACACTGATCACTGATAAATTGCCAGCCTGGTTGATAAATGTCATGAAAAAAATTTCCACATAACAACTCACTTTAGAGTATTAGCATATTGTCACCAACAGAACAAATCTCGCTATTTGAGCACTGGCCAGTAATGCTTAACATTTTTTTTGACTGGATCCTCTGACAATAAAATATGAGCCGCCGCACGACAAAACCAACAATGTGGTTGTGCGCCCAGCGCAGACTCAGATCAGCCTGGGAATCCGCCTAGTCTGACCAGACTCTTCTTTAAGTGCTCAAAGGGTAGCTAAGAGTCTAAGCTACCTCAATGCGGACAGCGAAGACTCTGATCAGACTGGGCGGATGCCCAGGCTGATCTGAGTCTGCGCTGGACGCACAACCACATTGTTGGTTTTGTCGTGTCGCGGCTCAATTATGTTTTGTAACTGTCCCTAAAATCAGGTATATATGACAAGTGATATCAGGGATACAGACTATTCATTCAGGAGTCCACACAACCAAAAATGAATATTTGACATTAGGTAAATATACATTTTCTCCAAAAATTCAAGGGACAAGCCCAAAATTTAAAGGCCATGGGTCACTGGACTCTGAAAGTCTTTATCCCTGGATATGTTAAAATATTTCACATTTTAGCTGCCTTGACATTTACTGCTCTGTGCCAAAACTACTCAGATGCCAGTGTATTATGAGATACTGTAAAGAAAGCAATGACCTAGATATCTTGAGGACATTATATAGATTACTGCTGATGGAGATATCTTTTCAGAATTTCAGAGAGCTTACACTTCTGCTATAATACCCAACAGTTTTATCTAAAATCAGATTTTCATTCTTACAACAAACTACATGTAACAGACTAAAAGCGAAATACCACAGGAAGTCTGCACAACGGCTATCATGCCTAGATCATGACTGAATCTATCTTGTGTGTCTCTGCAGCCTGATAAGTCTTCAACTGATCTCAGGGACTCTATATTTTATTTGTGGGACTCATATGTTTCTGAGAAATTAAATTTAAATAGTTGGATTTCTACTTTTTCAGTAAGGTGACTCTAGTACCCCTGTTGTCAAAAGTCTAATGACAAGCCTGCATCTTTGTTTACCATGTAACCTTTTCTGGTAGGGAAACTGAATTTGACCGAATCATATAAATAACTTTTGCAATATGCTATTCCATATGACATGCACTTAATTAGATCACATCAAGCCCATCAGTATGAAAGACTTATTATAATATGAGCCCTGACACGACAAAACCAACAATGTGGTTGTGCGCCCAGGGCAGACTCAGATCAGCCTGGGCATCCGCCCAGTCTGATCAGAGTCTTCGCTGTCCGCATGGAGGTAGCTTAGACCCTTAGCTATCCTTTAAGCGCTTAGCGAAGATTCAGATCAGACTGGGCAGATGCCCAGGCTGATCTGAGTCTGCGCTGGGCGCACAACCACTTTGTTGGTTTTCTCGTGTTGCGGCTCATATACAATTTCATGTGTGGCAACCTAAATCATTCAGCCCATGACCTATGCCATCCTGTAGGTGATAAACTGATCAAAGCACACCTTTATGAAAAACCATCTGCTCAAAATGTCAAATTAATCTCTTCATTTACAAAACTTTTCCAAAAGACTGCATACACCAAATGTATTCACAGACTAAAATACCCCTCTGAAATGTTGATATTGCAAACACTTTGATAAATGCATCATTATACATGTATTAAGTAAAACATGTTTGGCTGAATCATGTTCTGGTAATGTAGGTTGTGAGGGGTGAATTTAACCAAAGATTTTGAACCATAGGCTATCAATATACTTGTTACAGCTATACTGGCTCACCTTAAAAATGTTCTGGGACTCATGGACAGCTCAGCAGCAGAGGCTGCAATGGTTTGAATTGTGGTTCTCTCAATTGTTGTTCTTTCAGGAGAGCTGAGCGTAAACTGTGCTGATTCCCTGCCAAGTGAGCCGGGTATCGGTATGCTGTCTGACACACTGGAGCTCGAGGCACTGTCAGCTGACTGGTTTTCATCAACATCTTCTCCTATGGAGAACATGATATCTTGCTTCTTTGCCATCTTAGTTTCTGCAAAACAAAAATAAATACACACACAAACTGTATCTATTTGGTTATAAGACAGAGTTTACCCTTCAAAATAATGAAAAATTACCGCAAATATGTAAATCAGTCCTGTGTAACTCAGCTATAAAATGGATTTTATCTCTTCCCAAACAATCTAAAAGTTCTAGATCCATCCAACAAGATGGATCTAGACCTTTGCAATTAGTTTAGAAGGGAAAATCCGCTTGGGAACTGGGAAGACAAATGTTTGTTACTTGTAAGAGCAATGAATGAAATTGCACTTTAGGCAGAGCTCTAGATAAGAGGGGTATATGATGATAATTGAGGGATAATTTTCTTTATTTCTCATTGAAACCATATGTTGTGACCCCTCATCTGAACCGTCTCATCGAGACGGTTCAGATGAGGGGTTGCAACATATGTTTTTATCGAGAATTAACAAAAATTATCCCTAATTATCATCAAATACTCCCTCTTATCTAGAGCTCTGACTTTAGGTATTGTTTTTTTGTTGTTTTTTTCATATTGCCTTTTTCTAAACTACTTGGAGACCAATTGAAAGTAAAATCAGAATTATGTCAGTGAAGATGGGCTCATAGAATAACCAAAAGGCACAGAAATACCGGAAAGCACCTGAATAACCGAAGAGCAATTTCAAAAATCAGTTTTACCGGGGAATAATTACTTTACCTAGGCTTTTCTTTGTTGGTAATCATTTGCACTGTTGTTTGTGAGATTTGTATTTATAGCTTGGGTGACATACTATAATTGCATTGTAACAGCAGAGAGCCAGATAAGCCAGATTTGCGTAAAATACGGACCAAAATTGGCAAAGTACAAAGTTCCTTCAAATTTCAATCGTACCAAATATGGTAGTCATTTCTCAGTTTACGAAAGCAGCTCAAATTTGTCCCGTATTTACGCTAAAGCATGCGCGGTCAACCATTTTTCGATAGCCAGCATATTACCTATTTTTAGCATTTACTAATCATTGCTCAGCGCGCGCAGTCAACCTTTTTTCCGTCAACAGAAAGCACATGGTATCTATTTTAAGCATTCTGTTTTCCACTTAGCTGGTAGTTTTAATGAATAGACCGGGGACAAGCATGAGTATTGGAATTTACTGAGCCTTGTCCATAAATAGTTAGCCAATCGCTAAAACGTGCATGATCTTTCTGGTCGATTGCGTAGGTACTTTCATTTTTCTTTGAACAAACATTGCAAAAACATCTGTTACTTGATGAAACGGTCAAAAAATGGCCCCACCTGGTTGTGCGAAGCTGGAAAACTTTGTCTACGGCAAGCCAGTGGTTAATAATAGTGTTCTCTCAACCGCAAAGATCAGCGGATCATCACCTGATATGATGTGTGGTTAAAGGAAAGCCAACCACTACAGGGCTTCCACTAACTTTCAAAATTTGGAAGTCCGGACTTCCATGGTGTCGGATTTGGACGTATTGAGAGAATTTTTTGGAAGTCCGAAGTTTTAAGGAATGACATGCATGGTTATTTTTACCTCCATCTCCGTGCACCCCCCCCCCCCCCCCCCCCCCTCCCTTTCTCTCTCCCATACTGTAGTGAACTTTTTGCTCTGCGAAAGGAAGCCTGAGCATTTGCACAGTCTAATCAGAGTCATTCCTGTTTGATTGTGAACAATACGCAAGTCCGTAGCACTGTCTGCTATTGCATCATATTCCCTTTCATTGCCGGCAAATGGGCCGCGTCGGAAATACGGTGACTTACGGAACGCAGTCTAATCAGAGTCATTCCTGTTAGTTTGTGAACAATACGCAAGTCCTCTGAAGACTCGCCGTTGCACTGTCGGCTATTGCATAAAATTCCCTTTCATTGCCGGCTAATGGGCCGCGTCGGAAATACGGTGACTTACGGAACGCAGTCTAATCAGAGTCATTCCTGTTAGTTTGTGAACAATACGCAAGTCCTCTGAAGACTCGCCGTTGCACTGTCTGCTATTGCATAATATTCCCTTTCATTGCCGGCAAATGGGCCGCGTCGGAAATACGGTGACTTACGGAACGTATAATGACACGCTTCCACCGAAGAACTCGGTTGTCGCTAGATCGATGTTCATTATTAGTCATGTTAGATGCGAACAAGAAAGACCGGTCTGACTGCTTAGTTGCGCTGGCTGATACAATTGTAAGTTATCGGTGTGTGTACCTGTCTCACGGTATGGCACTGCGTACGGCACGCGTATATACAAGCAGCGGCGTCTTTGATCTTTACATCAAAGAGAAAACGTGCTTGACCCATAAACGTGCAGATAATTGTATATCAATGCAACCGTATATATAATCGCGTAGACCTTGATCAGAATGCGCTATTTCTGCGCACACTGTACGGCATTATTTTCGCACTGGGTTGCATGACAATATGACGATACAACTAGGAAATCAGCGAAATGGACGTTTCAGTATTCGTATTTTTATTAGTACCATTAATCAAAACAATGTATAGTGCCAGAGCGTACATTGAACCACAACACGTCGGAAATAGCGGCTAATAATATTAACAGTGTATCTTCGCTTTGAATCAACACTTTTCGCGGAAGAGGTTCGTATTCCTAAAAACTCCATTGACGACAGTATGGATCAAGACAAGACCTTCGTTGTAAGGGCAAGCGTTAATATGAATGTTATGTTCTTAAAAACTTTGGATAGAGTTTGTCAATACATGTTCAGTATTCGTATGGATACATTCACAAACTTTTGAAGTCGGAATACGCCTTACACATACAGGTCAGTTACATTCTCGCGATCGTGAAAATAGATGGACACTTTTCATCCAAAAGCTCAGTCATCGTGATTTGATAAGTTGTTTTGCAGACTGCCGTAAAAGGTTGTATCTACGAGTGGGCGTTATTTTGATAATCGTTTTTGACAGGTAGGCGGTCCGACATATATGTTACCTGGTTCAGTGCTCCATACGGACAATCTCGATTGGCCCGTAGGCGGTCTTTTCGTCTGGCTGACACCTGCGTTAATCCGATTGATTATGACACGTGCTAGACAGTGGCGATATTTTATACGTCGGGACAAGATCAAACGGCCGTATGTGACAATTATCGGGCGTATGCCAGACGCCAGAGGTCCCATTTCTCGACGTACGGGAGCAAATACTGGGCGTAATTTACGGCCATACGCCCGTTAACGGAAGCCCTGCACTATCAGGGTCAGGCGGCTGGCGACCTTCAGGTATCACCAGCCAGCATCTGATCTCCAGGCATCATTTCAGCCTGTAAAATCGCAGTCTGACACAATTTCAGACAAATACTCGTCATGCTATTCCAGAAACCAAATCAACATCAGGTCAGTCAAACCCATGTCAGTGTTAACTGCTCAATTAATAATTAAATCAAATTAATATTTTTTTCTTTAATTACCAGATTCTTCCCAAGTTGGCAGATTCCAGCACTATTTTCCCAAAAGTGATAGCCCCTCCCTAGCCCCAAGTTCAAAAAAGGTGGGAAAATCCCTGCTCAAAGGCAGTACCCCAAGCCATTCCAAAACCTGCTATACCATGTATACTATGTGTAAAACGCTTAGAATACAGCTTATTTTATGCATCAGGAGGAGGAAGTGTTTAAAACACAAAACGATTACAACACCGAACCAACAGCAAAACGACCCGCTACTCTTCCCCAAAAGAGATGATCAAGTTTGTAAAAAGTTACTAAACTGCCTCTGAATTTGATCAGTATCTTACTGACCAAATTTTTCCGTTACTGAATAGGTTTGAATTTTGATGAGTAAATAAGACTCTTTGCTGACGATTGTGTTTGTTACGGTGAAATAAAAGGAATAGATGATACAGTGAAACTTCAGGAAGACATTGATCGTTTAGGATGTTGGGCTAGGAAATGGGGTATGAGATTTCAACCTGTCAAATGCAACATGATGCAGCTGACAAAAAAGCATAGCAAAATCCAGGCTTCTCACACCCTTGAGGGTACAGTACTGGAAAATGTTGAAAGTATCAAATACCTTGGAGTAACAATTACAAGTGATTTGAAATGGAATACCCATATCATTAATATTTGCACTAAGGCCAACAGAACCCTATGATTCTTAAGGAGAAATTTGTTTTCTTGTCCCCAAGAAGTGAAAGAAGTAGGCTATAAGACATTGGTGCATCCCATCCTCGAATATGGAAGCTCGGTCTGGGATCCCTATACACAAGGCCTTCAGGAAGAGTTAGAAAAGGTGCAAAACCGTGCAGCTAGGTTTGTAACTAGGAATTACACCCGAGAGGCGGGTAGCATGACTGGCGTCCTTGAGCAACTTAAGTGGGAAAGCCTCAAAAAGAGAAGGAAGGATAACCGACTCATATTGCTATACAAAGGTCTGAAAGGTAAAGCCAGAATACCTACAGGTGACCTTGTCCCCAAAACTAGGCGTTGCAGAAATCAACATTCCATGGCATTTCAGATACCCACTGCTAGTTTAGATGCATATAAATGTAGCTTCTTTCCCCAGACCATCAGGGACTGGAATGACCTCCCTGATTCCCTCTGCTGAAATGTCAGATGATTGTGTGTCAAAGTTCTCATCTCTCGTGAGAGCTAGGGACTAATTTTCCTCCAGTCACGCCCCCCCTGGTGAAAGATTGTCAATTTTGGCGTATCACCAGTAAACAATTCAGATTCAGATTCAGAAATACTAAACTGGAAAAAAAGTTATCTGGAGCTCTGTAACAGAAACCGCGCTAACAATTCTCAGATTTTTTTCCCTATTGTTATTTGGAAGACAGTTCATATCAAGGAATATGAACTTATTGAACTGCTTTTTGGTTAAATGCTTGCAATGTACACTATTTTACTTTGTCAGTTGAAAAACCAAGACAACTGTAGTCTAGAAAACTCTTTCAATGCTTCTCCCACCCATGAAAGTAATATTACAATGATAATTCATATAAAAAAATTTTTCTACTGTATAATACACTAACACTATGCACTTTTACTCCATTTCTCACTGCCCGCTTTGTTTTTTAGCCTTTACTTTAAATCGCATGTTGCAGGAACCCGGCACGTAATACTCATTATGAGGGTGTATGCTATATGAAGAGATAGATAGATAGAAAACTGATTTAAATTGCTTTTCGCTTATTTAAGTGCTTTCCAGTATTTCTGTGCTTTTCGGTTATTCTATGTACCGAATTAAGACTAGTTACCTATATAAATTGACAACACTACAGAGTTCAGGAAAAACAACCGACTGACAGTTTCAAATTTCCAATGGTCTATTTACTTTCTCTATTTACAGCTCGTATATCATCATATTTTTATAGATGTCAGAAATACTTTGTCGCGAAAACAAGTGACATCCTGGGAAATATTTCAAGCAAGCGATTCGAAAAGGGCACCTGCATGCATTTATATGGCATTCACTACTGAATCTTATGCAGAGGTAACTCACACGAGAAAAAACGGTGAAAATGTCATATTAAAGGTGTTTAGAGGTGCATAAATTTGCTCGTACGATAAGCAGTGGCGTGATAAACAGAAAGTAGAACGGTTTGCATTTTTGTCCAACAGTTCAGATTGAATAACGGCGATTCCAGTAGAACCAATCTGCAATAGACTGGTTTTCAAATCTATCTTCATCATTCAGAAGATTGCACAACTAATATAACGTTATGATCGAGGTGAGATAAAGCGCTTTGCTTTCTGCGAAAGATAGATATGGAACCAATCAAGCACCTGCTTAGACTGTACCGTATACATATTTCATGTTCCAGGATAGAAATATGGGAACCAGACTGTCTGTAACCAAGCAAGCTTTCAAGAAGCACATGTTGAACTTGTTTATATTTGTCTTTCGTTTAAATGTTTGTTTACACAATTAATTATGTTGCACGTTACAACAGAAATAGGCAAACCAGGATTTAAAGGTGAAAGTCACGAAATAAATTTTTCAAATTTAAAGCCGGGCATTGTCAGAGTTTACTAATTGGTTTTTAATTGGTCATCTCCACAAATATATGCAGTATTCTTGAGGCAAAAAGTACCCTGCTTTCTTATTTTACATGGCAAAGGCAATTAACTCAAAGGCGCCTGATCTCAAAGGTGCTCGATGGCTCAAGGGGTTCTGAAAGTTTGGAAGCCAGGTTGCTGCATAGGTTCATACCCCACGCTGGCAAGAATGAACGGTTGGCTGTTCTCTTTGGGATTGTTTCACAGAGTATTTCCCAGCCTCTATACCACTGAGAACTACTTGCTTTCCACCACAGAAGAATCCTCAGTTATGATCGAATCAGTGTATGAAGGGAGAAAAAAACGTGCAAGAAATATTATTTCAGTGTTATCTTCAGGCTATGCATTTTTCATCATTTAGTATGAATTATATTATCGTTCCTGTGTGTGTTTCTGCACAGTATATATATTTTAGAGCCCAAACTTGAACCAAGAACTGCACAATAGTTTTGGCCATTCTCTCTAAGTCTGTTACAGTGAGGACCAAGACTTCCTGCAAATATAGTGCTAAAAAAATTACCTAAGTATGAAAGCTCTTCCATGTGCAGTCCAATAACAACTTAATTGGTATTAGAATATATTTAACCCTATTGCACTCAGAACAGCCAAAACTATATGGTCCAATTGCAGTAGGGTTAAATTCTTATTGCAGTGGCTTATCTGAAGCCATGCATATGAGACTTGCTGCATTTCATTTCTCGATGAAAACAGAGAAGAGGTCCCCTTTTCCAGCTTGCCAGTCAACAAATGATGTTGAAAAAATCTTGGCTTGATGTTATGTGGTGCTGAGTGCCAATTGTTGTTGTAGCTGTAGCTCAACTTTTGTTTTTTGCCAGTCTGACATTTAGGGTGCTTAGTGAGTTCATCATTTGAGCCCAGACTGATCAGAGTCTCCACTGTCGGCATGGAGGTAGCTTAGATCCTTAGCTACCATTTAAGCGCTTAGCAAAGAGCCTGATCAGACTAGCCAGATGTTCAGGCTGATCTGAGTCTGCGCTGGGCGCACAACCACCTTGTTGGTTTTCTTGTGTCGCGGCTCATTTAAAAGATGTCTGCTTCTCATTTTGTAAAAAGTTAGAGTGAATAATATTATTAAATATAAATCAGTATTTTGAGCTTTGATCAGGCAACAGAAAATATTAGTTGGTTTAATGTCAATGGAAAGCCCTTTGGGCTTCATGACAAGTGTCTGAGATAATGTTTTTAATTGTGTGTTTGAAGCTCTGAATGGTAAATATTATACATAATGTAAGTCACTTTCTGTAGCATGTATAATTACTGCAATTCTTTGCAGAACGTGAACGAAGGCATTTTCCTGATATACACAACCAGAAAGGTGTTCAGCCGTCTTACAAGCCTCATGGCCGAAGATATATCCCACATGGTTATGGAATTTATGAAGAATGGAGACCTCACCCACAGAATGTACAAGTAGATTATTCTGAGTAAGTTTCAGTAGATATTCAGATGAGCTATTATTCTGAGGGTGAAAATTTTAAACTGTTGCCTGTCAAATGATTTCTTCCCTCTTCCAGTTCAGACAATTATCAGAATTGCTTTTTATCAATATTTACTTTCTCAGAAATTCTCTAATTTGATTCAAACAGTGTGGGCCCTGATTTGATGCTGCAATGAAAAGCATTAATGGGTTAATTTTTCAAAGTAACAGCTGAACTGAAATGTGAGTGCAAACACTGTAGCCCCAGGTCAGACTGCTCTTAATAATAAATAGTAACTGGAGTTGTCTGAAGGAACTTGGATAAATTGTACCTTAATGATGCAATATGTACTTAGTAGTTAGTACATTGATGTTTTATAAACATGGCATCACCTTTTTTTTCTGAGACATTGGTGTACTAATAGGTTGCAAGTGCATTGATTTTTATAAGAAAGATAATTTCGATATGTTCAGATTTAAATTTTCCATAATGGCGGGATTCCTCTACCTGCCCCACCCCCATCCCATAGAAAACACCTATCAAATCTTTTGATGGGTGCATTCCTCCCCACCCCAAACATACACACCCGTAACACCCACACCTCTACGGATCCCCGTAAAACACCTACAAAATGATGAATGGACTATAGGCCAGGGAGGCATTATAGGAAAAAGTGCATTACATGTGAACATTGTAGGCTTAACCAGACTGCTTCAGAAATAGTCTGATGAAGGTCTAGGCGGTTTGCAAATACCGTACATTTTTTTTACATGCCCCACCCCCATCCCATTTTTTCCCTATCTTTATGCCCCCAACTTCGAAGAAGTTGAGGGGGCATATTGCTTTGGGCTTGTCCGTCCGTCCGTCCGTCCGTTCGTTACGTCCGTCCGTAACACTTTTGGTATGCTCTGTAACTTAGGAACTGTAAAGGCTGGGGTCTTGATATTTCATAGGTGGATAGATAATAAAAAATTAGTGAACCCGTATTTTTTTTCATTTCCGTCAGCCATGTATTTCCAGAGTTATGCCCCTTTTTCGAAAAATTAAAAGTAAGTTTGTTAGCAAAATTTTGGAAAAAGTATTTGAGCTAGGTTGTTCATATTTGACATACTAGTAGGGCCTAAGTTGTAGATCACCTGATTAACTTTTGGGCTAATTTCATAGAAAATTGACTGAATTATGCCCCTTTGTTAACTTTGGCATTTTTCCAACTTTTGAACCGTTTGACCTAGAGACCTTATTAGCTCACCTGAGCCGAAGGCTCAGAGGTGAGCTTATAGGATGGGAGTTGAGCCGTCGTCCGTCCGTCCGTGGGTGCGTCAACACTTTCAAACATAAATATCTCAGAGACCAGTGGGCCGATCGCAATCAAATTTTATCTGAAGCATCATTTGGGTGGGGGAAAGGCTGCATTAGGTTTTGGTGCCGATCAGCTCAGAACTCTGGTTTCCATGGCAACAGATAGCCCCCATAGGGTTATAATGGGGAAAACGGCGTCATCACGTTTTCTCGACTGTTTTTGATTAGATCCTTATCATACTTGCAGGTAATGATGACATACACAAGAGCTTGGATGAGTTCGAAATTTGGTCGGATTCGAGCACAGACTACGGAGTTAGCTGCCCTTGAGCGTTTGAAAAAAATCCCATAGGGTTATAATGGGGAAAATGGCGTCATCACCTTTTCTCAACTGTTTTTGCTTAGATTCTTATCATACTTGCAGGTAATGATAACATACATAAGAGCTTGGATGAGTTTGAAATTTGGCCGGATTCGAGCACAGACTACGGAGTTAGCTGCCCTTGAGCGTTAGAAAAAAATCCCATAGTGTTATAATGGAGAAAACGTCATCACATATTTTTAGAAAAACTTTGTCATCGCTCTATTGCCTACATTTCTCAACGGATTTTAAAATAACTTCACACAAATGTAGGGCGTGACAATATCTCGAGCAAGTTCGACTTTCAGGATGCTGCGCCCAAGGTCAAGGTCACTGTGGCTATTTTTAGAAAAACTTTGTCAGCGCTCTAGCACCTACATTTCTCAGCAGATTTTAAAATAACTTCACACAAATGTAGGGCATGACAATATCTCGAGCAAGTTCGACTCTCAGGATGCTGCGCCCAAGGTTAAGGTCACTGTGGCTATTTTTAGAAAAACTTTGTCAGCGCTCTAGCACTTACATTTCTCAATGGATTTTAAAATAACTTGACACAAATGTAGGGCATGACAATATCTCGAGCAAGTTCAACTTTCAGGGTGCTGTGCCCAAGGTCAAGGTCACTGTAGCTATTTTTAGAAAAACTTTGTCATCGCCCTAGCACCTTCATTTCTCCATGGATTTTGAAATATCTTGACACAAATGTAGGGTATGACAATATCTCAAGCAAGTTCGACTTCAAGGGTGCTGTGCCCAAGGTCAAGGTCACTGTGGCTATTTTTAGAAAAACTTTGTCAGCGCTTTAGCGCCTACATTTCTCAATGGATTTTAAAATAACTTCACACAAATGTAGGGCATGACAATATCTCGAGCAAGTTCGACTTTCAGGGTGCTGTGCCCAAGGTCAAGGTCACTGTGGCTATTTTTAGAAAAACTTTGTCATCGCCCTAGCACCTTCATTTCTCCATGGATTTTGAAATAACTTGACACTATTGTAGGGTATGACAATATCTCGAGCAAGATTGACTTTCAGGATGCTGTGCCCAAGGTCAAGGTCACTGTGGCTATTTTTAGAAAAACTTTGTCATCGCTCTAGCACCTACATTTCTCAACGGATTCTAAAATAATTTCACACAAATGTAGGGCATGACAATATCTCGAGCAAGTTTGACTGTCAGGGTGCTGCAATCAAGGTTTTTGATTAGATCCTTATCATACTTGCAGGTAATGATGACATACATAAGAGCTTGGATGAGTTCGAAATTTGGCCGGATTCGAGCACAGACTACGGAGTTAGCTGCCCTTGAGCATTTGAAAAAAATCCCATAGTGTTATAATGGAGAAAACGTCATCACATTTTCATTTTTCATCGGATCCTCTTCATACTTGCAGGTAATGAGGATATGCATAAAAGCTTTGATTAGCTAGCATTTTGGCTAGATCTCACTACTGACTATGGAGTACCTGCCCTGAGCATCCAAAAAATCAATGTCGCCACTTTTTCTTGGTTTTTACTGAACCGATCCTTTTCAAACTTGCAGGTAATGAGGAAATGCATAATATCTTAAACAAATTCAAATTTTGGCCAGATCAGGCCAACCACTACGAAGTTAGCTGCCCTTGACAGCTCTGTCTATTGTGCTCTTGATTGGATACCTTTTAAACTTGCATATATTAAATGAGGGCATACATAATGTTTTGGATGAGTTTAATTTTCAGCCTGATTGGACCACTGACTGTGGAGTTAGCTGCCCTTGAGCAGCTTAAATATCCCTATAGGTTTACAATGTCTCTCAGGTGAGCAATTGTTGCCCTTTGGGCTACTTGTTTTTGGTATACTTATAGTATTTGATGTGTTGATTATTTTGATGATACTTACATTGTGTTGAGTTCATTATTAACAGAGTTATGCCCCTTTTTCTTATTTATACAAAATAGAGTAGGTATGATCCATTACTCAAGAACAGTAATTGCTGGAGCCTTGATAATTCATAGATGGATAGACCATAGTAAATAAGCAGACCCATATTTTATTTCTTTTCCATTGACCTTGTAGTTTTAGAGTTATGGCCCTTTTTCGAAAAATTAGAGGTAAGTTTGTTAGCAAAATTTTGGAAGACTTATTTGAGCTAGGTTGTTCATATTTGGCATACTGGTAGGGCCTAAGGTGTAGATCACCTGATTAACTTTTGGGCTATTTCGTAAAAAATTAATTGAATTATGCCCCTTTATTAACGTTGGCATTTTTTTCAACTTTTGAACCGTTTGACATAGAGACCTGATTTTTAGTATACTTATAGTATTTGATGTGTCCATCATTTTGATGACAATTACATTGTGTTGAGTTCATTGTTTACAGAGTTATGCCCCTTTTTCTTATTTGTACAAAACAGGTTAGGTAGGATCCCCTACTCAAGGACTGTAACTGCTGGAGCCTTGACAATTCATAGGTGGATAGACCATAGAAAATAAGCAGACCCGTATTTTATTTCTTTTCCATCAACCATGTAGTTTTAGAGTTATGGCCCTTTTATGAAAAATTAAATTTGAGTTTTTTAGCAAAATTTTGGAAAAAGTATTTGAGCTAGGTTGTTCATATTTGGCATACTGGTAGGACCTAAGTTGTAGATCTTCTGATTAACTTTTAGGCTAATTTCGTAAAACAATTGACTGAATTATGCCCCTTTGTTAACGTTGGCATTTTTTCAACTTTTGAACCGTTTGACCTCGAGTCCTGATTTTTGATGTAGTAATAGTATTTGATATGTTGATCATTTTGATGATAATCAAGGTATGTTGAGTTCATTATTGACAGAGTTCTGCCCCTTTTCGAAAAATAAGTGTAAGTTTGTTAGCAAAATTTTGGAAAAAGTACTTAAGCTAGGTTGTTCATATTTGGCATTCTGGTAGTGCCTAAGGTGTAGATCACCTGATTAACTTTTGAGCTTATTTGAGCTTATTTTGTTAATATTTGACTGAAGATGCCCCTTGATTGACTTCGGCGGTTTTTCAACTTTTGAACTGTTTGACCTAGACATTTCGTGTTTGGTATGTTAATAGTATTTGATATTTTGAATGATGCTTACGTTATGTTGCATTCATTATTGACAGAGTTATGTCCTTTTTCTTGTCTGTACATAATAGTTTAGAGATGATCTATTACTCAAGAATTGTAACTGCTTTGACCTTGATATTTTATAGGTAAGTGGAAAATAAAAAATTAGTAGACCTGTATTTTTGTTTCTTTTCATTGACCTTGTTACGGTCATTGACCTTGTTAGAGTCAAACATATAGTTGGGGGCATAGTGTTTTACAAACACATTTTCTAGTTCAGCTAGGTTAAAGGTTAATTAACATCTGGTTAGTCGTGCTTTTGTAATAATTTTGCGATTGTGGATCCTTGATTGATCATGTTTCAAAAGGATACACGCGGATTACAAGTACCGTATTCGCCCCATTTACTGCACGGTGCGCTTAACTTTTTCAAATTGCAACAAAAAGGTGTGGTTAAAACCGTTCCTAATAGCCGCACACTCAGAACAAAAAAAACAACAAACGAAACAATCGAAATAGTCAGCAATATTGATTGGGGTGTTCGAAGTGTCATGAAAATATTTAGTGTTCGAACTATTTGAATTGCCAATTTCCGGGAGAAAAACGATCTCATGTCAAGTCGCAAATTATATCTCATACATCTCAGTATTAAATATTTCCTCATTATGCATGTATTTCATTCTCTTCATCCTTCTTCCATATTCCAAATAAATATTCCGAAAGAAAGGAAAGTATTTCAACACATTTACGATGACCTAATATGTGATTGTTTAAACACGTCAGGTAAGTTTGTCAGTGCTCTGGCTATTCATTCACCACAAGCGATCTGCTTTAAATTCACGGGCTTCTATTAATAACACACACATTCTAATTCTGGAAAATGCGGTCCTTTGATCTTCCCTATTTACGTCCAAGGGTGCAGAAATATTGGCAATGTGTCATGAGAAAGGTACCGTATTACATGTGCAAACAGCAAAGCCTTAGAGCAGTCTGTGCATCTTAAAACAATTATTTTGCAAACTATCGGCGAATCCTGGAGATTTGTTAGACTGGTCAATGTTCGCAAATGCGCTGTATGATGCGGGTGTTTGCTGAATCGAATGTGTCCTGAGACCCTTTTGAGGCCCACGGGCCAGGTATGCCAATGATAAAGCTATCCTATGGCTACCGCGGACTTTGTTTAAATGCACAGACCATGCATATGTGCAGGCTGGTCACTTTGTTCAGTTTGAGCATGTATTCAGACTGATTTTGTCAGGAAACAAGAGTTTGTCGTTATGACAATTTATTTCTTTTGCAACCCGAGTTTCTCATCTGTCGTTCATGTATCTTTCCCAACGCACTTTGGCGCACATGCACATTTTTGCTATATATGACAAGAATTGCTCTTGAGAAATGGCGCCTTTTCGCATGTACGAAAGACAAAGACTCAGTTCAGCCTGCGCACCCGGCAACCTCATAACTTCGTAAGCTCAATCCTTCTCGGATCAACATGTACATTTTCATTGTTGATGCAGACAGAGAATACGCTAATCAGACGGCGCAGATGACATTGTGTAAGCTGATCCGAGTCCGCTGTTCGCACTCGTACACATCATAACACTTCAGCCAACTTCGTAAATATCGGCGAAGATGTCCGATTGACATTTAGACCGATAGAGTTGCTCTCTTCACACATTGCGTCGGGAAAACAAAACTGAACACACTGTCACTGTTGAAACAGTAATGGTAAGTTGAACTTGATGCATTTTGTGAGTTTCAAAAGGAAGAAGCATTGTGCGCTTGTGCATTTTTTCCGGAAATGGCCTTGGTGTGCGGTTATAGGGGCCTGTGCGGTAAATGGGTCGATTACGGTAGTTTATGTGTGTGGCTAAGTGGTTAGGGACCGACCATTTGATATTCTAGGGGGGGGGGGGGGGGGGGGCTGGTATTCTTGATGGAGAAACGACATTTTATTTCACTGGCCTCTGCAAACAATTTCTTTTTTTTTCACCTTGTGGGAGCTAATTTATTTTTTTTACAAACTAACTCAAACAGGTTATTTTTTTTTTTTTAATTTTATAGCTGAACTATCAGATCCTTGTTTACTTGACCTTAATATCCTTTTATTTTACCCACATCAGTATTTTTTACACCTTTTTTCTCACAAAAAGAACATGGTGCTGTCTTTAACCAGGCCAAGGGCATGGCTTAGCTTGCTTTTGCAAACCAGTGCCTGGAGCATGTTACTCTTTTCATCTAAGGAACAGATACAAACATCCCTGTATGAGTTTGGCAAAACATTAGGCCTTAAATTAGGGATATTTTGGCCAAAATTTAGGGCTATTTTGGCAAAGTTTTAGGGCTAACGTTAGGAATTTAAGTTTTCTTTTCTATCCCAATATATGCCCAAACATGCTTTATTTGTACTTCAGAAAGTTTGATAGAGTCACATCACTTACATGATAGAGTCACATTATACATGAATGGCAATTAATAAAATGGCTGAAAGTTATGTGCTAAGAAGTTAACAAAGGGGGGTCTGGGGGCAACGCCCCCCAGAAGCTAAAGCAATCTCCCAATTTCAATGGCAATTTTAAGACTGAAAACTAGGAATGATGATAAAAATAAGGGTTTTTATATTAGGACTTTTGCCTTTTAGAGTGTTTATTTTGCCATAATGGTTTTGTCTCCCATAAGCTATAGTGACTCTTTTGCAATTCAGTTTTAGTGGAAACATTTACTTAGTAATGTGGCAGATCAATGTATGTGAATGTTGTATAGGATGTTTTTGTAAATGTATGCACATGCGGGGCCCGCGGGTGTAAACCAATTGTAGATAATATTAAAATATTACTATAAATATGGGGGTCTGGGGGCGCAGCCCCCCAGAAGCCAGAGACATTATAAAAACTCAATTCCAATGGAATTATCTGCAGACTATTTTTTTTTTTTGAAATTTTGGGTGGAGATAGGTTATTTTTTTCTCTTACTTTTGAGGCCAGATTATTTTTTTGAACCCCCTAATGAGCCAGGTTATTTTTTTCTTGCATATCCAAAGACAGGGAATTTTTTTGATAAATATACCAGCCCCCCCCCCCCCCCCCCCCCCCACCCCACCCCACCCCACCCCACCCCACCCCCACCCCCACCCGAATATCAAATGGTTGGTCCCTTAGTGCTGCTGACTTTGGATCACAGGGTCATGGATTAACTTGAATCCTGCAGTTCTGTGTGAACCTTCATTACACAGAGCCTTGTATTATTACCCTCCCTTCATCTGTCATGACATATTAACTTGAAAAGGATGTAAGATCATCAAGTTATCCATCCATCATATGAATTATATCATTTATTTTTCAGAAATGGTCCTGACTGGAAGTCAAGAATTAGATATATTCCAGATCCTGAGAGCCCTAGATACCCAGCCATGGAAATATTTGAAAATAACTGGCATGCAATGAGGCCCTATCCTTGTAAGTCAAATGCAGCAGCTAGGGATAATAAGTTTTGAGAAGGATAGGAAAGGGAGGAGTTAAAATCTGATACCATATTAATCCTATTAAATGCCCCAGGGGCATTGCATTTTTCAAAAGGGGTTTGTTTATTAGAGCCTGATTGGTAACAAATCAGTCACTCACCAAAATACTTCTAATAAACAGTATTTAGTGATTTTAACCATATAAGAATAATAGCTACGCTTTCTCATTATGTAAATAGCAGGCATTTGCATGAAATACCTCGATGAAATAGTGCTGTAAACATATTAACGTAAAAAGCCACGATATTTGGAGATATGATGCCTGGCATTTTGCAGTTATAACCAGTCAATATCATATATTTTAAGGAAACAGGGAGGGGGCATTTATTAGAGCAGGGGCATTTATTAGGATTAACACAGTACTTTTCATAGTGAAATAATCTCTTATGAGAATTGCTTCATTCTTGATATCCTAATAAGATCCCGGATGTTTTTAAGGTGAATGGATACATCTCCATATTTTCTGCCAATTCTACAAAGGGAAACAACTTTTGTTACTTCCTGTTTGCTTCACTGGATGATGAAGCCCATCCTAAATGAGTTCAACTTTTTGAAGCCCTTCCTAAATGGGGTCAACTCTTTAAAGAAAGACTTTGCTCAAAGCAAATTAATTCTTGCCTTTAAGAATTGACCTTTATTGAAAAGGGAGACAAAAATGACAATGGAGGAGTTGCTTCCTCTGAAAAGGAAAAAGAGAAAAGGAGTCCAGTTTTCACAATCGGGGGCATAAATAAAAAGAGCAGACCCGTTTTAAGAAAGGGAAATGCCAAAGAAATGGAAATTTTGTTTGCACGCTTATTAGCAGTAAACTGACAGTACCTTATGGTATTCATTTGGCTATAAGATGGGGACGTATTTTACCCACCAACATGTCCTCAGATATGTAAATCAGCAATTGGTTCTGCTGTAGGATGGTCTGTTCCTTTCCTGAACAATTCCAAAAAATTAGATCCATCTTGTAAGGTATGGCTTTAGATTTTTTTGGTGGCTGTGGATGGGAAAATTCCCGGTTTTCCAGCCGGGTGATAGTAAGATGAAGCATTCATAAACTATACTGTCACATTGCTCACAATTCTGAGCTTCAAGCTTCAACATGCTAAAATGAAACATATTTAGTCTTTAAACATCAACTTGTCTCCCTCACCAGGTCTTCAAAAGCCTTTTTGTTAAGTACCGGTATAAAGCCAACTGGAGCCAGGATGCTTTATGAAATTTCATTTCTCCAACTTTCTGCAGGCAACTCTCGATATCTCAAAGTTGAAGTTTATATGTCGAACTGTATCTCAAAGTAAATTTTCTGAAAATTTATTTTGAGATACATGTTGTTTGAGACAACAAAAGTATAAATGTAAAGAAAATTAGGAAATGTACCCAACTTATATTGTTGATATAAGAACGTACTAATTTGAGATATCAGTGTTTGAGATAATGAGTGTCAACTATAGTTTAAAAATGATTTGTTGTCTTACAGAATACTCTTCACCTTAGCCATATATGCAAAGGTAATTCTGTTGTAAAATTTCTGTTTATTGATTACGATGAAATATATTTGGAATAATCTTATTTTGAAATTTGTTCTACTGTACACAGAATGTTACTATTTAACAGCTAGTTTAATACCCTGTTAGTTGCAAAGGAAAGTTTCTTTTCTCAAATAACAATATCTAGCATGAAGTTTAGATTGTTGTTTTCTTTATACTTTTTCACATTTGAAGGGTTGTATGATATATGTTTTAAGGGTATGTTAGAATTTTTTGGTGGTACATTGAATGAAAAGACTTTTTACAGTGTATAAATTTGCATTCATTCAAATCATTTCTGTTCACTTTCAGTGTCTCCATCCTTTATAAGAGACTTGGCACTTAAAATGTTCTGTGCCAAACCAGCACTGACATGAACTCATAAGCTGTTTGTACCCCCACCACAGACACACACACACCTCCCAAAACCACCCCAAGCAAAAAATAGCACTGATAATATAGATTGATTCTGTATTGAATAACAGTACATATTTTTCATGCAGATGCATATTACCTGACTACTTAAAATCTGCATTATCTCCCTTCTGAATTTTGGACAAATTTTAGCTGATTTTTTTTATTAAAACCTAACTATACTAGTTGAAATTAGAAATGATATTCATTGAATGTATCACCAGATATTGTTCTACTGTTCTACTAAGATGGTGGAAGTAGAATTGTATGGTGCATGAGGCTTATAATCATTTATGGGCATTTTACACATGCAGTGTTGTACAGAACACAGTTACTGTATTGCTGATATTTGTTATTTTGTATAAACCAGAATATTAGATAAGGTGGGGGTTTGGTTTAATATATTTTATTATTTCACATTGCAATTAACATACATGTAGTTACTTATAAAGTAATTATACAAGTGGAAACGAACTCCTTATCAGGTTCCTCTCTGCAACATGAAGTATTGGTGGATATGATATTATTACACTGTAAATCAAAATTTAACACCACATTCACTGTTAGAAAAAGAGAAAAAACAAAATCCTGATCAACCATTGGAAAAATTAATCAATGAAAAATTATTTACTTTGTCACAGAGAATTTAGGGGGGAAAAAAGGAAATCTGTATGTATGTCTAAGAATATGCAAGAGGAAATGTTGAAGGAAAGAAAGATAGAACAAGATATTAGCAAATACTCAAAAAAAGAAATAGTCACCCAGGGTTAGCGCTTGGATATTTTTTTCTTTCGCCACTACTTTCGCCAAATTGATATTGTTTGTGCCAGATTCTTTGAACTTAAGCCAGTTTTTTGCAATATTAAGAATTCTTTGAAAATATCTTTCTCCCCCCCCCCCCCCACCCCCCACCCCCCACCCTCTCCCACACACACACACATATTCCTTAACTTGCAGTTTACTGTGGTTGTTTAGACTGGTTTGAGTCTATTACATGACATAATCATTTTCCTCTGACAGTTGAAAGAGGTTAACACTATATTTAATTATGTACACATGTATAAGTTTTGCACCATAATCTATTAAAGTTCGGATAAATGACCCAAAAAAACTACTTAACGGAGTTTGCAACAGGGAAAACATTGATCAGCCTGCGCATTCATGCAGTCATACAAGACTCGCATAGACAATCTTTGAACTCTATGATCTGAAAAGTGATAATAAAAGTCTCTTAAATGTATTGCACATGCTGATTTGTTTAATAGTGAGACGTGGCTTAGCGCCTTTTCACATGGTCAACAGTCGTTTGATCTTTTTGTACAGTTTTCTAATCGACAATCAACAGCCCTATATTTTCACAGATCAGTGAGTTTATTAGCTCGTAAGGTGTCAATGATGTGTTTACCTGAGCAATCAAAAATAATGCCATTGATAGACATGGGGACAACAACTTATGTTGAAGGTTACATAACATCGAGCCTTGAGGTATGAAGCGTCTGCTTGGTGTCCCGTCACTGTGGACTAGACTTGAGGAGCAGATTAACGGTAATTGAAGGTGTTGAGTAATGATTGTGGAGATCGTCTCTGATACCGTAAAACTTTGCCATACGTTTTTATTGTTGTTTTTGTTATTTTTTTTTTTTCACCACTTGTTTTCGCCAAATCAATATTTTTGGAGCCAAAAAAAATATTTTATCGCATTTGGCGACTTTGGCGAGCGGTAGCGCGAACCCTGGTCACCCGAGAAAAATGACGGTCCTATGTAAAAATATGATGAGCAGAGTAGAGAGAGGAGAGATGGGTCACATTATCTCAGGAAATTTAGACTTTTTCTGCTCATTGTGCATGAGTATTATTAGACTAGTATTGAATGCTTAGAAATGTTTTGTTTCAATTATAAACTTGTTAACTTTCTCACATATTCACTTATTAACTTCTTGTGACAGACAGACAGTTAGTGTGAGAAGGTACAGAACTGAATAGGTTTTGTGACCTTGACCCCATTTTCAAGGTCACAAGAATACTTGAAATATTAAATTTTCCCTGATGAGGATGGTTCTCTTGAATCAGTAGGTAGATTTTCACGGTCATTGGGACAAGCAAAGGAGCTGGCATATGTTGTGGTGACCTTGACCCCATTTTCAAGGTTACAGGAGGAATTTCTCTAAAAATGAAGACATATCTGCTACCATTGGATGGATATTCACCAAACTAAGCTTAACCCATTTTCAATGTCAAAGAAGGACATTAATTACCAGAAAGAAGATCTCTTGATATTGCGAGGAAATCCAAATCCAGTGATGTGGGGACATCTACATTAAAAAAAATTCTAGTTATAATAACAATTAAAACACATTCCTTTTCATATGAAATTGTAAAGTTTCAAGATGGCTAGAACCTGAAATAATTCTGCTGAATAGTTGAATTAGATATTAGTTGCTTAATTTCCTTGATATTAACTTGGTAATGGTGATTTACTCATTTGAATCATTTGACTCATAACTTACATTAGCTAAACTTTGCTACAGGATGTTTAGAAGTAGTATTCATTTGGAAAGAAATGTTAAAACAGATGAGTTTTACAGTTGTGTTCCTTAAAACTGAAGAATCTGATGATACTCAGATGATAGACAAGAGCAACATTTGATAAAATTATGAGATAAGTTTTCCCGTTTCTTTAAAACAACATATTTTTTTCCTCTTCAGAAGATAAGCATGATGGCGGGCTTCAAATATATTTTGCTCCCCCTTCACTGGAACTAGGTCAAAATTATCATATTCTCAATTTTTGGACATCTATATTCTGTATTTTATTTTTTGGTATCACACAATATTAATGGATATCCAAAATTAATCTTGGATGTCCATGATTTGATTTTTAGATATCTATAATCTATCTTATGGATATCGCAATGTCATGACGAATATAATTAGGATATATATATATCCAAAAATTGAATCATCGCTATCCATAAATAGGTAATAAGTAGTAAAATGGCACCTATCTTAGGTCTCCTGTCTTAGATGGATGCCATTTTTACATTTCAACTGAGAAATTTCATTGGAAATTTAATGTTTTCATTTTTCTTTGGTATTTTACCTCCCATTACATTTTGTGGTCTGATCAATAATTATACTGTGGGCATGTAATATTGTATTGATTTTGGTAATGACAAAAGTTTGTTCTGTGTCGGTGAAGATATTGTCATTTAAAACCTGTTAATTATAACAAATTAAGTATCGGAGCCCGAAATAACTGTAAGTTTGAAAGATTATTTTGGGATGATATTTGTTTTTTATTCATATTTACATATGTTATGGCCCTTCTTTAGAATTGCTGCAGCAGAGGAATTATGACTAATGAGTGAACCAACATAAGTTTTCATGGAAAAATTAGAAAAAAATACCCCTGAATTATTCTTAAAAATTGCCTTCACCAGGAGCTTTGTTTGTAATTTGTAAACAGAAAGATATATAGGAGGTGATAGAAGATTTTGGTAAAAAGGTACTTTATATTTTATAGTAATTATTCTGTTGGGCTTTGAATGAGATTATAAATTCCAAATTTATCCTAAATATTCTGCAAACTGTGCAGAGCCAGATCAGACTGCTATAAAAGGAGCAGTCTGCATCTGCACTATTTTAAGTCAGCCAACAGATTTATGATAGAACAAACTTGAGACTTTGTTGAAAAGTATATTGCAGAAAAAAAAGGTAGGAGTAAAAGAATATTAACATTTATTGTAAATACGGTAAATTAAAAATTGTAGATGTTTCTGAATTAGATAAGTAGCTGCATGATATCTTTAAAACTACTGTGAGTAAACAATACTATGAATACTGGTATACTATGTTTGAAATATAGTAACGGGATATGAAGTTACATTGAGAAGGAAAAATCTTTTATAACCGTGAGGTAAAAAATAATGTTAACAGAGACTTTGTAAACTGTTGTTTTAGTTTTTTCTTTTAAGAATATTTTCAAACTGATTTGGTACAGATTACTTGTTTAGTCTTAGCAAAAATACTTTCTTTCTTTCTTTTCACCAGGTAAAAATTATATTAGCAGAAAAAAATAATCTACTGTATCTTTAATGAAATTTTTACTGTTTTCTTCTAAGAATATTTGAGATAGCGATGGTTATACATGGTATGCAAATAAAGTATTTACACGACAAATTTTGACAAACAAACTATTGTATTAAGAGTTGGAAAGTCCATAATTATGTTTAAGACTTGGTTAATTTATGATTTGTTTAGTTTGGGTTGAATTTCAATAGAGGTAGATTTTTAAAAACTGCTATAATTACTATAAATCAAATATAACACATATATTTTTCAGACACTTATATGCGTACAAACAGTGAATGGCTTTTGGATCCGGGACTATCTAATAAAGCCATGAAATGCACATTTGATGGTGAACACAAGGCTTCACGGACATCCAGCGATGAAATAACACACAAGATGCTGTTTGGACGCGGCAGAACCTGTAAGTTGCCTTGATTGAGTTGCCTTGATTGTAGACAAACCTGTATATTCCAACAGAAATGCTTGAAGTATGGATTTTCTTAATATGAAAATTAGCTTTAACCCCTTTTAGACTGAAAACCTGCTTTTGGGACATATGCAGCCTGTGCAAACCCTGTTCAGATGCTGCAGAAAGCGGCATCTGATCAGGGTCAACACTGTTTTCTTAAGGAAATTCTATGCAAAAAGGTAAAATCATTCACCAGAAAACCCTAAAACTAGAAATGGACTTATCCAAATAATAAGGATGGACAAGTCCACTGGTCAAAAAAGGGTTAAGTATGGAACTTGAAGCCCAGGCCCCGAGGTTATAAAACTTTTTTCATGCTCAACTCAGCTGAGCATGAAATTTTTTCTGCTCATAAATTTTAAAATGCCAACAATTGTTGGCATTTTAATATTTATGGGCAGAAAAAATAGCCTTTTTGGCTTATCTGAGCCTAAAAAATGCTGAATTTCTTGGTATTTTTATATTAATGGGCATTTTAAATTTCATGCTCAGCTGAGTTGAGCATGAAAAAAGTTTTATAACCTTGGGGCCAGGTTGACTGGATATGTTTACTGAAAAAGACATTCCTAAACATATTATGATGTATCAACAACTTATTTCAGATGTTTTTTAGAATTTGTGCATTGCACAGGTTTAATGGTATTTTCTGTGTCTTGATACACATAAAGAGCAATCTTTCTTTTTACATTTCAGTGGGTTATATTGACAAACGTAATGGTATAGGAGAGGCGTCCCCAGGGGACAAGAATTACCAGGTACCAGAGTATTCACCAGGATTTCACAAACTTGGTTCATCTTTACCTATTGTAGAATTTGGGTAAGTTGTCTCTCTGTATACTTTCTTTATAGCCCTTGCATTTTCATAAGCTATTTCTTATTGACTGATTGAACAGACTTTTTCATCAAGAGGGTTAAAGTATGTCTGACATGTTTGGCTTTTCAGTTTTGGTGCAAGACAAATCTTAATTGTACAGAGGGCTTGCTTATAGTAATACATGTGTAGTTGCTGATGATTATTGTTGGATAGTTATAGTGTTTTCCTCCATGGACTTTGCTGCCACAACCTATGTTTTGCAGAGAGTAAGAAAACTTACATTGTAGTAAATAGTCCCCCTCTCTAAATGATATGACATTTAAATAGTTTATCAAATTCAGGTCAGTGTCAGGTCAACGTTACTTGTATGAAAAAATAGCTTAACAATATGATGTAGGATGGAAAAGTGTAATACATGAAATAATGATCTATAAAACAGTCTGTAAATTGCTGTATAATAATTACGTAATCTGTCAAAGAATAAGTTTATTTACAACTACAACATATATGCAATGCCTACTTAATCAGTTGCAACTGGTCAGCACTTGAGTACCATTCTTTGTAAAACTGTTCTTTTGCTTATTTTCATTGAAAATTCAAATAGTGTATCCTGATATGGAATTTAAAGCTACTGTATCAATTCTGATAAATGCCCACGCTGTTTTCCTGAAACTACAGTAGAATTTCATTGGCTCAAACAGGCTTGGGACCATGAAAATTAGTTCCAGCCAAGGGTAGTTCTAGCCATCCAGGGTTGGTTTCTATATAAACTGACCTCTAGAGACCAAGGAAAGAGTTCTAGGCATGCAGGGTGAACAAGCCATCAGGGTTCGAGCCACTGAAGTTCCATTGTATCTACAACTGGCACTATCTACAATTATCAAAATTGCTATTTGCTAGGATGGTCTCCTGGCATAGTGCAAACTTTATACAGTTGCCCATTACTTCACACTCTGTTAACTCTGAAAAGTTTACCTCCATCATTGATTCAACCTTTTACAAGTTAGGCTTTGGTACTATTATACATCAGACCTTGCACAGACTTTCTTCTTTCCATGATCTTCAGTAGGGCTGGGTTGGGTAGAGTTTTTATACCCGGGTACCCGAGTCCCTATTACCTGCTAGTACCTGGGTAGCCATTACCATAGCATTTTGAGCATGTCCACAGTTAGAAAATATACATTTAGCTCAAATAATAAGTAAGGTATATATCCTTTGCCTACGTATGCATGAGAAAGGCAAGAAAATGTAGAAAACTCCCTATTATTATATATAAAAACTGTTTGGCAATATATGATGGAAGTTTATACAAGACATTCACACAAAACATTGCTTCATTTGCTTGGAATTCTACTGAAATAGAATACTCATAAAGTACATTATAATTAGCATTTGGGTAGTAGGTAGTAAATATGTACCCGGGTAATTGGTCTACCCGACCTGGACTCAGGTACCCGGGTACTCGTCCCAGTCCTAATCTTCAACATAGCATGTTTCAGAAATTTTAGGATTCTGATGAAGTTTATCCTGTCAGAATCTTTGAATATGTTATTGAAAGGGAAACTTTATTATCAACAGACAATTGAAGAAGCCCAAACCAATAAAAGACCCTCTTGAACTACCCCTTGTAATGTTTGAATTCCCTCTGAGGTAAAAAGCATGATTTGATATAGATATATGCAAGCATGTTGCATGCCAGGTGTGTTAAAATTTTGATTTATAAAGTGCTGTGATTGTCTGAAATTCGAAGCATGTGTAAGATGAGAACTTAAAAAAAGCAGTCAACTCTTGATATCTCAAAGTCAAAGTTTGTTTCAAACTACTGATATCTCAAAGTACATTTTCTGGTCCCAGAAAATTTACTTTGAGATACTAGTTTGACATAAACAGAGCTGAAATGTAAAGAAAAATAGAATTGTGTCCAATCTATATTCAAATATCTATGACAGGTACTTTGAGATATCTGTGTTTTAGATATCAAGAGTGCACTGTATGTTTATTTAAACAGCTAGAACAAAAATTGTGTATTTGCAAGTTTAGAGTTTTGTCTTAGTTTAACCAGAACTGCTGACTAAACAAAGAGTAAATTTAACATAATTATGCAGTCTCAATAACCATCTCTAGAGTCTCCCAAAGGGGAGCATAAAATTGGCTCTTTAAGGCATATATGGCTCCATAGTACACTACAGACAACAAAATTTTTGTCTGCAAAATTAAGAAGAGGTGTTTTGTTCTTTGAGCTACGTACATCATAAATGAGAATTCAAAGCTTAAAGTATCAGAATAAACTAAAAATAAATGTTTTAATAAATTAAAAATAAATGTTTTAAACATATTTTATTTAATGATTACAACTTTTAAGGTTAATATTTCAACATGGCAGAGTTTCAGTTTGGCACATAAAATCATTTCTCTCTCTATTTTATTATTTTCTTTATTTAGTTACAGAGATTACGAGTATGCATGGTTTGGTGACATATTTTGTTTTTGTGGTTTGCCCATTTTACTAACTTGCTTATAAATAAAATCCTTGTTAATAACTAATATCTGAGAAAAAACATAAACTGCAGCAACAGGCAATTTTAGGTACACCTCCATGTTTTTTCTACCATTTTTACAAAGGGAAACAACTTTTTTAGCTCACCTGAGCCAAAGGCTCACAGGTGAGCTTATAGTATAGGCAGGCATCCGTCGTCCGTCCGTCTGTCAATATTTTCAAACGACATCTCCTCTGAAACTACAAGGCCCATTGTTACCAAATTTCATATATAGCATCTATAGGCAGGGGGAACCAATAATACTCTTTTTTATCCAAATCGCTTCAGAACTTTGGTTGCTATGGCAACTTAAAGTTTCCATTGACTTGTATGGGAAAAATTGAAAATTTGCATTTATTGCTATGTCACTGCAGATATTTTGACAAAACTTTTACAGAAATGTTCCTTGAGTATTCCTCTATCAACCACATGAACTTTATGTAAATTGCACAATGTGGCTGGTTGCCATGGCAACCGAATGGTTAAAAAATAGAAAAAAATAATCAAAAATCGTCTCCTCAGAAACTATGCAACCAATAAAGCTCAAACGTCACAGAAAGGATCTTAGTACTAGCTTCTATAAAAGTACTGTTTTTCTTGGCAATTGCTTTAGCAGTTTGGTTGCTATGGGAACTGAAAGTTGCCATTGACTTATAATGGCTAACTGGAAAATTTGCATTTATTGCTCTGCCACTGTGGATATTTTGACAAAACTTTCATAGAAATGTACCTTGAGTAGTCTTTAACCAGCCATGTTAAATTTATGCAAATTGCCCAATTTGGCTGGTTGCCATTGCAACCGAATGGTTAAAAATAGAAAAATATTAAAAAATCATCTTCGCAGAAACTGTGTGGCCCAATAAAGCTCAAACTTTACAGAAAGAACCTTAGTACTAGCCTCTATAGAATTATTGTTTTTCATGGCAATTGCTCCAGCAGCTTGGTTGCTATGGCAACAAAGAGTTTCCATTGACTTATAATGAGGAAAATGGAAATTGGCAATTTTTGCTGTCTAACTAACTGCAGTTATTTAAATTTTTTTCTACAGAAATGTTTCTTGAGTAGTCCTCTATGATTCATATGAATTACGATTCATATGAATTTTCTCCAAATCGCTGAATTTTATTGGTTGCCATGGCAAAATATAGTGTAAATTTTGAAAAAAAAAAAAAAAAAAATCTTCTGCTCAGAAGCCATATAGGGGATGAAGCTGATATTGTGCAAACATGTTGATGACAGTAGTTCCTACATAAATTTTATTCTTTTTCTTCCAATCCCATGAGAACTTTAGTTGCTATGGCGACTTACAGTTTCCATTGACTCATAATGGGAAAAGTGAAGCCATGAGGGGGATGAAGCTGATACTTAGCATAAATATTAATAATTTTAACCTCTACCTAAAGTATGTTTTATATTATCATTGCCCATGTGAATTTGTTGCTATGGCAACTTATAGTTTCCATAGACTTATAATGAGGAAAGTGGACATTTGCTATTTATTTCTGTGTTACTGCAGATATTTTGACAAAAATTCACAGAAATGTTCCTGGAGTAGTCCTCTACCAGCCATATGAATTTTTCCCAATTACCCGATTTTGATTGGTTGCCATTGCAGCTGAAAGACCAAATTTTCACTTTTTGTTTTTTGCCAAAGATCTTCTGAGAAGCCATTACTGGGGGATAAAGCTTATTTTTTTGCATAAATATTTGTGATGTTATCCTCTACATGAATGGTGTTTTTTATTGCTGTTGTGCATGGTGTTTTGTTGCTGTAACCTCAGTGCCTCAGTGCTCAGGTGAGCGATATAGGGCCATTGGCCCTCTGGTTTGACTTTCTGTTTGCTTGCCTGAATAAAGAAGCCCTTCTAGAGTGGGGTCTGCTCTTAAAGAAATAAATTTGCTCCTAGAGGAGCAAATTCTTTTCTTTTAGAGTAGACCCCCATTGATAAGGGAGGCAAAACTGAAAATTTCTGAGTTAGTTCCCCTTAAAGTGGTCTCAATCACCATAAATTATCAGTTTCCTTAATATGTGGACACTTTAACCAGTTATTGTATTTACCTAAAATTGACACAATTGATTTTGCTTTCCAGACAAACAATGTAAAATCTGATCAGAATGCTCCTAGAAGGTTAATTATGTGGGGTCTAGGTTTGCACTGTTGCCAGGCATTACCGTCCCACTATTTAGGTATTGGATGGAAAAATACGAAAGTATGACTTACATACCTCTCAAATCTTTCATTTTATTGTATTAATTAAGCTCATTATTGTCACATGCCACGTTAATTAAAACACTCCTGAATCCACAGTCAGAGAAATATATTGATGCAAGATAAACCTAAGGAACTGTCACAAAAGTGCACAAGCTGGTCACGTTCACAGACATGTAAATATACCATGAATGCATTTATTACGGAATAATATGTCCGTAAAATGATATGGTTATGTGACCATATGATACACCTGTGAAGGATAAATACGTTTATCATGCACTGTCGAGTGATGATAAAGTGCAAACTGCTGATTTTACTATGATTACCATAAAATTCTAAAAATTGGGACACCTAAATTGTCCAAAAAAATGAAATACATGTAGTTTGATTTATACAGTGCTGTAATGCATCCAAAAGATTATGATGGAATGGCAAACAATGTAGACCAGATCATGCTGCTCCTTTAGGAGCAATCTGATCTGGTTCTACACTGTTTGCTCAGACTTATCTGTCCAAAAACTTAGAAGTTTTAGGTATTCCAATTATCAAAAAAGACACATCAGAAAAAATGCTATACACCCACATAAGACTGCTGCTTAGGAACATCTGATCTGGGCATGGATGCACTTTCAGGGGAAGCAACTCTATTTTATTTTTGACTCCCTTTTCAGTGGGTGTCTGAGCTTTTACTTTTAGAAGTAATTTCTTACCTTTAAGAGTAGACCTCTATTTTGAAGGGTTTTGTCACACGGAGAGGCCAACAGGAAGTCACAAAAGTTATCTCCTTGTGTAAAAAATGGAGAGAAAAAAACATTAAGGGTACCAACACCGCTAAGAAGGAAAAGGTTCCTTTCTTTTCTCTGAAAGCTAGTAGCCTAAAGTAGGAAATGTATCAGGCACAAAATTGCTTTGGTGCAAATAAATTTCACTCCCACGATCAGGTTTCATTCAGTAAAATTCCATCACAAGGGTACTGGTATGTACCATAAAAGAAAGTAAAAATGAAGGAACGAAAAATAATGACTTGAAAGAGACATGGACAGCAACCTACCACTCCTCCCCCCTCCACAACCACCCCATCCACACCTACACATATACACAGCAAATAAGTACTTCAGGACATTCTCACCAGGACAGACCATATGAGTGACTACAAAAGTATTTAAAATATTAATAAATTGATTATTTTATAGATACAGAAATATTAAAACAGATCAGTGTAAATTATTTTTGTTTAGTTTTTGTGTACAGTTAATGTTTTTGATATTGTTTTTTTTTTTTTTTTTTTTTTTTTCTCATTGAAATATGACAGCAAAACAGGAATATTCATTTGTTTGATACTTAAACATGCATGAGTTATAAACTTACCCCAGTAAGAAATTAAGGTGCTGAATTTCCGGCCTTCAGATTTGTTCTGTTTTGTTTGGTCTGAAACAATAGTCAAACATGCTGAATGAGCCATGTCACTTAACCCATTGCATTCTGGGTATTTTTTGTTGTCTGCTGAAATTGTCGTCTGCATCAAAAATCAAGAATATTTTGACATTATTGGTCTAACCAACTCTTGTAGAAACAGTTTGGATCTGGATCCAAACTGTTTGCCCAGATACCCCTAAAGGGGTATCCCGAATGGAATGGGTTAAGAATTGAAACCTTACTTGTGGTTCATCAGCTGATGAAGCCAGTGGGAGGAGCTGAAATTCAATGAAGCGAAAAGGGCTTCATGAAGAATTTTAGCTCCACCCACCAGCATCAATATCCGCCCCCAAAAAACATCAAAAAGAATTAAACTTCAATACATGTACTTACAATTACACTTTATCTAAAGCCATATATCATATGCTTCAAATTATTCCTGATATTTAAAAAAAAAATGCAAAATTACAACAAAAATCAACTGACCATAATTTGTCCTGATGTTGAACAGTGGTATCATAGCTGAATGTCATTAATTAGATTGTGAAGACTTCCACTCAGATCGCTCTGGACCATCATCAGGACATCAAGTCATGACAAGTGGACAACCATTATTTCATTGATAGATGAATACATTTACTCAAAATAGGTCAATTTTTGAATATCCATAATTCAGTTTATGGTTATCCAGTATTCATGTTGATTTTGTGATATCCAAAAATTAAATTTTTGGATATCCAGAAACAGAATTATGGATATCCATGATTGTTAGATATTCATAATTTGATTTTTTTATTATCCTCTGGTGAGTATTCGTTGGATATCCAAAAAATCAATTTATGGATCCATTATCCAAATTTTGCATATATAAAAATCAAATTGAGCATCACATACAGTGCCATTTTATTATTCATTTCTTTTTCATGGATATCCAAAAATTGGAAAATGGATATCCATAAATTGATTTTTGAATTCATTGACATCTATAGTTTGATTTTTGAATACCGGTATATATTCATTAATTCTAGATACCCATAAATCGAATTTTGGATATCCAACAGTCAAAATGAATATTGGCTAACCATAAATCAAATTTTGGATATAATAAAATTTAATTTGTGATATCTATGAATCAAATAATGGATATCCAAGACTCAGAATGAATATTGGTTATCCAAAAATCAATTTATGGATATCAAAAATTTGAATTTTTGATATCCGAATCTTGAATTATGTCTAAAAATGATTTAGGATTCTAGTATTACTTTATGATATCTCAAAATAAAATATAGAAAATGAAGTATGTCCTAATGGACTTTTTCTTTTGCTGAAATGTTTTTGGAGTATGTCAGATTATGGGATTTATTATCACTAATAGTGGCCTTGATGTCATAAATGACGGTCAGTAGGCAAAATACCTAGACTAAATAATAACTATATAATCAGACAGATTGATAGTTAGTGGTCAAGGTTAGGTTCAGTAATGAAATAGAAACAATGTCTATTGCAAAATTTTAAAATCAAATTAAATCAATTTTCAACTTTTTTGGCCATCTATATGAGCCATTTAGATTACCCATTCCATTTGGGATACCCCTTTAGGGGTATCTGGGCAAACAGTTTGGATCCAGATCAGGCCACACAAACATGTGGCCTGATCTGAGATCCAAACTGTTTGCTGCCTAGACATCATTTCTATAAGAGTAAGTTAGATCAATATTGTAAAAATATTCTTGATTTTTGATGCAGACGACAATTTCACCAGACAAAAACTACCCAGAATGCAATGGGTTAAGGAAGGGAAAAATGAAGATGGCAGAGTTGCTTCTCCTGAAAGTCTATCCATTCATCTTTATGACTATGAAAATGTTACTCAACTTCTGATTGGACTGCAAAAGCTATAGGCCTATCAGTCTTTGTTATTAACTTAATTAGACTTAGGGTGTATGGATACACCTCCATTTTTTTTTTCCATTTTTACAAAGGGCAACAACTTTGATGACTTCCTGCTTGCTTTCCTAGAGGACAAATGAGGGATCTTTTCTAAAAGGAACAAATTTTTTCCAAGAGGAGCAAAACACTTTCTTTTAAGAGTTGAACCTCCATCGACAAGGGAGGCAAAAATAAAAATGGCAGAAGTTGCTTCCACTGAAAGTGTACCTATTTGTCTTAAATACCCTGGATATTGGAAAACCAAGCCAATAACTAGAATTAACTTAATATTTTAACAACTAGGAGTACAAAAAAAATCCTGGCAAAATCACTTACAGTGCAGGCTTTGATTAGATTGCTTCTTAGGAGGAGCAACCAGTTAATATTGTATGGTTCTTTTAGGTACTTGAGGGCTTTTGAGCTTTCGTCTTGATGGTTTGCTTTTGTTTTACTTGCAGGTTTTATGTTGAATTATATGGATACACTAATTTGAATTATTTGCAAAATGCTAACTTAACTAACCTGAATTATTTGACTTTAACATGTATTATTGATGATGCATATTGACAAGAGTTGCCTTGTGCTAAATGTGCCAGCAGCAGACATATGTGCTTACAGAAGCTCGAGGTATGGTCCTCACTGGTGTTCCGGAGTTTTTTTGGGCTTTTTTTTGGCAGATATTTTTTTTTTTCCTGAAAAAAAATAGGGGGCACTCATACGGTATGGACTCTGATCACATTCTGATATCTCGGTCTACACTGATTGCCTTAATTGGCATTTTTGCAACAGTTCAGATTTGTGAAATGCTTTCTATAACAGACTGCTTTTGACCATGGCATAAGGTAAATCTTTACAACCCTTTCACCTATATTTTAAATAAAGATTTATTTCTTTTTTTTAAAAAAGCTGATTATTTATATAAACAAAAAAAAAAATGTACTTAAAGTATGCCTAACAAAAATCAGAGCAAAGAATGCAGAATAGTGAAGAACTAGATAGCTCATTATGAGCTTTCTCATCTGGATCTCCACTAAATTCAAGGCTGATGTTCATTTTTACACAATTTTATTCTTGTAATGTCCCATTTGCTTCACTAGACACTGAAAGCCTCCCAGAAGAGGTCTAATCTTAAAGAAAGGACTTTGCTCTTCTAAGAGCATTCTTTCTTATAAGAGTTGACTTCCACCAAGATAAGTTGAAAAATTGCAGAATTGCTTCCATGAAAGGGGACCCATTCACCTTAAAAAATCAGAAATAGAATGGAAGACAGATTAGATCCAGATGAGATTGCTCATATGGAGCTAACTCATTTGGATCTACACTGTTTGCAAAAGTTTCTAATTTTGTCCACTTTGTTTGAAAGGGTTAATTTATGTATGACATTTGTCTAACATGTTTGATGTTGTGTGTCTAACCTTTGCAGTGCTAACAGTCCCTGGAGAAAAACCACAGACACTTTTGTGCCTTTACAACCACTTCCTCAAACACCAAGGTAACAATAACTACTGTAATTGCTGATAGATGACCTCTTCATTGTGAACTGAGAAATTAAAAAAATTGGGATTAGGGACTTTTTTTGGGGTAAAACTATGGCATTAAATGAATTTTTTTGACCAGTTCTTCTGCAGAAAACAAAATTTGAAGATTTTTTTTGTTTTGTAAAATCTTGAGATTTTACTTAGCCCCTATTTTGTTTCTACACACATCAACTGTATTTAATAGCATCACTATAGGAATCAAGAAGATACTTTAAAATTTCACATATTACAAAGAAAGGAAAGTGTTGATTTTTTTTTGTCTTTGGTAGGTGCGGTTGGTTAAAAGAAAATATGGAAATACTGGTTTGTTTAGAATTTCAATAAATATATTTTTTTAGCTCACCAGAGCCGAAGGCTCCGGGGGAGCTTATAGGATAGGCAGTGTCCGTCGTCGTCGTCGTCGTCGTCGTCGTCCGTCGTCGTATGTCGTCGTCCGTCAACACTTTTAAACAACATCTCCTCTGAAGCCACTGGGCCGATTGGGCCCAAATTTCATCTATAGCATCCTTGGGCTGGGGGATTGAAAGTTTGTGTTTTTTATGAAAATCTTCCCTTCAGTTTGGTTGCTATGGCAACTTAGAGTTCCCATAGACTTATAATGGGGAAAATTGAAAAATGACATTTTCTGCCAGGCCATTGCAGATATGTTGACAAAACTTTTATAGAAATGTTCCTTGAGAAGTCTTCTATCAGCTGTATGTTTTTTGGCCCAGTGCCCCTTTTATTGGTTGCCATGGAAACCAAAATGAAAGAAAAAATGGAAAAAAAAATACTTAAAAATTATCTCCTCAATAACCACGGGGCCAATATGGCTCAGATTTCATCTGTAGTATCAGTAGGCTGGGGGATTGAAAGTTTGTGTTTTTTTATGAAATTCTGCCCTTTAGTTTGGTTGCTATGGCAACTTAAAGTTCCCATAGACTTATAATGGGAGAAATTGAATAATGGCATTTACTGCCTAGCCATTGCAGATATGTTGACAAAACTTTTATAGAAATGTTCCTTAAGAAGTCTTCTATTAGCTTTATTGTTTTTGGACCCACTGCTCCTTTTACTGGTTGTCATGGAAACCAAAATGCAAAAATAATGGAAAAAATACTTACAAAATTATCTCCTCAGAAGCCACTGGGCCAATAAGGCCCAGATTTCATCTTTAGTATCCTTAGGCTGGGGGGACAAAAGTTTATGTTTTTGACGAAAATCGGCTCTTTCGTTTGGTTGCTATGGCAACTTAGAGTTGCATTGACTTATAATAGGGAAAATTGAAAAATGGCATTTACTGCAATCAAAATATGGAAAATAGTTATATATTTTGTTATCAACTCAACTGACTGTCAGACTGAGACTTTGTAGTTGTATATTTTGTAGTAGCCTGTACAAATGTGACAGTAATTTTGAAAGCAATTTTGAGCGAGAGATCTGGTGAGCTTTGTGGCCCGTGGGCCTCTTGTTTACTAATCAGAGTACTGTACTCCTTGTACAAGCATTAATCAAATAAATGCAAAAATACATATTAAAACTTTTGTTTTGACAGAGAGCCTTACCGGAATATAGCACGGCGGAAAGAGAAAGAAGATGCTGTGAAAGCTGTAAAGGCATTAGACAATTGGAGACCAGCCACCCCTCTCAAACCGGAGAAGATTGAGGAGAAAAAATAGTGCAACAAAACCATGACATGTATTCAGACGTCTGGAACTGAAAATGAACTGTAATAACTGGGCTATGAGACAGGGGTTTTCCTCTGCTAGAATGGCCTTTTGGGATTGTTTTGGAAGGTAAAAACAAAAGATGGATCTAGATTTTTGAGATTGTTTTGGAAGGGGAAAACCTCTGTCTTTCCACCAAATAAATATTGTATGTCTCAGTCCTAGCCACACCTCTAGAGACAAGCCAATCTTTGTATCTCAGCCATTTCTACAACAGAATTGTTTCTATCTGTGGGTTTCACATACAAGCTGGCATACCATATGCATTCTGTTACAGAAGAAATATGATCCTAAAGCCATCTTGCTGGAACCAGCAATGATGAAGATCAGCTTGTGCATCTGTGTAGCTGATCCCTGAGGCTTAAACAAGAAACATTCTTAATCAAAGAGTATAGATATACAGAGTAATCTTGAGTCTATAGTCTTTGCAATAGGCATCTTTTAAGGTTATTGGGTACACTGAAGTCCAACTGGCCACACAGCTTGAATCAACACTAATTCAACATTGTCATGTCCAATCAGTGATAATTCAACGTTGATTCAACATTGTGTGCCTCAGGGCTGTTTCTGTGCAAGTTTTCGAAGGGAGACAATTTTGTGACCTCCTGTTTGCTTCCCTGGATTATGAAGCTCTTCCAAAATATGGTGTACTCTAAGAGGAAATATCGGTAATTTGCACCAGGTAGAGCAAATTTTTTAAGAGATGATCCCATTGAGAAGGGAGGCAAAAAATGGCAGTTACTTCTCCTAAAAGTGTATAATTTCACTTTAAATCTGATGAGAGAAAAAAAAAAAGAAAGAGAAAATACACAATGGTGTTCTGATAAACCATGTTTTCCCTTATAAGGGCACTGATCTTATTTTTTTTTTTTTTTGCCCCATTATACTTTCTTTCTAAATTTTATGCATCAGACATACACAAAGAATTTGTAGAAAAATGAAGTTGTTTCAATGAACAGATTTATTAAGGTAAATGTAAATGGACACACATCCCTTAATTTTTTGCCTTTTTACAGGAAAAAACTTTTTTAACCCCCGTTTTGTGTACCTGAAAAACAAAGCCTATCCTAAATAGGGACTATAACTCTTAAAGGAAAAAAGTTGCTCCCAGGGGATCAAATTTTTTGTCTTTTATGAGTTGATCCCCATTAGAAGGAAGGCAAAAGATTTGCTTCCCTTTTATGTGTATCCACACACCTTGAATAATATTTGTTAAAAAAAATGACTGGCTATATTCTTGGCTGCTTCCATTGACCATACAGGTATACAGCTGATGTGCAACAAACCTGCATCAGAACTGCAATTTTGGCTGAAACTAACTATTATGAGACCCGTGCCCTTTTAAGGCAAAATATGGTAAAACATCTAGACTGCTAGTTGGCTATTGTTATTGAATGTGGTTGTAGTGTATGTTTGTGGAAGATATTTGTTTGGCTATATGTATTTGTTTTTCCTTGTCTGATTATTATTGTGTTATTGTACACACATTGTATTTAAAGAAAACAGTCCTTTCTGTTGAATTATTGGTTGTGCTTAAGGTGTTGTCATTACTGATGTTATCTAATATCTTTTGTGGTACTAGTAAAACTTTTAAGAGATTTTTACTTGATCCGTGATAAGAGCTGTGACACAAGAAAACCAACAAAGTGGTTGTGCGTCCTGCCCAGACTCAGATCAGCCTGGGCATCCTCCCAGTCAGATAAGAGTCTTCCCTAAGCACTTAAAGGGTAGTTAAGGTCCGGACTAAGCCACCTTCATGCGGACAGTAAAGACTCTGATCAGACTGGGTGGATGCCCAGGTTGATCTGAGACTGCCCTGGGCACACACCCACATTGTTGGTTTTCTCATGTCACGGCTCATAAAGATTTTATTCGATCAAAATTTTGAGCAGCATTTCTACTCCTGAAACAAAATAATTGTAATTACCGTAATGTGCATTTATATTGGGACACCGAAAAATAATGAATTATCTGTTTGGGACAGATGGAAAATTTATTATTTCAGGTGTCCCAATACTTAAGCACTTTAGGGGTAATTGATCCATGGGATACAAAATTTTTGTTTTGGTTTTCTCACAGGCATTAGTTTTGCTGAAGAAATTTTTCAGCACATAAATGCTTCAGAATTATTATAATGTACACATTTCATTGCTCAAGTTATCAAAACACAAGTTTTTAGGAAATAGCATTATACCATTAGCATTTTGCTTACTGCCAAATCCTGTTCCCAACCAATGGGAGTCGATTCTTGAAGGTCACAAAAGTTGTTACCCTTTGTAAGAATGGCCAAAAGAACCCACAAAGAAATGTACCCATATATCTGTATGAGCTGCAACACTCCAGTAAAGGTACCTTACAACATGTGCAAGCAGCATATTTAAAAGACTCAGAGCAAAGTCTGAGCATCTGAAAAATATGATCACTGGACATACTGATTTGCTCTTACCAGTAGGTATGAGACAGGAGTATATCTACATATTTTTTTCTGCCATTTTTACAAAGAGGAATAGCTTTTATGACTTCCTGTTTGTTTTCCTAGAGGCCAAAGCCCTATCAACATGCATTCTACTGTTTGCTTCCGTGAGGGCAAATTTTTTTTCTCTCTAATACAGGTGGATGACAACATACTCAGAAGAGAGGCAAAAATTTAAAATGGCGGAGTTGCTGCCTCTGAAAGGTTATCCATTCCTCTTAAATGGAGAAAAAGTGACTTACTCTTAAACTTTTTCATTTAATATCCTTGAATTTTAAGATGCTGTTATTAAATTGTGGCAAAGCAATCCACATACACATAGAAATCCTTCCCACAAGAATGAAAATAGAAGTTTCTATTCAGTTATGCAATAGTTGCTCAAGGAATAAGTGCTTCAGTCAACCATATTTAATTTGTTGACACTCATAATGCTGAAAAAAGTAGTGCCTATGGCTGCTTCAGATTTTATTGGTCAGTTTATATTTTGAGCCTCGACATGACAAAACCAACAATGTGGTTGTGTGCCCAGAGCAGACTCAGATCATCCTAGGCATCCACCCAGTCTAATCAGTCTTTGCTGTGGGCTTAGAGGGTAGATAAGGGTCCATGTGGACAGCGAAGACTCTGACCAGACTGGGCAGATGCCCAGGCTGATCTGCATCTGTGCTGGGGGCATAACCACTTTGTTGGTTTTGTTGTGTCTTGGCTAGGATCATTTTATACTGGATGAAGAGCATATGGTGTTTTCCTTAATAAGGGCACATACCTTAATAGGAGCTATGGTAGCTTAGTGGGCAACTCATCTTGTCAGCCTTTTTAGCTCACCTGTCAAGGTGAGCTTATAGTATAGCCTTGGTCCGTCGTCGTCGGGGTCTTTGGCGTCGGCGTCCACACTTTTAAACATCTTCTTCTCAGAAACCACTGGGCCGATTGAAGCCAAATTTCATGTGGAGCCTTAACAGGATGGGGGAACGAAAGTTTATGTATTTGGCCCAGGTCACATGACCAAGATGGCCGCCATGCCCATATATGGTAAAAACCTTTAAAAATCTTGGTATGTAGCATCTTGGACTCTAGTACTACAAAGTTTATATAAATCATGACCTTGGGTTGACCTTGACCTATTTTATGGCAAGGTCAAATTCTGTCCCTTAGGCTTTGAATGGGAAAATCTGAAAAAGTGCATTTTTCTGTTGCTTTGTGCTCTGTGATATGGAAATGTAGTCAATTTCAACTCCTATGGATATTAGAGGTCAAGGTCATTTAGTGACCTTGATCAAAGGTCATTTGTCCATTGAGTGTCAACATTTTCAAACATCTTCTCCTCAGAAACCATTGGGCCGATTGAAGCCAAATTGCTTATAGAGTCTTTACAGGATGGGGGGAACAATAGTTTATATAATTGGCCCAGATCACATGACCAAGATGGCCACCATGCCCATATATGGTAAAAACCTTTAAAAATCTTCTTCTCCAGAACCACTGGGCCGATTGCCTTGAAACTTGGTATGTAGCATCTTGGACTCTAGTACTACAAAGTTTATATAAATCATGACCTTGGGTTGACCTTGACCTATTTTATGGAAAGGTCAAATTCTGTCCCATAGGCTTTTGAATGGGAAAATCTGAAAAAGTGCATTTTTCTGTTGCTTTTGTGCTCTGTGATATGGAAATGTAGTCAATTTCAACTCCTATGGATATTAGCGGTCAAGGTCATTTAGTGACCTTGACCAAAGGTCATTTGTCCATTGAGTGTCAACATTTTCAAACATCTTCTCCTCAGAAACCATTGGGTCGATTGAAGCCAAATTGCTTATAGAGTCTTTACAGGATGGGAGAACAATAGTTTATATAATTGGCCCAGGTAACATGACCAAGATGGCTGCTATGCCCATATATAGTAAAAACCTTTAAAAATCTTCTTCTCCAGAACCACTGGCCCGATTGCCTTGAAACTTGGTATGTAGCATCTTGGACTCCAGTACTACAAATTTTATATAAATGATGACCTTGGGTTGACCTTGACCTATTTTATGGCAAGGTCAAATTTGGTCCCTTAGGCTTTTGAATGGGAAAAGAAGAGAAAGTGCATTTTTCCTGTTGCTTTTGTTCTCTGTGATATGGAAATGTAGTCAATTTCCACACCTATGGATATGAGAGGTCAAGGTTATTTAGTGGCCTTGATCAAAGGTCATTTGGCCATTGGGTGTCATCATTTTCAAACATCTTTTCCTCAGAAACCATTGAGCCGATTGAAGCCAAATTTCATATAAAGACTTAACAGGATGTGGGAACGATAGTTTATACATTTGGCCTAGGTCACATGACCAAGATGGCTGCCATGCTCAATTATGGTAAAAACCTTAAAAAATCTTCTTCTCCAGAACCACTGGCCTGATTGCCTTGAAACTTGGTATGGAGCATCTTTGACTCCAGTACTACAAAGTTTATATAAATGATGACCTTAGCTTGACCTTGACCTGTTTTATGGCAAGTTCAAATTTGGTCCCTTAGGCTTTTGAATGGGAAAAGCTGAAAAAGTGCATTTTTCTGTTGCTATTGTTTTCTGTGATATGGAAATTCAGTCATCGTCAACCCCTACAAATTCTAGAGGTCAAGGTCTGTGTCGTCGTCATCCGTTGTCAACATTTTCCTCAGAAATTACTGGGCTGATTGAAGCCAAATTTCATATAGAGCCTTAACAGTATAAAGAAACAAATGTTTATATATTTGACCCAGATCACATGACCAAGATGGCCACCATGCCCATATATGGTATAAAACTTAAAAATTCTTCTTCTCAAGAACCACTGAGCCGATTGCTTTGAAACTTGGTATGTAGCATCAAGGACTCTAGTACTACAAAGTTTATATAAATGATGACCTTAGGTTGACCTTGACCTATTTTATGGCAAGATCAAATTTGGTCCCTTAGGCTTTTGAATGGGAAAAGATGAGAAAGTGCATTTTTCTGTTGCGATTGAGCTCTGTGATATGGAAATGCAGTCAACTTCAACCTGTATAAATACTAGAGGTCAAGGTCATTTAGTGATTTTATAGAAGTGGCCATCGTGGAACAGTTTGCACACTCACTATCCAATCCTATAGAATTGCAGCCTGTTTATTAGCCTGCCTGAGCCGAAAGCTTTCATTTTGGCCACTTGACCTGAGCATATACTGGCAGGTGAGCGATCGTTGCCCTTGGGTGACTTGTTACAGGTTGCTTTGACTGAAGTACTGGTGAAAGGGCCATGAAACTGCATGCCAGTCATCTGTCCATCCATATCCTGTCCTAAAAAGGATACCCACTTACTCACCTCTAGGAAAAAACATGGTTATCTTCATACAGATATCAAATTTACTCCAATCCGGTTGCACATTGATACATCTTCACTATTTGCATATACAAACAAGCTGTCAATGATATGAAATCAGTTACTAAAAACTGAAGACCCTTCCTTATCAGTTTGCAAAGAATATCCAGGCTGAATTGACTACTTGCTGTTTTGCTGTACTTGTACAGTGCCGTCTAGGAGAGGATAAATATAGGCCTAGCCTACATCCAATCCTTAGACATTTATATATATGTTTGTTTTCACAAATGTATGTATTTTGTCAGAAATTTGTAATAAATAATAAATAACTACTTGCTGTTACATGATAGCATAAAATTTATGTTCAGGTGTTGCTAATTTCATATATAATAGATGAATGAGAGGAGCCCAGCACATTATTGGTAGATGTATACATAATATGATTGATTATCTTGTGCCTTCAAAATTATATATACGGTGCATTCATTTCTGACCTTATGCATATAAAACCTATTCTTTTATAGCGTTTTCGGCGCAAATAGCCTTTTTTGTGCTGATTTGCAGTAAAACCCATGCACTCACTCAAAATTATATATTTAACAATGTCAAGCTGCAGATGCTGATGTTAAAATGCAGTTTCTTGTTGCACTTCTTTACAGAGCTCTTAGAATAATTTTAATCCTTGTTCAGCTATTGTCTATTATTCTGTGAGAAATATATTATGACCCTGGCAGAAACTTTGTCATGAGAATATAGACATTACAGCCTATATGAACATCACTTTCTCAGATCAGCATGCATTTCAGTACATTCTGGTAAGAGTTATCATCAATCCCTGTTTTTATCAACAATCTATGGATCCTTTGGAATCTAATAAACCTCTAATCAGAATGAGTAGGTATGAGCATGTGACATTAAACCATTAGCATGTGACATTAAACCTTTTCTTTACTGGTTGACTTGTCCATCCTTATTATTTGGATGAGTCTATTTCTAGTTTAGGGGTTTGTGGTTGATGTTTTAATTTTTATTGTATTTTGCATAGAAATTCCTGTAAGCAAACAGTGTTGACCCTGATCAGATGCTGCAGAATGCAGCATCTGATCTGGGTCTGCACTGTTTGCATATGTCCCCAAAATGGGTTTCCAGTCTTGAAAGGGTAAATTTTCCCTTTAGGTTTTCTTGTTTGTCATGGCTTACCATATTAATCCTAATAAATGCTCCTGCTCTAATAAATGCTCCCTGCCTCTTTTCTGAAAATAATATTATATTAACTTGCATGAATTCCTGTTTACTTCTATTTGCGAACATCGGGTCTACTTTTAAAGGAAAGAATTAGTTCCCACGGAAGCAAATTCCTTCCTTTTAAAGCCCCTACTGAAAAGATGCGCAAAAATAGTTAAGTTGCTTCCTCTGGAAGTATACCCGTTCACCTTAATACTGTTTATTAATGGTATTTAACAGTAGCTGATTTATTACACTTTAGGGCTCTAAGTAACACCCCCTTTTGCAAAATATAATTCCATCCGGGCATTTAATAGAATTAATATGGTATTTAGATCTATTTATTTGTGGAACGTGAATACATCATGAAGATAGATCACTCTGACCAGGAAAGATTTGTGTCCCTTTTTTCCAATGGGGGCATCCATTAAGTAAACAATCTGCTCTCAGAGAGCATATATTCTTTATTCAAAGGAGCCCCAACTGGAGAAGACAGTCATAAATAGGGAAACAGATAATATTCAGTCGATTAGTTATCTTCCTTTGTAAAAATGGTGAATGAACCATATTCACCTTAAAAATCTAATGGTATTTTACTTTGTATATTTTTTCATACAGCATTTATAGGCAAATTATCACTAGCATTGCCATCAGAAGAAGTCCTGAAAACAAAAACTTATAATTTTGCCTTAGTTATAACTTATGCCTGTTCTTCGATCACCATTTGTGCAAGACATTAGCTTGTGAAATTTTGATAACATAAAATGGAGCTCAATATTAAATGTGACAAAACTTTGTATGAAGACACCTTGTATATGCGGTTGGTGTAACAAAGATTTGTTTTAATTATGAAACTTTATGGATGGTACTGCTATTTGATAAGGATGTCAAGTTTGTTGTTTAGAGCTGTGATATAAGTCTCATTTAATATGCTACAAATATATTTTATATTGTTTGCTGCACACTAGAACTAGCTGGAACATATTATAATAAAAAGTATTTACAATGTATACAATCTCTCTGTTCATTCATTTGCTAACATTTTGGGGATGAAAATTTATGGTATTTTTTTTTTTTTCTTATATGGTAAGATGTGTGAATATACCTCCGAGGGAAAGCATCTGATCTGGGAGTAGTTGTTTCCCTTATGAACCGGTCTACTCTTAAATAAAAAAATTTGCTCTAGAACAAATTCTTTCCATTATGGGTAGCCCACATTGAAAAAGAGATTCCACAATCTGGGAAACCAACACTATTTGGAAAAGTTCTCTCCCTTGTAAAATAATTGTACCTATTCACCTTAATTTTCTCTGCAAAATCAGGCTGAGGCAATTATACTTATTCAGGGTCCAATTGTTCAACACATTGTTAGTTGATGAGGCATTAACTTTCAAATGAATTATTCAAAAGTTGACAAACAATGCCATTTTTTGCTGAAAAAATGTGAGGAGCTTTTGCAATGCAAAATGCGTCATGTCCTCACAATTTTTCAGCAAAAAGAATTATGGCAGTTGATTTTGTGAGTACTATAAGAATAAATCCTAGACTAATGACTGCCTTAAGCTAAAGATATGTTGAACATACATGGCCCAGAGCTCCACATGAAGATCTGATTTATTATGATAATTCAGGGTAATTCAGAGTAATCTCAGATTTCCATTAAAAAAATCTGATCTTTACCTGCCAATTTAATTTTTGTTATGTCCCCATAAATTACTCACAGTATGGTCACCAACATATGCTTTTATGGAAATTTGTACAGAAATTCAGAGATATCATAAGCTTTCCTTTTTTGACTGGCCATCCTTATTATAAAGATGTGTCAATTTCTAGTTTTAGGATTTTCAGGTGAATGTTTTCACTGATCATATTGTATATTGCATAAAAATTCCCATAAGCAAACAGTGTTGTCCCGTATCAGATGCCACTTTCTTTGGCTTCTGAGCTGGGTCTGCACTGTTTGCATATGTCCCCAAAACAGGTTTCCAGTCTAAAAAGGAAGAAAACTCCCCAAAATCTTGGCAGATGGTGAATTGAGTATGCCTTATTGTTATTGCACCCTTATAGAATGCTTATAATACATTTTAAAGTATTGTTATATCTCATTGTGTAATGTTGTAGGATTTTTCCTTATTCATGCAGTATTATTTTACAAAAAATTGATAGTATTCTTATTTCATGTATTTTGCTCAATAAAGATATATTGAATAAGCACTTAGTATTATTTTTTTGTTGTCCTGATTTTCCACTGAACATTCTCAGTCTGATAATTGTTCAAACAGAAAAGGACGATCTTCGTATCAGCAGTAATACTGTAGTGAAACGAAGCACTTAAAATCATCATAAAAGAAACTGGAGTGTGTAGCCATGAACGGTGACGTTATGGGCCTTCAAAAATTACATTTTGTTTAATACAAAGGGAGGTACTTTGAAAATTGAATGATTTCATAAAGCTGTCATTTTGAAATAAGTAACCATTAAAGTCATATGAATTCAGCATTTTTCCAACAGTTAATATCAGAGAGCATTTTTTAACACATTATGCTTTATCGGAATAGAAATTTATGGTTTTTCGAGAAAATGTGATAATTAACTTTTTTACCAAAGATTTAAATTATGATAACTTCAACAGGTACTGTGGTGTGACGAAAATCATAGTCTATGCAATGATCAATTTGGACATGCCAAGTGACAGTGCTGACAAAAAAACAAACTTGCATTTCTTTTGGCATTCAGTGTATATACATATTGCAAAACATGCTGTAATATATACCAGCTGATGCAGAATCAAATAAGTTAATTTACCATGAAATAATTATTTAGGATATTCAAGATCATAATAGTGATACTAAATGCTGCCTTCCTGAGCATAATTTTGGCAGACTTTGGTTTCTTTTAATCCCCCCCGACAGGTCATAATAAAAGCGATGAGCCAATTAAGCACCCATCGATCTACATGTTTGTGGACACAATCTTGTCTGATAACTTTAATACTTTTTTGAACATTTTCATGAAACTTCATAAGACTGTAAAATATGTCATGATGATGTGTCACATATAAAAATGACATCTCAAGCTTTCATACTTATTTAGCCTCCCTGAGCCGAAGCCTCATGGAGCAGCTTATAGTATATGGGCAGTGGTCCGTCATCTCTATCCTTTCATCCATTATGACGTAAACATTTTCAGACACATCTCCTCTGAAACTTTAAAGCCCTCTGAGCCCAAATTTTTATATTGCATGTATAGGATAGGGGAACAAAAGGAATGTTTTTATTCCAGTTGCTGCTGTACTTTGGTTGCTATGGCAACTTTAAGATGCCATTGACTTTCAAATTGGCTCTTTTTGCTTAAATACTGCAGTTATAATGACAAGTATTTTTATGGTATGCTGAGAATTGCAAAATTGTTTGCCCATAATAGTCAGGATACCTCACAACTATGTGGTACAGGGCAAGGCAAAGTGTCACATGCATGAATGACAACTCTTTTTCATAGCATGGAATTGTTTCCCTTGACAGTTTTCTGTTTTGTTAGATGTCTGCTGTTCTCAGCTCCATGCCATCATGAAAACCCTAATACATGTACCTTTTAGAATTTTGATGATGAAGTGACAAATGCCCCTCCCTACTCTGCAATGTCAGAAATGGAATGTCCAAGGAAAATACAAAGTAAGCAGACCTATTACATGCATGTATTCTCTTTCTAATTTGTTGTACTCCTGTACGGAATTGTCCAGCAGGACAGTAGCAGTATTCCTGCAGTAATTGTAACAGGATTCTTGGCAGGAATCTGGACATGAAAAAGTTTCCCAATGAGTTTTCCACGTGAACTTTTCACTATAATATAAAATTCCCTACAGGAGTCCAGCAGGAGTCAGTGTGGAATATCAAGTGCAATATTTAAATTAGCAGGAATTCAGGCAGGAATTCAGGCAGGATTCCCACCAGGAATATTCAAATGAGCAGTATTCTCACTGTTAAATTTGAAATTCCTGGCAGGAATCCTGCCAGGAATATGGACAGGATTGTTGGCATGAATTTGGTTGTGTTGCATATTACACAAAGACCTTGACATACTCTTTCAACATGCTCTTTAAAACTTTCACATACACAGTGGATTTATAAAACACAACAGAACACATATCTTGTCAATTTCTTGGGTATTGTGATTATATTATGGACATGGATCAGTACTGCCATTGTTCTTAAACACAATTTTATGACAGAAAGTAATTCGGTTACCACCACACATATATTGAACACATTTTCATTTTTATGTCCAGGGATGTGGGTCTATTCTATTCTATTCTATCCCATAACCTTACTAGGTCATTGGGGCACCATAGCTGACTTCAAAACAATCCCTTTCCACCTTGTCCTGTCTTCAGCTGCCCTAGTTGAGCTGGCAAAATCCATTCCAGTCCACTCCTTGATATTGTCTTCCCACCTCTTCTTCTGTCTACCTCTTCTTCTTTTTCCTTTCACTGTGCCCTGAAGAATTGTCTTTGTTAAACCAGAAGACCTTGAGGCATGGCCAAACCACCTTAGTTTCCGTTTCTTGACCAGCGTCAGGAGTTCATCATATTCTCCAATGGCTGCTTGGATCTTCCTGCGAACCTCCTCATTGGTTATATGGTCCTTGTACGAAATGTTCAGTAACCTTTGGTAGCATCTCATCTCAAAGGCCTGCGTTCTTTTCTCTAACTCTGCTGTCAAGGTCCATGATTCACAGGCATACAGAAATATGGAAATGACAAGGGAGTGCATAAGTGTCACCTTTGATCCAAGAGATATGTTGTTATCTCTCCAAATTGGTTTGAGCTTGGCAAGAGCTGAAGTGGCTTGTGCTATCCTTGAGAGAACCTCCTGTTTTGAGCCATCATCTGAGACAACTGCTCCAAGGTATTTGAAGCTGCTTACAGTACCCAGCTTCTGCCCCTTTACCTTGATCTCCCTCTGGATGCCATCTGCGCTGTTTGTCATCAGTTTGGTCTTCTCAGCACTGATCTCCATCTTATACCTTGTGCAGGTCTGGTCGAGACTTTCAACTAGAGCTTCTAGTTCCTGCTCTTCCTCAGCAAGAGCGGATGTGGGTGGGGAGTCATCAGTTTGGTCTTCTCAGCACTGATCTCCATCTTATACCTTGTGCAGGTCTGGTCGAGACTTTCAACTAGAGCTTCTAGTTCCTGCTCTTCCTCAGCAAGAGCGGATGTGGGTGGGGTACATGAAATTGTGTATAAATTGAATATTTTACCCCTAAACTTAAATCTGCCTTTAGAAATTTATGCATTAATGATAAAAAAAATAATTAAACTTACATTCTCTTCATACTAGCTGTTCTTAATTCATCCTTCAAATAACACAGAAAACCTTTTAATATGTTTAGTACAAACAAACAGCATGGCCCCAGTCTTCAAGTTGAATTTATCACTTATGATTCACTGTGTAGTTGAAGTGTACCGCCAAAATCTTTATTGCTAGATTCAATTAATTTTGCAAAATTTTCAGCTCTGTTTTCCTGCTAGGATTCCTGGCATGAATTTTTCAAATTTTCCTGCTGGAATCTTGAGTGGATTTTTTTATCATTTTCCACATACTGTTATAATTCAGCCTGAAAATGAAATTCCTGTCAATGTCCAGCAGGACTCCTGCTGTAATCATGTCAGAATTTTCGTACGGGAACTGTCATATTTGTATAGTAGTACTCTTATGTCCCTGCTTTATAAGAAATAAAATGCAAGTTTGCTAACAAACTTTTTTTTTAGTGTTTGAGCTTGGATATTAATAATTGGCATATCTAGAGGAAGTTGTAGAGAACCACCATGACTTTGTTTCACCGAGTGAGATATATATATATATATATTTTTTTATTCTACTGATATAATATGATATGTCAGTTATTCTGATTAAAGATATTTGCTTAACACTGAGTTATTCCCCTTTTATAAGATAACAGATTAGGCAGATTAGGTTCCCAAATCCCTATCTATAATACTAAATAAACGAAGTAACGCATTAACTGCAAAATTGGTGGCATTTTCAAGCGTAATTTCTATATTGGTTCTTTCGCATATCGCTATCATTGATAATTTCGGTTAGCGTGTGTTTTAGTTTCACGTAGATTTAAAGAAGTTGGCAATTAAATTCGTCTTTCATTTTAAATTCTCCTAAATATTTTTCTAGAAACTTCGACTATTAGTCGATTTTTTTTTGTCAACAATGGGTGCGTTCGAGTGAAATTATCGTGTACTCGAATACACGCGGTCCTACTAAAAACAGAAAAGGACTTACCCCACCGAAAAGAACTTTCGGGCACCAAAAAGGACTTTTATTTGCCGTTAAATGTCATATAAAACATATGTTTTAGAAATTTTAATGTCATCATGATAGTAATCAGCGTTTGAATAATAAGTTTGTTAATTGTAGTATCTTCATCCTAAAATTTTACAACAAAAAAAAACAGCACCGAAAAAGACTCCACTTCTGGTCAGTGAAGAGACGCCATGTACCGAAAAGGACATCGCAAATGCCGAATTTCGGGCACCGAAAAGGGCATTTTTCACTTAATGTTCTAGAAAATTATGTTTAGAAATAAAATATTTTACCTTTTATAGATTTCAAACGTTTTTATAGCATAAAATGGCATTTAAAAAGTCTTTTTCGGTGCCCGAAAGTTCTTTCGGTCCTTTTCGGTGGCAAAAGTCCTTTTCTGTCTTTAGTAGGACCCGAATACACGTTTTAAATTAATCCGGTCGTTTCGGCGTCGTTATATCGGCGCGCTGCTTAGCAAGTCCAAATTTAGCAGGTTCTAATGCAAAAATCCGACCCATGAACGTACGTCATTCCCCATAAATAACGATTTATTTTTGTATTTTTGCTCATATGTCTAAACGGATGAAGAACTAAATGGTCATAGTCCCGACGGCCCTGGCTCGAAACGACCCATTTTCTTCCAGAACGATAGTCAATACGAGTAGCCAATCGAACTCGCCCATTGAAGAATTGGGTCGTACTTGATTCACCTGTTCAGAGTACGCTTTTTACTCTGAACAGGCAGAATTCCAATCAAGTATCAGAGAACAGCTGTGCAGAAGCTGTTCTGAGTACACCACCTTCCGAGGTGGTGTGGTCGGAGTAGAACAGTCACGTGATCTATCCAATATGGCCAACTTTAAATTTCTGCTCAGTTGTTAATTTTTTCCTATATCATATTTTGGGAGCATTTCAGATAAAATATTAAGATCATGAGCAACTGAAATCAAATTTATTGAACTATTATGCAAACTACCGTAAGATCTTTGAAACTTATTTTTGAATGTTTTGCATGACACTAAATGTTTTATTGAATTCCATCATCATATTTTAGGCCCCTGTGATGGAATAGAACTTAAATTGCTCGTAATTCTTATTTTATGCGCCTTTTGTGTTGATTTTCATCAAATAAACATCAAAACATCACTTGATTCACATGAGAGTATACTTGACCATCATGAAATATTTCCGTGCTTGCGCGGGCTCTTTTCTAGTATTAATAAAATAACTCAAGAGACTGAAATTTCACACATGAACTGTATGGACAGTCTTTGTGGGACATATATGTAGGCAATGGGCATAGTGTTAAAATTTGCAGAATAATAAAAAATAAAATAAAACATAAAGTTGTAAAATTAATTGCCAGTGACCTAGAACAGAAATTGGTGCACCGGCCCTAAATCTGGGCTGGTTACCTGCACTTTGTATCATGTGCCTTACCATTCGGAACTCCTCGGCCAATTGGCCGAGCGGTGTTCCGATTGGTGCCTTACAGAAACAGCGCATTCGGCATATACATACCAATAATTCTAGCTTGGACACACAGCAATATATATTTTTTTTTACATCATTTTTTCATATTCTGGCTGATTACACTGTCATTGTTATCAGTCATAATATGATAAAATGGGGGAAAAACATATATTTACACGTCCCTGTGATCTTCGTAACATAGAATTACCCGGGTATTGCTCACAAGATCTCAGTTACACCCGGGTGCATATAACGAATGTAACTCTACTTTCGTTTTTCTATGGATCAGTTGATCAGCTGATCATCATCATGGAAATTAAGCTTCTTGTCGTTTCTGCAACTCTTTCTTTGACTATTTCTGTGCAGGCTAGTTACCCTTTCCAAAATGTTTCCCTGCCATGGGATGACAGGGTAAACGACTTGGTTGGTAGGCTGACCCTGGATGAAATTGTGGCTCAGATGGCAAGGGGTGGGGGAGGGCCAAGTGGTGGTCCAGCCCCTGCAATTCCTAGACTGGGAATCAAACCATACCAGTGGAACACAGAATGTCTTAGAGGTGTGGCTCTATCAGGAGAAGCAACAGCTTTTGCCCAGAGTATAAATTTGGGAGCAACTTTCAGGTAACACTGATCAAGCTTTTGTATCTTAAGGTGTGGATACACAGCCACTTTTCTGCCACTATTTCTGAGGGACACACTTTTATTACTTCAGGTTTGTTTTCCTTTAATGACATAGCCTTTTAAAAGAATGACATAGCCTTTCAACAGCATGGAAAAAGCCCTGTATCCATGTTATCGGCAAGTTTAAGATGATCTCACATTTTAAGATAAAAGATAAAGTAGCTTTATTTAACGTCCCATAATAGAAACAGACAACAGAAGCTCTGAAGAGCTTTTAGTGTGACAAACAAGGTATCCACTAACAAATATACCTACTTTTTCTTCCTAGGACTTATCATTTATTCATTTTACAGGTGAGTGTCAGCCAGTGGAGCTCCAATAGTACCATTTTTTACCCCTTTGGTATTGCACGGTCGGGATTCGAACTCACAACCTCCCATTCCCGAAGCGGATACTCTACCACTGAGCTATCGTGGTTTGTTTGTTTCCTCGGTAAAGTAAAAGACAGTTTCATTTAATATGTATACATACTGTTCAGGAATAAAATTTTGACAGAATGAGGGCTTTTACTGAAAGGCTTATGCTTCACTGGACATAAAAAATGACTGAAAATGACATCAGGAGAAATTAATCCAGCAATTTTGAAATGCTAGCTTGTTAAACATTAAGCTGTTCAGACCCATACAAAGAAATCCTGGAGGTGTGCAAAGCCATGCCTTGTGTGAAGCTGTGTCCCACTACTTTGAAAAAGTTAAAAAAGTGAAGGCACAGATCAGTTTGTACATATCAAATTTTGCTTACATGTTGTTGCTATATTGAAGATGTTCATACATGTGTTTTTTTTTTATGGAGCCAGAATTAGCTTTAACAGAATAACAGCTTTTTGAAGTTATTCATTTCGATGTGCAATTCAGTTTTTAATGACTGATTCTATCAGTCATTCAATGCTGTCACAAGCGTATTTTGGAAAGTGGCTTTCACAGCTGTATTCTTCCGCTCAGAAATGAAGTGATCGTAAGTTCATTCCGCTAAAAGAACATCTGGTATTGAAAATAAATTTTGTAGGAAGTTAAATGAGAACTTAGGGACGAGTCATTTATTATCAGGTGGGGGGGCCGGGTACATTTAGGGGGGGTCGGAATTTTTTTTTGGTGATGTACTGGGGGGGTCGGAAATAAAAAAGCCTTGGAGCAGGGGGGGTCATATATTTTATTAGGCATAATGGGGGGGTCAGAATTCTTCCATCAGTCTTCATTTTTAAAAAATGTCTCAGCTTCTGGGGGGCTTCGCCCCCCAGACCCCCCATTACTACTAATATTTCATCCTCTTTTCTTTCAAACTCAATTAAACTTAAAACACTTTATGGAAATTACACAAAAAACTTGGGCAGCTTCATATCCAGAAACATAGCTTTTCATTGATTTGCTAGAAACAGTATGAAAGTGCCTCTTAAATCATGTCAAGTACATGATTTTGTGCTCGATTAAATTTAACGCCTGCATATTTGTGATATCAGCTCTCCGCGTGCCTTTTCATCAGCAAAAACACTGTGGCTTCTGGGGACTGTGACCATGATTGCATGTAATTAACCTGTTATAATAAGAAAATGTTCTTGGTGTTTCATACAGCTAGGTTTTGATTGAGGTCAGTCTGACATAAAATAGGTAATGTGGTATGTGTGTGTGAAGGGTAGCTGGCACTGGGGATAGGGGGGGTCATAAAAAATTTTGTCACCTATCTGGGGGGGTCGGAAAAATTATTCTGGTGAGACAGGGGGGGTCGAAAAAATTTTGGTGAACCCTATGAAGATGTACCCGGCCCCCCCACCTGATAATAAATGACTCGTCCCTTATTTAACATATTCTTGTGCAGGTATAATTATTTATGTAGTTCTATCCAACCAATGACATCAGCGGTCAAAAAATATAACGAATACAAATGAATCCGCCAATTACCGTATTCGCCCCCTTTAAGCGCATCTGTCTCTTTAATTTAGAATAAATTTAAAAGCTGCAGCTTAAAAACAACTACAACAAAAAAAAAAAAAAACTACAACAACAAAAAAAAACTGTTTTACAGTTGTAAACTTGCCTAAAACAGTATTCCGAGCATGCCAGTCATTGCAGAGAATGTAATGAAGGGTTATCTACATCTGCTGGACATCATACGGTAATTGTGTGTTTATCGGTGGCTATTTATAGAACTGCCATGTTGTAAACATTGGAGTGGACATCCTCGTGGTCCATAGGTAATGCGAAACACTGAGTGCTTAAAAGTCAGTGAAAAGCAGTAACCGATGTCAGAATTCAGAAATTACATGTGTACAAATGATAGAATTTTGGCCGGTGCATGAAGTGATTTGCGCTAAATGGCTTATTTACATTGTTAGAGTTGGACCAGATACAAGCAACAGGGCTGAAGTTTGAAATTATTTTGAGCCGACGTAGCATATCTTTATTCTGATAGAATCTGTCATTTCAGGGCAATTGGCCCTTTGATTAATACAGCTATAGAATTAATTTTGTCAGAATCATGGCCTTTTAAACTTAGTCATTTTAAGCAATTTTTGGCCAGACGACAGGGTATCAGAATTGTAAAATTGGGTCAGGTTGAATGTTCAAGGCAGCAGCTGTAACCAAAAATAGCAAAAAAAAAAAAATCAACTTCTCCAGAACCACTGTTGGGTATATTTTGCTGAATTTTGGCATGGAAGATCAGTGGAACATTGATATTCAAAGTTATAAAAATTGAAAAGATCTGTAGTGGAGTTTTGTCACAGTGACCTGCTTTCTTCTGTTATATACTGCTATATATTGCAGATGTCTAAAAAAAACTTATTCAAACAACTTCAGACAACTTTTTCTCAGAAACTACTGCAGCCATTGTTGTCAGATTTCACATGGAGCTGGCCAGACTGCAGGCCGGGTTTCAGAATTGTAAAATTGGGTCAGGTTGAGATTCCAAGATAGCTGCAGTTACTAAAAGTAGCAAAAACACAAATATCAACTTCTTCTCCAGAACCGCTGGGTGTATTTTGCTGAAGGTTTGTAAGTCACAGTGACCTACTTAGTGTTTACAAGTCTGATTATGCTCAAATGCTAATATGTCAAGAAAATATGAATGAATTTTGGTCAGATTTGGTCAGAATGATCCTTGAATGGATTTATTTCAAATACACATAAATGTAAATGGACTATCCAAGAGGGCCACCAGGGGCTGTTACTAAAAATGGTAGAAACATGAAAATGACAATATCTCAAGAACCCTTTAATGAAATTGGACAAATTTTGCGTCAAAATGTTTCTACATTTTATTTACAGCTGGCGCTTGATGGAGAGAGTTGCCGTGGCAATAGGGACAGAAGTAAGGGCCAAGTACAACTACCACAGATCTCGTGGAGAATATGGAGATCACCAAGGCGTCAGCTGTTTCAGCCCTATGATCAATATGATGAGGCATCCACTTTGGGGTAGGAACCAAGTAAGTGTATTTTGAAGCAGTGCCTGGTAAGTGCGAACAGTGTTTGGTAGTTTGTGTTTCTTGCAGAAAAATTAAATAGAAAAAATCACAACTATATTAAATCATACCTATTTGCAGCTGGCTGTATATAGAGTTTGTCATTTCTTTTTTATCTTGTTGCAGTTTTAGAAACAGTCTGTTACCCTTCATATCTTATAGATGTTGTAAATACATTTGTATAGACCATGTATGAAGTGTCTTCATTAATGATTTTGTTCAATTGAATTTTGCAGTACTTAAATTAGCATTAACATACATTGAATGTATTCTTTCTCTTTGTTCATTATCATGATCATGTACATTTGCAGTCTTCATTGGACTTAATATATTGGTACTCTATGAAGTATAAGTAAAATTTTTGAGCCACATCATGTGATTTCCAACAATGTGGCACTGGTGACAAGCAAAGGCTTTAACCAGACTGCACAGAAGTGCAGTCTGATCAGAGCCTAAGCTTGTCAAATCAGCCATCTATGGAAATGACTCAAGCCATAGAAACAACAGTGATGTCTCTGATTATCATGTATAACTTATAAGTGAAACAGATGATCAGAATATCATATGACAAAATTACCACATTGTTGGAAATCACATGATATGGCTGAAATGTATTGCCTGAACTCTGAACTTGTGTTTAAATCAGGAGGTTTATGGTGAAGACCCATTTTTGACAGGCAGACTGGCCCAGGCCTATATTAAAGGTCTCCATGGCAACAACAGCAGATATATTCAGGCCACCACGACCTGCAAAGCATATGCTGCATATGCGGGACCAGAGAATATACCTGTCTCCAGGCTGACTTTTGATGCCAAGGTAACCATTAGAGAGAGCTGTTTGCATATAAGGCATAATTTCATGGTAAAATATTTGATATTTTTATCTGTTACTTCATGAAAATTGATTGATGATGTGAAGTCATGCCTAAATAATTGGGCTATATGACAATTTTTTTTTTGTGTAGAATGACCCTAAAAATATCTAAATTGGTCTTGTGTAATTCTACTAGAAGATGTGTTTTCCATTTAAAAACAGTCCCAAACAATCTTGTAAGTTGGGTCTAGATTTTTGGATTTTTTTTTTTTTGGGGGGGGGGGGGGGAGAGACCAACCTCTTATACCAAAATAAAGGCATTATTAGAATTGCTTTGTTAAGGCAGTTGTTTTAAGTGTCCACAGTATCATTATCATGTACAAAAAGGCATCAAAACATAATTTATACTCCCAAAAACGTTCAGTTTATCATTAAACCTGTCAAAAGTTAATATTCATATAAATATGAAGGATAATACCTTATTTTAGCTGTGTAAAGACAAAACCTATCTGAAAGACAAATATTCTTGTTTACTCACTGGCTTAATCATATTTTGCAGCAGTCTGGGTCATAAACAGCTATTTTATCAAAGTAAATCCCTGGATATCAAGTATGTAATTACCAGGGGAATACAAATATATGTACAATGTATGTTCTGCATGGTGGAAAATATTTATGTCTTTAAGACCTATACCATATTAATCCTATTAAACACCCTGGGGGCGTTTCATTTTACAAAAGGGGCATAATTAAGAGCCTAAAGAGCAGTAAATCAGCCACTGCCAAAATGCTTGTAACAAACAGTATTAAGGTGAATGGGTATACTTTCAGGAAGTACAATGTAATTCTATTGCTTTTTTTGCCTCCCCACATAGTTGTGATGGGGTCAGCTCTTAAAGGAAAGAATTTACTCCTCCAGAAGCAAATTCTTTCCTTTAAGAGTTTTCCCCATTTCAAAGAGCCACCTCAACCAGAGAAGCAAATAGGAATTCATGATTGTTTATATAACATTATTTTCCGCAAGGAAGAAGGGGGCCCTTATAAGAGCAGAGGCATTTATTAGGATTAATAGGGTATCTTATCGTGAAGCTGGGAATTACCAGACACCAGAACTAGTAACTGTGACAATTGATTTTTGTGCCTCCCAGAGTATCAGTAAATTGCAAGTAGAATGGCAAACAGTGAAGACCCTGATCAGACTTTCTTTAGGCACTTCTGCCAGTTCGATTAGAGCATTATTTGTGATATATATACTCAAAATAATTTAGGAGCTCCAGCAGCTCAGTGGATTTGGTACTTGCCTGCTAAGTTAGTGGTTCAAGCTTGAATCCCACTGGAGGTCAAATTCTTTTCAACTGTAAATGGGTTTCCATATTGCTCATGGCCTTTCATTGTTATCCTTCCATTGGCTCTGTATGACTCGTGATCTATCCATCTCAAAGACATGATCATACCATGAGAAATATTGTTTTTCAGACATGCTGAAAATGCACTTGCCCAGACCAGACCAGCCTTCTCATGTGTTCATGCAGTAAGGCTCGTCAGGATATGAGCACTTTATGTTTCAGATTCTGTTTTTAAGATAAATGGATTCACATTCACGTTTATTTGGCCAGTTATACAAAGGGAAACAACTTTGTGACTTCCTGTTTGCTTCCTTGGACAACCAAACCCTTTCAGAATCTGATAGTGTACGTCAGCTCCTTCAAGGAAAAACCTCACATCTAGAGGAGCAAGTCCTTTCCTCCATTTAGAAGGGAGATGAAACTGAAATGATAGAGCTACTCCCCCATGAAAGTGTACCCAATCACTTTACTACATTTGTGTGAACAGCATGTCACCAGGTGCAGACTGATATAGGCATGCCCAGTGACATGATTTCTCTGAGAGAGTTGTAAATATATCAGTAGAACATTGTATTATAGTCATTACAATTTCATACTGACCTCCACTATTCCCCCAGGTACCTGAGAGAGATCTTCACCTGACATACCTACCTGCCTACAAAGCCTGTGCTGATGCTGGTGTGTTCAGCTATATGTGCAGTTATAACAGGTACAACATTATAACATAAAGCATCATCAGACAATGTGCACAGAGAAAAAAACACAACCCTATTGTCAGTTTTGACGGAATTGTGCCCCTTTGTATTTTTCGTATAGTAATTTCATATAAGCTTCGTATCTGCTCCATATCTTGTAAACTATTTAAGATTTTATCTTGAAAATATGTACAATATAAAACACCATCAGACAATGTGCAGAGATAAAGAACCTCAACTCTACTTTCCATTTTGATGGAATTATGCCCCTTTCTATTTTGTGTATAGCAATTTTGTATTAGCATTGTGTCCGCTTCATATCTCCTAAACCTTTTAAAGATTTTTTCAAAACTTGGGTCAAATGTTCTTCTTATATGGAGAATGTGGAAAACTCATATTTCAACAATGTCTGACAGAGGTCAAGGACACACTTAGAGGTTGAAGTCCAAAAGCTAACTTTTGGGCCTGCTCCATATTTCGAAAACCGTTAACCATTTCTTCACGAAAGTTTGTACAAATATTAAGCTCCATCAGATAATGTGCTGAGAAAAAGAACCACAATCCTATTTTCTGTTTCGATGGAATTGTGCTTGTTTGTGTCTTTCATATAGTAATTTCATGTTAGCTTCTTGTCCACTCCATAATATTATTTCAACCCCTTGAAAGATTTTTACAATGTTCTTTTTATCAAGACAATGTGCAGAAATTATATTTCAACAATATCTCACAAAGGTCAAAGAAGGTAACTAAAAACTGTTTTAGTTATCTTCATGAAAGTTTGTACAAATATAAAACACTATTAGAAAATGTGCAGAGAAAAAAAAACATAACCCTACTTTCCATTTTGACGACAAATGTAATGATTTATGGGGGAAAAGAAAAATACAGTCAACTCTCAATATCTCATAGTCAAGCTTCATCTCAAACTATGGATATCTCAAAGTAAATTTTCTGGTCCCAGAAAATTTATTTTGAGATACCAGTAGTGTGAGATAACATGAGCTGAAATGTAAAAAAAAAGGAAATGTGTCCAAATAATATTCTCTGATATGAGGGTACTTTGAGATATCATTGTTTGAGTTAATGAGAGTCAGCTGTATAAAAAGTCTTATCATGACTTTATATTTATCATGTTTTATTTTTCAGTGTAAATGGAATACCATCCTGCACGAATGATAAGCTGTTGTCACAAATACTACGCAAACAGTGGGGTTTCAAGGGCTATGTCATCAGTGACATGGGTGCTATAGAGGGCATTGTTGAGACCCACAAGTATTATAAGAACACCTTGGATACGGTTGTTGGGACAGTTACTGCTGGGTGTAATCTTGAACTCTCCCTCAACTTGAAGGACCCTTACTACATGCATATAGGTAAATAAGGATTCAGATTATAGTATTACATTCAGAAAGTTAAGTGCTGGCCTGCTGATCTAGCAGTCCTAGGTAAGAGCCCTGCTGTAGATGGGAATCTTTTCAGTGGTAAACAGTGTTCCATTGCACACAGTCGTGCTATAACACTAATAATTTACTTTCCATGGCTACCTAGAACCGTGGGTCAGTTTATTCAGAATTTTATCTTGTAAACTTAAAGTTGCTTACAAGTCTGGCCTACTGATCTAGCGGACCGGGTTCGAATCCCGCTTGAGGCGAGAATCTTTTCTACCGTAAATGGGGTTCCATTGCACACAGCCTTTCATTATCACAGTCCCATCGTCCTGATATGACTGAAATACTGTTGAAAAGGACGGAAATTCGCAAGTCATCCATCCATTTATGCTTATAGGTGAAACTAAATTTTTAATGTCCCAGTTATGTTTGAGTTATGGAGAGTATCAGAAAGATTATATTTAATGATTTAATGGTAAAACATATTTAGATCTTTGTCATGGATTACATGTTTACATTATTATGTATGAAGACAAGTGAAAAGTGAGAGATAGAAATCTTGATAGAATATATATAGGTCAACCTCATTTCAGAATATTTGCCAAATCAGTCTTCTAAACCAATCAAAATTTGGCTGTCTTTGAACATACAGTTAACTATAAATATCTCAAAGTCGAAGTTCAGCCAAAACTACTGATACCTCAAAGTAAATTTTCTGGTTCCAGGAAATTTACTTTGAGATATCAGTAATTTGAGATAACAAGAGTTGAAATGTTATTAAAGGTAGTATTGTGTTTAAACTATTTTCTATGATATAAGAAGTATTTTGAGATATCAGTGTTCTAGATATCGAGAGTTGACTGTATCATGTAGTTCATTATCATGGTGTTATGGTAAACTTTCAGGAGATGCAGTGAACAAAGGATTGTTGAATGAGAGTCTTATCCGTAATATGGCCGAACCACTATTCTACACCCGGATGAGAACCGGAGAATTTGACCCTCCTGACCTGAATCCCTACACAAAGTACAATATGTCCCTTGTACAGAGTGAGGAACATCGTCAATTGGCTGTCAAATCAGCAATGAAGTCTTTTGTCTTGCTCAAGAATGATGGTCTGCTGCCTTTGAAGCAGAGTTTTCATAGGATAGCAGTATGTGACATATACCGGCAGCGCTCCAGATAAGAAGGGGTAGCATAACTAATTTACAGATAATTTCCTAAATTTCTTTATGAAATCACATGTTGTTCCCCTCATTAGAACCGTATCAGCAAGACAATTCTAATGAGGGGTCACAACATATGTTTTCTTTGAGAAATAAGAGAAATTATCTTGAATTATCCACAATACACCCTCTTATCTGGAGCTCTGATACCGGTATTATAAACAAGAAAATTTGGTCAAAGCTTATTTTCAGCTGTTAGAAATAAAGTAAATGAATACACTTTCAGGGAAAGCAACTCTGCCATTTTCATTTTTATAACAAAAAATAACAAAACAAATGGTCCAAATAGGCCTTGAGTAATTCTGCTGCAAGCTGCTTCTTTACCAGTTAAAAACAATGCCAAAAAATCTAGATCCTTATTACAAGACAAAGCCTGATTTTTGGGGTTGTTTTTTAGAGGGAAAAAAGCATTTAACAGAGCTCCAGATAAAAAGGGGTAACAGAGATAATTTAGAGATAATTTTCCCTATTTTTCCTTCAAAACATATTTTGACTGCTCATTACAACCGTCTCGCTGAGATGGTTTTAATGAGGGGTCACAACATATGTTTTCATCGAGAAATAAAAAAAAAATTGTCTCTGAATTATCCCTGTTTCCCCTTCTTATCTGGAGCTCTGAGATTCTAACAGCCTAATAATTATGGCATGCAAATGGCACTTGAGGAAAAGAATGTCAGTCTCTTTTGCACATATTCATAGGCTTCAAGATTTTTCAACCATTCATATTGATTACTGTACCTGCATTGGCACTGCATCATTATATTATACTAAAATTAATATGAGCCACAACACAGCAAAACCAACAAAGTGGCATGTGTGCCCAGCCAATACTCAGATCAGCCTTGGCATCCGCCAAGTCTGATCAAAGCCTTTGCTGTCCACATGGAGGTAGCTCAGACCCTTAGCTACCCTTTGAGTGCATAGTAGAGACTAATCAGACTGGGTGGGTGCCCAGGCTGATCTTAGTCTTCACTGGGCACACATGCCACTTTGTTGGTTTTGTCATGTCGCTGCTCATATTGACTTTATTTCAGCTCATTGGCCCCATGGCAGATAACTTGGATCAGTTATATGGTGACTATAATGCTGATATTGACCCTAAATATGGCAGAACTCCCCTACAAGGACTGCTGAATATGTCATATGATGTCAACTATGGTCCGGGTTGTAAGGATAACAAATGTGACAAATATGACCCTACGGAGGTGAAGAAAGCTGTGGCTGACACTGATGTGGAATTGATAGTGGCTTGTTTAGGAACAGGTTTGTTATTAGAAACCAGGTTTTTTTTCAAATGTGAGAACTAGTGGCAAATCAGTTCCATTTCTTACAACAGTATTATTTTGTTTTTGTGAACTAAACCATATTCATATATCTATATCCATTTTTGTTTATTTTCATCCAGAAAAATATCATAGTCATGAAATGCCTTGCAGAAATATTATTAAGGCATTAACATTGTCAGTTATCAGTTCTGTAGTGTCTGTGACAGCTTCAGACCCTGGAACTTCAAGACTGTGCTGTAGAAAACCCGTGATAGTTGTATATTCAGAACTTTGGATCATGGAGCCTAAGATGTTGTTTCACAATTTGGTTGCAAATTCAGAGCTGTTTAAGAAAGTTGATTTTTTGACAGAAGTGAAACATGTCTGGACACCTAATTGTGATTTAGCCAAGTGCATTTAGTCCATCTTAGGCATACTAGACTTTATAGGTAAAAAGTGAATTGTGATAGTTCACCTGATCTAATTTAGCACATTCTTTGCTACTAGTAAAACTTACTTGTTCAAGTTTAGGAGAATACTTGCAATAAAGTTTTGCTTAAGTTTCCCATTATGTAGGATAATTATGTAAAATATATTTTCCAGGTGTTGAGCTGGAGTGTGAAGGTGTTGATAGAGCTGATATGAACTTGCCAGGAAATCAAGCCCATATTGTTAAAGATGCTCTTTCTTATGGTATACTTATATCACACCTGGTTAAATATGTTTTCAAGGATGTTACAAAATGAAAAAGAGCTGTTACAAAGCGAAAAAAGAGTCATAGTCAACAGGTTGTTTGGTAACTAGATCTATGACTCTTTTTCGTTTTGTAACAGCCCCTGTATCTACATAGTTATCCGGGGTGTATATTGTTGGTTTGTTATGCCCATGTGTTTCCTGTACCTTAATATTTGTTTTGTTAAGGATTTTTAAAAGTTTCCAGTATTACATTTAATGAAGTGAAATTAACATGTTAACTGGCCTGACCTTGAAAAGGTGTTGACTAGAAGTTTATTTTGAAGTCTACCTAAAAGTGTCGGTAGTGTAATGGTTTATATACAAGACTAACAATGCTGGGTTTACAGGCTTGATCCCCCACTTCTCCAGTCTTTCAGATGAATTGTTAAACCAAGGTCCCGTGTCCATATGACCTATATGTGGGTGGAACATTAGTGCTATTTGTACATGTATGTATATATCTGTGTCATCAGAAAAGGGAAATAAACATTTAACCCGAGTTTACTCACTTACTTGAAGTCAACCATAAACCAAATGTACTCCTGTCCAATTACTTAATTACTCATTGTTATTATGGTAATTGGTAAGAAAGTTTGTCTTTATACTTTCAGCACCTGGAGTACCTCTGTTACTGGTATTGTTCACTGCTGGACCAGTAAATGTGTCATTTGCTGATGCTGACCCACGTGTCAGGGCTATTCTGCAATGTTTCTTCCCAGCCCAGGCCACTGGGGAGGCCCTGTTTAATGTGATCACCATGGCAACAGAAGATGCTAGTCCTGCTGGTAGATTACCATACACATGGTATAACACTTCTGATCAAGTAGGTTCATGTAAAATGAGCCATGACACGAGAAAACCAACAAAGTGGTTGTGCGCCCGGCACAGACTCAGATCAGTCTGGGCATCCGCCCAGTCTGATCAGACTCTTTCCTAAGTGCTGAAAGGGTAGCTAAGGGTCTAAGCTACCTCCATGCAGACAGGGAAGACTCTGATCAGACTAGTCTGAGATGAGTCTGTGATGGGGGCTCATGCCATTTTGTTGGTTTTCTCTTGTCACAGCTAAAATATAAAGCTAGAAATATTTAAATAGAAATAAGGGGATAAACTGATGATAATTATTGGAAAACTTTCTTAATTGAATTTGAATCTTTTTCTCCATAGGTTGTGACCTCTCATTAGAACAAGAGGGTTCTAATAATTGGTAGTGTACCCTATTAATCGTATTAAATGCCCTGGGAGCGTTGCATTTTAGGAAAGGGGGCCGTTATTTAGAGCCTTAAGTGTGGTAAATCAGTCACTGCCAAAATAACTCTAATAAGCATTATAAAGGTCAGATAAATGTGATTGGTAATGGTAATTCTTCAGAGGAAGCAAATCTACTATTTTTGCCTCCCTTCTCAGTAGGGGTCAACTCTTAAAGGAAAGAATTTGCTCCTCTAGGAGCAAATTCTTTCCTTTAAGAGTAGACTCTATTTCAACGAGCTGCCTAACAAAAATTCATGCAAGTTAATATAGCATTATTTTCGGAGAAGAGGCAGAGGGCATTTATTAAAGCAGGGGCATTTATTAGGATTAATATGGTATACATATTGATTGAGATTTAAGTAAAATTATATTAGAATTATCAACAATTAACAGCTCTGTTTAGCCACAGAATTTAGCTTCATACAATTGTTATAGCAATGCAGACAACAAACTCAGATAAGCCTGCACACCTGCACAGGCTTACAGAGGTAAGATGTTTTTCTGAACCTGATTAGTGCTAGTTACATGTTGGCAACCAAAGGCTGACAAAATGCAGGTGTTTCTGTTATAACTGAATGTTTTTCAGAATCTTAGTTTGAATTAAGCCAAAATGTTTTTGTGTTTTCTTCAGATTCCTTCCATGACAAATTACTCCATGGCCAACCGTACATATCGTTACTTCACTGGAGCACCAGCCTACCCATTTGGCTATGGTTTGTCCTATACAACCTTCACCTACACCAACTTGACGTACAACAGTACCATTACAGCAGGTTCAGATCTCAATGTCCGTGTGGTTGTGAGCAACACTGGAAATGTGAATTCAGATGAGGTAACTTATTTGAGGTTAAATGGGTACACCTCCATCTTTTTCCACCACTTTCACAAGAGAACAGCTATTATGAGTTTCTGTTTGTTTTGTTTCCCTGGATGAAGAAGCATTTCGGGTATAGTGATAAAGCAAGCTAGCTTAGACCTTTAGCTATCCTTTAAGGGCAAGCAAAAACTCTGATCAGACTGGGCAGCTGCCCAGTCTGATCTGTGTCTTTGCTGAGCGCACATACCACTTTGTTGGTTTTATCATGTTGGGGTTCATATAAGTATACATGTACATCTGTTTGTCAAAAGACTGCTGGCAAAATGGCAAACAGATCAGAAAGGAGCAGTCTGATCTGGATCTACTGTGTTTGCTTAGGAGCAACATGATCAAGAGCTTGATCTGGGGCTGCAGTGTTTGCTTAGGAGCAGTTTGATTGGGGCTGCACTGATTGCTTAGGAGAGTCTGATCTTGGTCTACACATTTTGTGTAGCATAAGTCTGATTACAGCTGCACTGTTTGCTTAGCAGCAGTCTGATCTGGGTCTACATTGTTAAGTGACCCCTTTTCTTGTTCCATGTTTTAGGATCCTTTTCATTTTCATTTCAGGTGGCACAAGTATACATACACTGGTTGACAACAAAAGAGGTGATGCCCCAACTCCAGCTGGTTGCGTTTGATCGTCTGCTGATATTAAGTCACTCGTTCAAAACCTTTAATTTCACCATCAGAGCCGACCAGTTTGCAGTCTGGACAGTGGACAAAGGGTTTATTATAGAGGAAGGTAAGGAAATTGTTTGATGGGATAGATTGTGATTTACGTCCTTTTTGACAGTATTTGAGCCGCGACACGACAATACCAACAAAGTGGTTGTGCACCCAGCACAGACTCAGATCAGCCTGGGCATCCGCCCAGTCTGATCAGAGTCTTCGCTGTCAGCATGGAGGTAGCTTAGACCACAAGCTACCCTTTAAGCGCTTAGGGAAGAGTCTGATCAGACTGGGCTGATGTCCATGCTGATCTTAGTCCTGCTGGGTGCACAGCCACTTTGTTGGTTTTCTCGTGTCGCAGCTCTTTTCAGTCATATCAGGGCAGTGGGAGGGGGATAATGAAGGCTGTGTAAAATAGAACTTATTTTCCATTGTAAAGATATCAGCCTCCAGCAGGAATCAAATCTAGACCAATAGCTTAGCAGGCCAGAGCTTAACCCACTGAGCTACTTGGGATTTTAAATGTTTGGAAACCTTTATGTAAAATAAGGTTAATTTGTGGTTCAATTTTATGCATTATAAGCGAGGAAAAGATTTGTTAGGCTTTGATGTTTGATATGCATATGATGTTCTGTCTTCAAAGGAGAGAGCTCCAGTCAGTGTTTTTGGCGGACTTCCCTCGGTATTTGGTGGGACCAGATTTGGTAGCTCTTTGGTGTGGAGATAGAATGGCATGGGCACACAAGGCTTGAAAATGAAGAAAAAACAAAACTTGAACTGATGTTATTGTTTGGCTTATTTAAAGACTATATTCCCCTGATCACGTGACAGTAAAATACAGCCTGTAATTTCTGTGAAACTCTCTATTTCAGGAGATATAATGTTATATGTTGGAGGTCAGCAACCAGGCCAGAAGAGAAAAGTCCCATCAAACATCTTGTCAGGAAAGCTACATATACAAGGCTCTAAGATATTGCATTAATACATTTTGTACTAGTCAGCAACTATTTTTCTTATGGGGCAGTTCCAGGGTTATAGATAGAAGGGAATTATTTGATATCAACCCTTTTTAGACCCTATACCCATTTTGGGGACTTATGCCAACAGTGCAGACCCAGCTCAGCGGCGTCTGATCAGGGTCTACACTGCTTACAGGTATTTTTATGCAAAATACAATAAAAGTGAAAATATTCACCAGAAATCCCAAAAACTACAAATGGACACATCCAAATGATAAGGATGGACAAGTCCACTAGTCAAACAAGAGGACCATTGGTCCTGTAGCTCACCTGGGTCCATTCAGCCTCAGTACTCTAGGGTAAGTTACTCTAAGGCCATCAGTCAATTTGTTTTGGTGAAAAAGATTTTTAAAGGTTTTAACCATATATGGGCATGGAGGACATGTTGGTCATGTGACCTGGACATTTGAAAAAATTTTCATTCCCTTAACCCCCTGGAGGCTCTATATGAAATTTGGTTTCAAAATTGGCCCAGGGGCTTTTGAGGAGATGGTTTGATATTGTCAAAATGACAGAGTTCTGGGTCAAAAGTCAAAGAATGACCTTGACCTCTTGTACTCATGAATCTTCATGTACTCATTAAGATGACTGTATATACCAATTTTTAGGCATAAATCTTCAAAACTTTCCATGAAATCTTATGTTCTAGCATTTTCCCACATTTGACCTTGCAGTAAAATAGTCAAGGTTAACCCAAGGTCATTATTTTGAACAATCTTGATAGTACTGGAATTCCCAATGCTACATACCAAGCTTCAAGGCCATCGGTCAATTGGTTCTGGAGAAGAAGATTTTTAAAGGTTTTTACCATATATGGTCCTGGCGGCCATGTTGGTCATGTGACCTGGACTGTTCGAACAAATTTTCATTCCCTCAATCCCTGGAGGCTTTATATGAAATTTTGTTACAACCGGCCCAGTTTTTTTAGGGGATTGTTTGATACTGTCAAAATATGAGAGTTCTGGGTCAAAGGTCAAAGAATGACCTTGACCTCTTGTACTCACAAATCTTCATGTACTCATTAAGATAACTGTATATACCAATTCTTAGGCATATCTCTTCCAAACTTTCCATGAAATCTTATGTTCTAGCATTTTCCCATATTTGACCTTGCCGTAAAAAAGGTCAAGGTCAACCCATGGTCATAATTTGAACAATCTTGACAGTACTCGAGTACCCAAAGCTACATACGAAAATTCAAGGCCATCGGTCAATTGGTTCTTGAGAAGAAGTTTTTTAAAGGTTTTTACCATATATGGGCGTGGCGGCCATGTTGGTCATGTGACCTGGACCGTATGAATAAGTTTTTGTTCCCTCAACTCCTGGAGGCTCTATATGAAATTTGGTTTCAATTGGCCCAGGGGCTTTTGAGGAGATTGTTTGGAATTGTCAAAATATGAGAGTTCTGGGTCAAAGGTCAAAGAATGACCTTGACCTCTTGTACTCATAAATCTTCATGTACTCATTAAGATGACTGTAGATACCAATTTTTATCCCAAAATCTTCAACAGTTTCCAAGATATCTTATGTTCTAGCATTTTGCCATATAAAAGCACAAGGAAGCAAATTTGACCTTACCGTAAAAAAGGTCAAGGTCAACCCAAGGTCATAATTTGAACAATCTTGGTAGTACTCCCGTACCCAATGCTACATACCAAGTTTCAAGGCCATCGACCTACTGGTTCTGGAGAAGAAGATTGTTTTAGGTTTTTACCATATATGGGCATGGTGGCCATGTTGGTCATGTGACCAGGACTGTTTGAACAACTTTTTGTTCCTAAGGTCCCAGGAGGCTCTATATGAAATTTGGTTACAATCGGCCCAGCGGTTTCAGAGGAGAAGTCGTTTGAAATTGTGGACGGACGGACGACGGACGGACGGACGGAAGGACGACGACGGACGACGGAGCCTGACCATACTATAAGCTCCCCCGGAGCCTCTGGCTCAGGTGAGCTAAAAAGGGTTAATAAGGAATATTTCTTGTTAAATCTTTATATAGAGGATCTTACATGAGTGCTCATGTATTATTGAATTTATTAAACGAGTTGGGGAAAAAGATAATCTGATAAGATAAGATTACCAAATTTTGCACTAAAACGTCACGATTTCCTCATCAGAAAACGCGATGTTTTTATGGACGTCAACGCATAATGTTATGATGTAATTTGCATATTTAATCCACTAGTGGATTATCGTTTTTAATGCATGGCTTTATTACACTCTCAGATGCGACGTCATATGATAAAATAACATTTAAATTGGAGGCAAATGTATACATTTTCAGGTGGAACCAAATTCTGCCAATTTCATTTTTGCCTCCCTTCTCAACTGCAGGTGAGCTCCTAGTGAGAAGAATTTGATCCACTAGGAGCAAATTCTTCCCTGTAAGAGTAGACCCATTTTGGAAGGACTGTGTTCATTGAGGAAGCAAATAGGAAGTCACAAAATTTGTTTCCCTTGTGAAAATGGCAGAAAAACATGGTTATCTGTAGATTTCCACGACAGGCCACAAAGTACGTTTTCATGAATAAAAAAATATATCCCAAAATTATCAAATAGCCCTTCTCATCTATAACTCTGATAAAACGAACGTCACTTGTATTTCCAAGATGAAAATTAACATTTGTTATACAAAATGATCTCCAAATTGTGAATCAAAATTTTGGAATGCATCCATTGGCAAGGCTGATTGCATAGTGAATGTAGGATTTGGTGGTATGCTAATGTGCAATATACAACCCTTAAACTCAGGTTTTAATTTTCAAAAGGGGCATTTTTCAGGATCTGAACTAAGGCCTTAACTTCACATAAGGATTCATTTAATTACGAGGGTGTTTAAAAAAAAAGAAAAGGTTTCCCATCACATAGTGGCCGTAGGGGCTGTGGGGGTTAGAGGCCCACTGTATCTTTGTACAGCATATGAAAGAGATGAAAAGAGAGCCTATTCCTCTCTTTTCATTGCCTTATCCTTCCCTGATTCAAAACAGGTACCAATTCTCTGCTGGGTGGACAGAGTTTTCCAGATGGCCAGACCTGGGTTTAAACCAATGACCTTCCGCACCATAACTGAGTCACTCTAACCACTCAAACATGGTGCCTCTGTAGTTAGAATATGTGCATAATAATGTTTGCTAATGAAAAATTGTGATTGTGTATCCATTACCAAGATTATTGGTCATTTATATTTATACTCCCCCCCCCCCCACAACTGTATTTGTGTGTGTGTGTGTGTGGGAGGTGGGGGGTATACTGTTTTCACATCTGTCTGTCTACCTGTCTGAAATGCATACAATTTCCACTCGATAAGTTTTGATGATCCGAATTCCTTGAAATTTATATGATACTTACCATCAAAATACAGGCCCCGAGGTTATAAAACTTTTTTCATGCTCAACTCAGCTGAGCATGAAATTTTTTCTGCTCATAAATTTTAAAATGCCAACAATTGTTGGCATTTTAATATTTATGAGCAGAAAAAATAGCCTTCTTGGCTTATCTGAGCCTGAAAAATGCTGAATTTCTTGGTATTTTTATATTAATGGGCATTTTAAATTTCATGCTCAGCTGAGTTGAGCATGAAAAAAGTTTTAAAACCTCGGGGCCAGGTTGAGTTCAAAAAGGGAACAGTATTCGTTGATGATTAAACTGTGCAAAATAAATATGATTTTAAAATAACTTAGCACAATTGTTCTCCTTGATGAATAGAAATGTCATGTGAAATATTTGTTCAGGTAGGTCCAAGGTCAAGGTCACACTTGAAGGTCAAATGATAAACTTGTTATATATTGAGCTTGTCCGGACCATTACTTCTACTTGTGTTCCTCGATGAAAATTTAAAAAAGAAATTTGTTTAAGCATGATGTCGTTTGGCTTCTTTCTTATAATTGAGAGAAGCAGTTCAAGTCTTTAGATACTTTTCAGTATCTGCTAGTCACAGGCAAGACAACAAATATAAAGCCCAAAGGAAAGAGAATGTATGATGCTAAAGGCTTGGGGATGAATAACAATGAAACAGACCAATTGTATCTTCAGTACTGTTTCGGAATGCAGTGAGAACCTTTGAAACCCATCTTACAAATAAGCAATCAGGGCAGTTGATATTATGTGTACCTTAAAAATTCTATACATTGGGACAGATAGGTCTAAGCAAACAGTGTAGACCCTGATCAGACTGCTCCACAAGGAGCAGTCTGATCAGGGTCTACACTGTTTGCCATTCCAGCGGCATCTTTCAGATGTATTAACTGCATTGAAAACCCAACTTCAATATTATGAAAGTTACGATAATTGTTTTAGGTGTCCCATTATATAGAATTTTTACAGTTTATTACTTTTATACTATTTTTTTTTTATTGTATAGCCATAATAATTCCTAGTTTACAGTGATAATCATTGGTAATCATATCTTTTTTAGATTATTTTTGATAATTGTTGATTTTTACAGAAATTGTTGATAATCTTATCTTTATAGATTATGTTTATGATTTGTTGATTTTTACAGATATTGTTGATAATCATATCTTTTTAGATTATTTGTTTATTATTTTTTCAATGATAATAAAGAAAAGAATGCACATTTTTGTTCTTGTTCCACTATTCACCTGCAACATGCTTACATTTTTCTCCACCTACAACTTAACTTGGATTTTTTGTTTCTTTTTCTTTGATTTTAGACCAGGTCATCATTTAAGAGTGAGTTTCCTCGGACACACATCAGTTTATGGCAAAACAGTGTAGCCCCAATTCAGACTGCTCCAAAGCAGCCTAAAGTCAGTTTACATTGCTTGCACAAAGCTTTGTTTGCCTTAAAGCTTTAAAATATCACATGAGAAGACAAAAAGGTATTTTGAAAAAAATAGCACAAAACAATTGTTTGCATCTTTATTGTTCTCATATGACTGCATATATCAAATGTAAAACTAAAGCAAATCTTAAGTGAACTTTGACAAACACCTGGTTTGTTCACCTTCGAAAAAATGGTGAAAAAGCATGGAGATTTACCCAGTCATCAAACAGCTGCTGGTGGAATGGCAAACAGTGTAGACCTTGATCAGACTTTAGGAGCAGTCTGATAAGGGTCTACACTGTTTGCTAAGGCAGTTCTGTCCCAATTCTTACAGTCCATATTCAGCCACCTCTTGATATCTCGAACACAGATATTTCAAAAGTACTATTTAGCTCGCCTGAACCAAAGTTCAGGAAGAGCTGCTGTTGTCACCCTGGCAAAGTTTTTTAAAGACCCATATCTCCTTTACACATGGATGGATTCATTTGATACTTGCACTGTGGTAACATACTAGCAAAGTTTTACAGGGTAACACCCCCTGTCCACTCAGTGAATGCTTATTTCTGAGATACCATTCATTTATATGTTGACAATACATGTAATGCTAGCCTGAAGTTTTATGCTGTGCATGCCACACCCCTATAGCAACTGTGTGATGGGCAAGCACCAATTCAGGAGAGCTATGCTGTTAGGTGACAGCTCGTTATATCAAAGAATATACTTTGGACACATTTTCTATTTTCATTTTATCAGCTCATTTTATTTCAAACTATTGATTTCTTAGAGTAAATTTTCTGGGAACTGAAAATTTGCTCTGAGACACTGGTAGTTTGGGATGAACTTCGGCCGAGATATCAAGAGTTGATTGTAGAACATGGTTTCTTAATAACAAAAAAATTTACACTATATATATTGCAAACTATCACAAACTTGCATAGCAAAATATTCTCTAAACAGCACTGCCTGAGAGTATTTAATGCCAGTAATCCTGAGTAACAGCCCTCAGATGAGGGCTTCTCTTCTCCAAATATATACTCGAAAAAAATATTAAAGGGTCAAACTTTTACCCCGCGATTTCTGGAACATTTCAAACATTTGGTAGAATAAAACATTTCCACCTTGCATTTCATTCATTTTACAAGTTTTGTACACATGAAGTTTGAAAATATAGCCTATATCTTGACCCAGTCCAGACTTCAATTCACACTACCCTCAAGATCAGAGTTGTTTGAAGTCCATAGGGAACAAATTCACCAAAATTTTTGATTTCGCCAATTCATGAATATTTTGAAAAATTGCTCGATAGTCATCAAGTTTAATCATTTTTAAGGGCAGCAAGCTATAAGAAGTTTAAAACTCATAGCAATTTTAAAAGTTATTCCCGACCAAACTGACACACTATCAATTGTCTATGGGAATTCAAACAACTTTCATTTTAGGGGTAGTTTGACTTAAAGCTTGACCTTGGTCAAGACAAAGGCTATAGGTTGAAGCTTCATGTGTATAAAACTTGTAAAATAAATAAAATGGAAGGTAGAAATGATTTATTTTACCAAATGTTTGAAATGTTCCAGAAATGCAGGGTAAAAGTTTGACCCTTTAATATTTTTTTTGAGTATAGTACAGACCCTACTATAAAGACAGTTAACAAGATGCTGACTTAAGTGGATAGACACATCTCAAGGTGTTGTCTGCTAGTTTGTCAAAGGGGTGCAACTTTCAGCATGCAAAACTGGCTTTCTTGTAACAAGAGTTTCCATTCAAATGGGGTCTACTCTTCAAGGAAAGAATTTGCTCCCCTAGGATGTACGGATATAACACCATAGTTTTGCTAAGGAAGAGAATTTTAAAACACTATCTCTTTCCTTTGAAGGTAAATCTCCTGTCCTTGTACCTCAAAGGAAAGAATTTGATTTCTGAGTGCAAATTTGAGAAGGGAGACAAATGCATGTACTTCAAGATCAGAGTGACCTCCCTTGAAGATATATCCATACATCTTAAACACACAGAGAAGCTTTAGCAGGTATTGTACTTGGCAGCTGTGTTCATATAACTTAAGTTCACAAGCACATCTTTATATCATACACTTATGCCAACTGTATATGAATACCCAACAATAATGTCGGTCGTATCTGTATATCGAACAATAATGTTGATTGTATTTGTTTACCAAACAATAATGTTAATTGTAAGAGGATTGTGACTGACGACATGGGCCAGGCACTCCTCGGTCTTGCTCATGCTGGTTCATGGCTATCTTTCGCAATTTTCCTAACTAGTTTCTTCCAATAGTATGGATTTCTTCAGAGGATTGTCACGATTCTGCTATTCATGAGAATCGTGACAATCCTCTGAAGAAATCCATACTATTGGAAGAAACTAGTTAGGAAAATTGCGAAAGATAGCCATGAACCAGCATGAGCAAGGCCAAGGAGCGCTTGGCCCATGTCGTCAGTCACAATCCTCTAGCGTTGATGCTACTACCCCTTCGCTAGGACTAGGATGCTCCGAGGTCGGCGTTCACTGTGATGAATCCAAGACAGACCACCAGCGACATGTCAGTCAGCCCAAACACTAGCTCACTGACCCTGACATCCACGTCAGGCTCTTCGTCGCAAATGATCATCATCCCAGCAGAGAACCTGAAGAAAAGGACAAGGGATGCAACGACGGAGGAAGAGCCATCCAAGAAAAGGAAGACTAGATCTAGCAGCTGAGGTCATGCCGTTCTACAATGAGGCAAGACGAGTTCTATCCAGAATGGTGAAGATGAGAGAACTAGTCTCCTTCCTGAGGGAATGCATCGGCAAGGACCTACCTCCCGCCGGTCTCCCAGACTACATCCGTCCAGCTGTCCGATTATGACAAACATGCCAAAAACTTTACGCTCCATTACATTAGAAGAGGGTACCCACAGAACACACTGCTACAGAGCCTCGAAAAAGCTCGAAAAGCAAATAGGGACACCCTGCTACAGCAGGGAAACAAACCTGTTCAGCAAAACAGCTGAACCCCATTTGTAATAACCCATGATCGTGACATATATGTCATTTCAAGAAAGCAATAATACAATTGTGGTCACTGCTTACAATTACCCACCACGGCTTTTCCCCGAACCACAAATGTTCGCTATGAGAACAGGCACCAAGTTAGAATGACAGAATACCAGCGTGACACCCGCAATAAACGGGACACTCTGGTTGCAGCACATTTTAACTTACCCAACCATTCTACAAAACACATGCGGTTTCAAATTATTGAAATCCTGCCCACAGATCAGGAACACCAAAAAAGCAGTTACTAGATAAACCAGAGAACTCTACTGGATCTACCAGCTACACACACTCCGTCCGGTCGGGATCAATGTTCATGAATAAGACTGGAGCTTGTCGGCCACTCACCATTACAATAATGTTAATTGTACCTGTATACCCAACAATATGTTAACCGTATCTGTATACAGAAAAAAAATGTTAACCATATCTGAATAACCATCAATAATACTATCTGTATAACCAACAATGTTAGCTGCATCTGTATAACCAACAATAATGTTAGCCATATCTGTATAACCAACAATGTTAACCGTATCTGTATACAGAAAAAAATGTTAACCATATCTGTATGACCAACAATAATACTAGCCGTATCTGTATAACCAACAATGTTAGCTGTATCTGTATAACCAACAATAATGTTAGCCATATATGTATAACCAACAATAATGTTAATTGTATTTGTAGAACCAACAATGTTAGCAGTATCTGTATAACCAACAATAATGTTAACTGTATCTGTATACCCAACAACAAAGTTTGCTAGTATCTGTATACTCTACAATAATGTTAACCATAAAATCAAAACCAAGAAAACATGAATATATTATGCTACACTGTGCAGTTAAAATAAGTATCTAATTATGCATAACAACATTACATGAGCAAAAGCAAAAACAAAAATGCAAGAATACAAACCAGTACACAAATATAAGTAGAAAAATATATTTTTTTTAATACTCAAAACTATTAGATGTTACTTACAGCATTTTTAAAATGACTAACAATACAGGAAAATCAAGATATGCATCATGACACAACAAAACCAACAAAGTGGCATGTGTACCCAGCAAAGACTCAATCAATCTGGGCATCTGCCCAGTCTCATCAGAGTCTTTGCTGTGCACTTAAAGGGTAGCTAAACGTCTAAGCAAGCTCCATGTGCGGGCAGCAAAGACTCTTGAGTCTTAGCTGGGCACACATGCCACTTTGTTGGTTTTTGTCGTGTCGCAGCTCATATCAACTTTCAATATGTTTTTCATTTATGCCATTTTATGGCATTCTACATGTTCTATTTAAACATTCATACAGTGGAAAACATGATTTTATCTTCTCAATATCAGTAAATAAAATTGAGTCTTGATACAGGTAAGAAAATTAGGCATATTTCAGGTCTTACACAGTACATGTATATAAGCAATGAATTTCATTTTTCTGAGGTTTATCGAAGTGTAAACTACATTGGGTCACATGCAAAGTCAATGAACCCCGAAGGGGTTCATGTAAACTTTGCTAGTGACCCAATGTAGTTTACACTTCGATTAACATCAGAAAAATTAAGTTCATTGCTTATATTTACATTTGTTTCAGTCAAATCTTTCATGAAAAATCTTATATAAGCGATAAAATTGAAGCAGTTAAACATGTACACGCAGTTTTTTCTGCTAACAGCAGAATGGCATGCATGACGTCATGACGTTGCTGATGTCCAATGAGGCTGTAGAGAGCCATTGTTTATTTTGAAGTCATTGACGTCGCGTGTCTCAGTGTAATTATTGGAATGTAAACTACATTATGTTCCAATGGTTTACTATAGGGCTTTTCAGTAAATACACCAAGAATGTAAATATAATGTGATAATGCCCTTTGTAGCAAATGTTATTGTTTAATGAAGTTAAGTCAGTTACCATGAAACACATATGAGGCATTTCAATACAGTGACCTTTTCCTGACTAGAAAAATAACTTTTTGAAAATATCCTGACCACTGTCTTACAGACAATGGACATTATTTTTAGATACATGCACTGCACAACACAGAAAGGTCTGAGATATAAAAAATTCTATTACAAATATTGGGCTTTTTCTTTCAAGATCTGCAATAGTTAAGTTTAAAATCACATAATCATAATGTGTCCCCCACTTTGATCATCTCAGTTTTACATTTATGTGGTTTTATTGATGGTTCACTTTGTCGATGTATCCAGATCAAAAGCTGCATACGCCTATACTACCTTGAACATATGAATGTGCTGGTCCAAGAATGCAGTTAGGGCCCACTGGGCATGGTGCATGTATCTACTCTAATCAAACATAGTTTGATCCCCCCCCACCCCATTCCCCAGGAATGTACAGATCCTTGTGTCTTGAAGGCAAAATAACATTTCTTAAAAAGAAAATTTATGGAAAGCCATAGCACAGTGCTAACTGCTGAATGCCAAATTGCTAAATGCCACAGGTAATTGCTAAATGCCAAAAATAAGCACAGAATTTGGTGGTGCATTCAATAATGAACTGTAGTGAAAACTGAAGGTATAGTTTACTTCCTAAGTTCCCTTATCCAAGACAGACTCATAGCAGGACAGACTATAAAATCACACAATTTTTTTAAAGGATTTCATAACTAGCATTTTGCATTTGGCAATATCAAAGCATTTTGCATTTACCATTTGGATGTTTAGATTCTGCATTTAGCAATTAGCAACTGGCATTTCAAAATAAACATGGAACACTGCAGTAAGTCCTTGGGAATTGACAATTTGTAATTAGCAAGGTGCACCAGCTCTCCACAGAAATTCTATGGTCATCTATTTTCACTGTATAAAAAGACTAGTTCCTAAAATTTTCCTAGATATTTAGTCCCTGTTATCTGGAAGCTTGTAGACAGAACATTTGATCCTACTGATCTAGACTGGTCTGGTTGCTGACCTCCTACATACAACTGAATCTTCCCTGAAAAGAAAAAATACTGAGATAATCAAATGGAATTTAAAGCTGAGGGAACTTTTAACCCTTCAAGTGCCAAAAAGCAGACGATAAAATTTACGTCTGCAAATCTTCAAGAAGTGTTTCATTCAAGCTATATTATACTGAGAATTCAAAGATAAGAGGGCAAACAGCATAGATCCTGATGGGGTGGCTCATAATGAGCCACCTCATCAGGGTCTATGCTGCTTGAAAATTAAGTTATTTTCATCACTGACTTTTAAAGTGTTAATCTTTCACCTACTGGAGGCAAGAAGATATGAGTTTGCTCACACAGTAGACGAAAAATAAGCCAAGTATGGTTGCCTGACCTGGCTCTTGTGCATCATGGGTCATGTTAACTAGCCATACTAAAGGAAGTTTTCTTCTTTTTTTTTTCTATCCGAACCACAGAGGCCATGGTAAATATTTTTCTTTCGTATTATCTAATTCCATTTTTTATTATTCGATTTTATAGAGAGAATCTGAGCCATTTTTCATTGATCATTTTTGTGACATCATGAAGCATAGTGCCACTATGTATAATTTAAGCATTTGTGAGGTTTCAAATTGATTTCGTAAATAACCCACACTATCATGTACAAGTCCAGCATTGCATATACTGAAGTCAATTTGTTGTCATCTTCTTGACGTCACATACCAAAAAGCAATGTCACATGACTACCCAAATACGTGACCTCCTTTACAACCAATGACAGGACTACACGATATTTCCATGATTTTCGCTGGTCCTGGGTGATAACACAGGTGGGATAATAACTAAGTACGTATGTACTTAAATTGTCAGTACAAATGAAACTCCCAGATATTCTAATCTGGTGTGCAAGAAAATACAGTCCTTTTAGCTCCACTGTCCACTGTATATGACATCCTTTCATCTTACCTGGTTGTATTCTCCAGCCACTGTCAGTCCAAACAGCCATCTGCTCTGGCTTAATATGAAAGTTATATTCCGCTGAGTTAGCTTTCTTGATAAACACCCTCCTAAAGCCCACTAGTTGTCTCTGAGGCATAGGTTCGGTGGTTGATAACCAGCTGATGTATACTTGTACCACCTATAATCAAACCACATAATGCCATTGAATTTTCCATTACAGTCAACTCTCGATATCTTGAAGTCGAAGCTCATTTCAAACTACTGATATCTCAAAGTAAATTTTCTGTTCCCAGAAAATTTACTTTGAGATATCAGTAGTTTGAGATAAAAGGCCCTGAAATGAAAATAAAAACAGGAAATGTGTCCAACACTGTTCTTTGATAAGAGGGTACTTTGAGATATCAGTGTTTGAGATATCGAGTGTTGACTGTATTTGTTTACACAGATTGTGATTAAGGTGAATGAGTTCACTTTCAAGGGAGGCAACTCTGCCATTTTCAATTCACCTTTCCAAAGCCATGTCTACTTTAAACAGGTATGCATCTCTTCATTGTAAGACAAAATCATATACTTTATTGTGAGACACTGAGTACATGCAATTTCATTTGTGGGACTATGTCACATGCTAAATTGTCATTGCATTGGTCAGTTATACACTGTCCAGTCACTTTTGAGGGACATTATGGGTGTGGCTCAGAAAAAAGTATTGGATCAATTCTTAAAGGAAAGAATTCACTACAATAGGAGATAATTCTTTCATTTAAGAATAGAATGGTTATCTCATTTAGTAAGCAAATGTACGTGAAAGTCATAAAAATTGTTCCCTTTATACATATGCAAAAAACAAAAAAACAAAAAACAAGACCTGTCCCCGTACAGGATAACTTGCCTGCAGTGCCTTGCCCACCACATAAAAAAACTTTAATGTAAAACTTTAAAGTGTGACGCCCACGCCCACGCCAACGCCAACTTCAACGCCAACGTCCAAGTGACAACAATAGCTCTCTGTACTTTTGTACAGGTGAGCTAAAAACATGGATGGATATCCATGCAACTGACATATGCAAATCAGTAAACAATGTCCTACAAACTGAAGAAGCTGAAATAGTAAGTAATAAGTGAGTAAGCTATAATGAAAAAGTAGATGAGGAACTATAGTGAATTCCATGTGTCAGTGGTGTTAAACAATGTAAATACAAGAAAGTCCACATGAGTGTCATAAAGACATGAAAAATACATAGCATACCTCATAAGAATCAACGTCTCCCACATTCTCCAACTGTCCATACACATACTGGGCATCCCCAGCCTGTATCGTAGGTATCAAAGATACATTGAGGTACTGAAACTTTGAGTAGGACAATCCATAGCCAAAGGGGTAGAGTGGCTTCCCTTTGAAATATCTGTAGGTTCTTCCCTCCATCGAGTAGTTTGTCATGGACGGTATCTGCAATTAAAACTGTCTTAAAAAGAGCGGCAAAATTCAAAATCACTGTGCTAATATTTCAATTATATTTGTTTGGCTTTACTCATTTATTCAGCAAACATATATTTCTAAAACAAGAATTACATGGACCAGAGCTCTAGATAAGAGGGAGTATTTGATGATAATTAAGGATAATTTTTCTTATTTCTCATTCAAACCATATGTTGTGACCCCTCATCTGAACCGTCTCGTCGAGACGGTTCAGATGAGTGGTCATAACATATGTTTTTATGCAGAATTAACATAAATTATCCCTAATTATCATCTAATACTCCCTCTTATCTACAGCTCGGTGGACTGTGGTGTCTTGCCTATAACACCAGAATACTTGACCAAGTTTACACTGCCACCAATGACACCACAAAGGTAATACCTATGTTTAGCTTCTGTTAGTCATCTGAGACAAATAGAGGCAGCTTATATTTTAAGCATTATGATATAAATCAAACACATTACACACACACTACCATAAGTAAGACTTATTTAACTGTAATGAAGCTGTGTTTAATTAGGATGAATTGATGGATGACGTGATTTTACGTCCTTTTTAACAATATTTCAGTCATATCAGGACAATGTGTGGGTGACATTATGAAAAGCCATGTGCAATGGAATGATTTTATCATTGAAAAGGTTCCCGCCTATAGCAGGGCTCGAACCCGGGACCGCTTGATCAGCAGGCCAGCTCTCTTGTTTAAATAGGCCAGAGTTGGTAATTGTTTTGTGGCAATTTTGGGCCATCCTTTTGTTTTGGTTTTTCTTATTTGATTTCATTAAGTTGATAAAATCTTAAATCTTGTATGATGGAGTTAAATTTTTAGCATCTTTTTGGAGAAGAAAACTCCCTGTATCACTATTGAATAAATGAGCTGCGACACAACAAAACTAACAAAATGGCATGTACGACAGCAAAGACTCAAATCAGCCTAGGCATCTGCCCAGTCTGATCAGAGTCTTCGTTGTCCACATAGAGCCAGCTTAGACCCGTGGCTACCCTTAAAACATAAAGCGAAGACTCTTATCAGACTGAGCTTGGCTGGGTGCACATGCCACTTTTTTGATTTTGCTCAAATACAGTGTTTTTTAAGAATTTCTTACCTGATCAGCAGTATCATACCATGTATATGGTAATCTACCAGCAGGACTAGCATCTTCTGTTGCCATGGTGATCACATTAAACAGGGCCTCGCCTGTGGCCTGGGCTGGGAAGAAACACTGCATAATGGCCTTGACCTTTGGGTCTGCATCAGCAAAGGAAATATTCACTGGTCCAGCACTGAATATCAGTAACAAAACTGGGACACCTGATTGTGCTGAAAAAAGATGCATACAGGTAAATGGACATACCTATTTGTTGTTACATCACTGTTTAAAAGGACAAAAACAATTTGGTTTCAGTGCTGCTTCCCTTTAAGAAGCAGCCTTTATACAAAAGGACTTACTCTGAATTCTTTCCTTTGAAGGTTAACCCCAACAAGACAGTGGTTAAAATGAAAATGCCTGAGTTGCTGCCCCCCTTTCATATAAGCCAAAGAATGTTTCTGAAATTTTCATTGCTCCCCTGCCCCCCCCCCCACCCCCCTGCCCCCACCCTACCCTACCCCCTCCCCCATCACCACACACACCACCCTCTCAAATACCATATATCTTTTAGTGGCAAACCATGAAAATAAGACCCAAGCATTTTAGTGGCAAACATGAAAATAAGACCCAAGCAAAAATAAGTAAGTTTGGAAACTTTGAAACCTTTTGCTTTTTGCCTGCTTTCTAAAACTATATAAAAGTTCTTTTTTCCCTTACTACTCTTGATTCACTCACATCTGATCAGGGGACAGCTTTGTGGTGGAAGAAAGGCCAGGAAATACTCTGTGTACAACCGCTGTAACCCAAAAGGGGACAGCCAGCCATTCATACTTGCCACGGCTAAATCTCAGAGCCAGAAATGGCTAGTGGCCCCGTGGCCATATCCGCCTATTTTTTGCCTTGAGCCAGCAGAAAGCTCCAAAATATGAGCTTTAATGGCCCAAATTTATCCTTCTAGCAATAATAAATGAATGGGGTCTTTAACCTGTGGGCAATTTGGGCCACTGAAGGTTTGACCTGTTAAGCATTTGGGCTATCACATTAATCTTGTAAGTTTCTGGCACTGCTAATTCCTCTAACCTGTATGGCAGAAATATGTAGCTAGTCATGTGACAAACTTCACCATTGACTGAGCTATTCAGGGGACTTTTTGCATTGAAATGGAGGATAAGTTTCATGCCAAAGTTTCTGGAATATACAGGACTGTCAAAACATGCATTCGAAGATGCCAAAATAGCTTCATGCTTTTATCCACACAGCAAAGATTCTCATACCTTATCAATTTTATTAAACACCTTGGGACATTGCATTTTGTAAAAGGGGGGCATTATTTAGAGCCTAAAGTGTAGTAAATCAGCCACTGCCAAAATACCTAAGATATTCAATATAAACGTGACAGATATACTTTCAGAGGAAGCAACTCTACTATTTTTGTCTCCCTTTTCAGCAGAGGTCAACTCTTAAAGGAAAGAATTTGCTCTTAGATCTTAAAGAATTAGTTCCTCTAGGAGCAAATTCTTTCCTTTAAGAGTAGCCCCCATGTCAAATAGCTACCTATCCAGAGAAGCAAACAAGTATTCATGCAAATTAATATGACATATTATTAGAGCTGGAGCATTTATTAGGATTAATATGGCCGCTAAAATGATAGTAGCAGGGGTAAGTGTTATATACTCACTTGCTGCCACAGCATCTTTAATCAACTGTGCCTGCTTCCCAGCAAGGTCCATACTGGCTCTATCATTTCCTTCTCCCTCCAGTTCTTGCCCTAGTGAAGACAAAATTTTAATGAAGAAAATCAACTTGTCATAATTATCCTAACCAATAACAGTAATTATGTTATTGATCTGATCAAAAGACAAGTATTTTCCCCCATAAAAACAATCAAAAAAATCTAGATCCATCTAAAAAGATGGATCTAGATTTTTAGGACAGTTTTAGAAGGGGAAAAACAACATCTTATATCAGAATTAATACAAGATTTGATCTACATATTTGAGGTCTTTTTAACCAGGAAGGAACCTCATACAATAGTATGATAATTCGGACGTCCTGAAATTTTACCATTGGGAAAACTGTTAAAAATTGTCAACAGAATGGTAGCCAGTAAAAACCTTGCCTGATCTGGGTTACACAGTGCATGCAGGCATTTTCATTCCAATATTTTCAGTCATTATGGTATAAGCCAACATGAAAGGAAATCTGTCTACAGGGTACACTTTCAGGGAAAGCCATCCTGCCTGTTCCTTTAATATGTTTCTTTTGGCTTCCTTATTAAATGCAGGTCAGCTCATACAAAATTTTCTCCTTTAAATTTGCTCCTGAAGTGCATATTCTTTCCTTTTAGAATATGAATTTGCTGTTAAAGGACAAAATTCACTTGTCAGGACATCCAACATCATCCAGACAACAAATTTTACTCAGCTGCTTTTAAAATCAGGCCCCGAGGTTATAAAACTTTTTTCATGCTCAACTCAGCTGAGCATGAAATTTTCTCTGCTGATAAATATGAAAATGCCAACTAATGTTGGCATTTTCATATTGATAAGCAGAGAAAATTTCATACTCAGCTAAACTGAGCAACAAAACAACTGTACTTATCAATAATTTGCTATTTATTAGCAGGTAAAATTTCATGCTCAGCTGAGTTGAGCATGAAAAAAGTTTTATAACCTCGGGGCCAGATCAAAAGGCCCTGACCATACTGGGCTTGTGGGTGGGCTAAACTGTCTGTAATAATTTGACACTATAATAAAATCACAGTTTTACAGTAAACAAAACAGAATGGTCAGTACCAGTTCCAACACAAATGACAACCAGTTCTGTCCCCTGAACAGCGTTCTTGACCTCACTGGAAGAGTAATTCATACACTTGTTATCTTTACAACCAGCAGCATAATTTACCGCCGCAGACATAGAACTCAGACCATCTAGAGGTGTTTTGACAAACTTTGAGTCAACATCGGCAGCATAATCCCCATAAAGCTGAGCTGTGTTGTTTGCCATTGGTCCAACTATCTACAATGAGCAAGAATTTCATCAAATTAATGTACAGTGACAGGTTGCAGATTCGTACAGGTTGCAGATACGTACACTTGGGAGTTTTAGGGCCTCTACTGAATGCATCATGTCAATTAAAAAGAAATAAATTATACGACTGTTTACACAATCTATTGTGTCAATCATTTTCAGTGCATGCTTGCCGTACCTTGTAGATTTCACTCATTGCAGACGATTTTTCCTGCCGTCTTCACTGCAGCCTCTCTGATACAGCAGTTTGATTTCATGATCGAGGAGCAGAATGGCCAATTCCACAGCTTATTTTAATAACAGTTGTTGAGAAAATCATTCTACTTTAAGGTACACACATTTACTTCAGTGCAAAATGTCAAGAATATTTTAAAATTTCCATTTTCTGAGCCGAGTCCCGCTCGCTGACTCATTCGATTCAGTTCAGTTATGCTTACAGACGTTGTCGGTAATTCGTTGTACCAGCTATATTGAAGTGCTTAAAATCTTACTTTCATACTGACAGTCGGCCTTGATGTTTTGCACGTCTTTCTGACATATATTAGTGTTGTTCAAAACAATGTTGCTTTATCTGGCTCTTGATTTGTTATGCAAATTTAGGGGTGTACGAATCTGCAAACTGTGTCAAGAAAAATTCTCCTCTTTTCCGGCAGCGGCCTTATGTTAGCCCCCGAGCCGGGTACCAAAGCTGGATCTAATTTTAACTTTTCAAGATAAACAAGAAATGTGTATTAGGTTGACGCTGACATATAAAACAGTAATTCTAAAGTGTTAGAAAAATACAGTAAAAACACATGTAAAACTGTACGAATCTGCAACCACTTACTCTACATGGATAAGACTAATATTAGTGAGTTCTCTTTCTTGATCAATATAGGTAAGGGAAGTAATTATTTACAAACGGAGGCAATTAAATTGCCTCCCTTGCAAAATATTTATTTCCCTTAACATGGAGAGGTAATTAAATTGCTACACTTTGGTCATTTTATGCTAGGGAGAAAATTCAGTTTCAAAAATTTGAAAAATATTCACTTCCTTTGACATGTACATCAATATAAAAGTGAAAGGAGATTATCTCCCATTGTCCTAGATGAATGGATGTTTTGGGTAATATGGCCTTTACAATAACAATTTGGTCATTTTGGGCTAGGAAGGTAATGAAATTGCCAAACTTAGCATAATATTTATTTTCCTTGACATATATATTGTTATAATGGTTATGGGAGATTATCTCCAATCTTTTTTGATAGATGGAGGTTTGGATAATGTAGTCAGGATTCACAGATTGTATATACCCAGACGGAAGACTGATCAGACTGTGCAGATGCACAGGCTGATTCAAGTCTTCATAGTTACCACATGGCTTGAGGTCTCTTTTCACATGATGCCGACCATATATGGAAAGTGCTGCTTCATATACAATGTATTGTTTAAACTTCAGCTGATGTTACCTGAAGCTACTGATATCTAATTGTAAATTTCTGTATTTCTGTAACATACAATGTTAATCCTAATAAATGCCCTTGCTCTCATAAACACACCTTCCTCCTTTTCCAAAAATAATGTTATATTAATTTCCATGAATTCCTGTTGCTTCTCTGTATGAGGTATCTCTTGAAATGAAGCCTACTTTTAAAAGAAAGAATTTGGTCATTAAGGAGCAAATTCTTTCCTTTAAGACCTGACCACTACTAAGAAGGGAATCAAAAAATACTAGAGTTGCTTCCTCTGAAAGTATACACTGGCAGTAGCTGGTTTACTACACTTTAGGCTCTAAATAACTTCCCCCTTTCGCAAAGAGCAACACCACCGGGGCGTTTAGTAGGATTAATATGGTATTAAGTGTCAACTGTATGCACATTTCAAACATACTTACAGCTATCTTACTGAATTTTTTCGAAACAGGTAGGAGTTTACTATTCTTTAACAAGACAAATGTCTGCATGGCAGCCTTCACAGCCAGGGCCCTGTGTTCGGGACTCTGGACCAGAGACAGGTTGTAGAAGGAGTATGGGTTCATCTGTGGTGGGTCAAACTCCCCTAGCCTCATTCTGGTATAAAACAGGGGTCGAGCTCTCTCCCGTACAAGAGCTTCAGAAAGCTTGCCTTGCTGTACTGCTTTTTCTGGAATAAATTAAAATAGATGTATTCCACTACATCAATTGTGCATTTTTGTGTTTAAGTTAATGGTCTCCAACTCTGAAGCATATCACACTCCCCTGGTCAACTTTCCCTCACTCTATACCATATTTCACTGATCAAAAAGCCAAAATCTGATGGTCTCTTTCCACTCTAGAAGTGTCTGCCTTACAGAGTGGTCAGCACTCTCGACTCGGAACCATGGTTGTGGGCTCAAATCCTGACAAAGGCCAGACAGTATCTTAACATAAATGAGAGTTCCCTTCATAATCACCCTCCAATTGTCCTGATATGACTGAAATATTGTTGAAAGGGATGTAAAAGTGCTGAGACCCTTTCTACTCTATTACCATGCCTTCCTTCAATTTACTTTTGTATGAATATCAATATTACAAATTACAGTATTCTCAACATAGATCTTCAATAAAAGAATAGCTACAGTCCAACCTCACTGGCTCAGTGGGTCCCAGCAAGTTCTAGCAAACAAGGTTTGACTATAAATTCAATTTATCATGTCATCTTCATGAATTTGGAATGATCTGCAAGTTATAGATCTTCAAGAGCCATTGCACATCCTGGCCTGAAGTAAAGCAGAAATCGTCAAAGTACCAAAATTGTAAGTCTGAACTCATAAACCAAAGAAACATTGATCAATCTAAAATATTTAGATGCATAAACATAGACCCCAAAACAACCCGTACGAAAATTCTGACATGATTACAGCAGGAGTCCTGCTGGACATTGACAGGAATTTCATTTTCAGGCTGAATTATAACAGTATGTGGAAAATGATAAACAAGGGCTTCGCAAGCGGCGCATAAAACGCCCGTTTAAATGTCATAAAGGAGTTACAGAATGAACAAGACTGTTTACAAAAGGATAGACAGACAGACAAACAGAGGCAACCACTCTATAATAAATGAATTCAACATTATATTTAAATATTCAACATTAGTGTGTTTCAAGTCAAGGGAGATAAACTAAATATACTAGACATACCATTCTTGGTTGTATTACATTCCCTTGGCATCACTACCCTATTTTAAGGTGGTGATTTGTGGTATATACAAAAATGTCAATAAAATGCTGAAAATACAACAGATCTTCCCAAAACTTAGCAGATGCCTTCTTTATGTTGTTTCTTACAGTTTAGAATACAAAAATGCAGGACATGTTGATGTTAATAAGGATTTATATAAGAAAAGATCAAAGGGTAATTTTGTGCGAATAAATCTAAAAAATGACCATCATTATTGAAAATGTAACTAGGTCTGAACATAAATTAATGTATTATGAAGAGCGTCCTAGCAATTATTCATTCCACTTTCTTAGCGTGTTATCAGGCTGCGCCGATAAAAACAGAAGCCTTTTCCTCAAATGTCTGACCATGTATATAAGTGCATGTATAGTGCTTGCATTCATTAATACAGGTAGGTCAGGTATACCTATATCATACTCACAGTATAAATATTACATTACAATGACCAAGACAGGTATATTATTGAAATCATTCAACCCTGAAAACAGACTCTGCTATGTATTTTTGAGACAAATATTTGGACACAGGCCACATCTTTTTTATCTGCGCAGCCTGATAACGTGCAAAGAAAATGGAAAAAATAATTGCTAGGACGCTCTTCATAATACTTTAATCTATGTTCAGACCTGGTTACATTTTCAATGATGATGGTCATTTTTTAGATTTATTCGCACAAAATTACCCTTTGATCTTTTCTTATATAAATCCTTTTTAACATCAACATGTCCAGCATTTTGGGATTCTGAATTGTGAGAAACAACATAAAGAAGGCATCTGCTAAGTTTTGGGAAGATCTGTTGTATTTTCAGCATTTAATGCAGATTTTTGTCTTTGCCCCAAATCAGTGAAAATCACCACCTTAAACAGTTGAAATGTTACAGAGTAAACAGGATATTTATGCAAGGGCAGGTAATTCAGTAAGTAAGCCAGAGTTGTGGTTCTTGCTCAGGATACATTGCCTCATTATTATACACATTCCTACAAAGTTTCATTCTAATATTTCAAAAGTTTAAGGAGATATGGAGTGAATGAGAAACGCCTAAAATATACTAATCAAAGGGAGGTTACTCCAAAATTAAGAAAGGGGGAGCAACCATTCTTATATGTGACACATTGTCTTGTGATCATGCACATTGTTATAAAGTTTCATCATGATATTCCAAACGGTTACCAAGTTAAGGTATGCACAAGGTTAGTATACACAAAAATAGTCAACAAGAACTAATAAAAGGGATGTAACTCTAAAATGAAAGGAAGAGCAGCCATTGTTGTACGCGACACATTGTTGGGTCTTCATACACATTGCTATGAAGTTTCATTAAGTTATCCCAAACGGTTATCTAGTTATGGCGCGCACAAGACTTGCAGGGAAAAAATTAATCAAAGGGGCATAACTTGGAAACTAAGGAAGGGGGAGCAACCACTTCTGTACGCGACACGTTCCCCCAACCTAATACATATTCCTACCAAATATCATGAATATATCCCAAACGGTTAATGAGTTATGGCGCGCACAAGAATGTTTACGGACAGACGGACGGACGGACAGCGCCATGACATAATACGTCCGTTTTTTCAAAACGGGCGTATAAAAATCCACTCAAGATTCCGGCAGGAAAATTTGAACCAGAGGGCCAATGGCCCTATATCGCTCACCTGAGCACTGAGGTTATGTTGGAAAAACTAAGTTGCCACAGCAATAAAACAACATGCACAACAGCAAAAAAACACACCATTTATGTAGAGGATAATATCACAAACATTTATGCAAAAAATAAGCTTTATCCCCCCTTAATGGCTTCTAAGAAGAAGATCTTTGGTAAAAAAAAAAAAAAAAAAAAATGAAAAAATTGAAAATTTGGCCGTTCAGTTGCAATGGCAACCAATCAAAATCAGGTCTTTGGGCAAAATTCATATGGCTGATAGAGGACTACTCTACGAACATTTCTGTAAAGCTTTTGTAAAAATATCAGCAGTAACACAGAAATAAATACCAGATGTCCACTTTCCCCATTGTAAGTTTATGGAAACTATAAGTTGCCATAGCAACCAGTTCATATAGGCAATTAAAATATAAAACATACTTTAGGTAGAGGCTAATGTTATTAATATGTATGCAAACTATAAGTTGCCATAGCAACCAAAGTTCTTATGGGGTTGGAAGAAAAACAAAATTTATGTAGAGGCTTCTGTCATCAACATGTTTGCACAATATCAGCTCCATCCCCAATATGACTTCTGAGCAGAAGATTTTTTTCATTTTTTCTTTCTTTTTTTCGAAAATTTACCCTATGTTTTGCCATGGCAACCAACCGAATTCAGCGATTTGGAGAAAATTCATATGGAACAAAAAGGACTATTCAAGGAACGTTTCTGTAAAAAAAACAATCTAAATAAATGCAGTGAGACAGTAAAAATTGCCAATTTCCATTTTCCCCATTATAAGTCAATGGAAACTCTTAGTTGCCATAGCAACCAAACTGCTGGAGTAATTGCCACGAAAAACAGTAAGTCTATAGAGGCTAGTACTGAAGTTCTTTCTTTAAAGTTAGAGCTTTATTGGCCATACAGTTTCTGCAGTGATGATTTTTTAATATTTTTCTATTTTTAACTATTCAGTTGCAATGGCAACCAGCCAAATTGCGCAATTTGCATAAATTTAACAAGGCTGGTTAAAGACTACTCAAGGTACATTTCTATGAAAGGTTTGTCAAAATATCTGCAGTGGCATAGCAATAAATGCAAATTTTCTATTTTGCCATTTTAAGTCAATGGTAACTTTAAGTTCCCATAGCAACCAAACTGCTAGAGCAATTACCAAGAAAAACAGTACTTTTATAGAAGCTAGTACTAAGATCCTTTCTGTGAAGTTTGGGCTTTATTGGTTGCATAGTTTCTGAGGAGATGATTTTTGAATATATTTTCTATTTTCAACCTTTCGGTTGCCATGGCAACCAGCCAAATTGTGCAATCTACATAAATTTCATGTGGTTGATAGAGCACTACTCAAGGAACATTTCTGCAGAAGTTTAGTCAAAATATCTGCAGTGACATAGCAATAAATGCAAATTTTCAATTTTCCCCATACAAGTCAATGGAAACTTTAAGTTGCCATAGCAACCAAAGTTCTGAGGCGATTTGGATAAAAAACAGTATTATTGGTTCCCCCTGCCTATAGATGCCATATATGAAATTAGGCAACAATGGGCCTAGTAGTTTCAGAGGAGATGTCGTTTGAAAATGTTGACGGACGACGTACGACGGATGACGGACGGACGGACGACGGATGCCTGCCTATACTATAAGCTCACCTGTGAGCCTTCGGCTCAGGTGAGCTAAAAATTCATGCCAGGAATTCTAGCAGGAAAACAGAGCTGAAAATATTGCAAAGTTAATTGAATCTAGCATAAAGATTTTGGCGGTACACTTCAACTACACAGTGAATCATAAGTGATAAATGCAACTTGAAGACTGGCCATGCTGTTTGTTTGTACTAAACATATTAAAAAGTTTTCTGTGTTATTTGAAGGATGAATTAATAACAGCTGGTATGAAGAGAATGTAAGTTTAATTAGTTTTTGTATCATTAATGCATACATTTCTAAAGGCAGATTTAAGTTAAGGGGTAAAATATTCAATTTATACACAATTTCATGTACCCCACCCACATCCCTGGACATAAAAATGAAAATGAGTTCAATATATGTGTGGTGGTAATAGAATTACTTTCTGTCATAAAATTGTGTTAAAGAGCAATGGCAGTACTGATCCAGTACTGTGTATGTGAATGTTTTAAATAGCATGTTGAAAGAGTATGTCAAGGTCTTTGTGTAATATGCAACACAACCTATAGCTGGACTAAGTTCATGCCAACAATCCTGTCCATATTCCTTGCAGGATTCCTGCCAGGAATTTCAAATTTTACAGCGAGTATACTGCTCATTTGAATATTCCTGGTGGGAATCCTGCCTGAATTCCTGCCTGAATTCCTGCTAATTTAAATACTTGTATTTCACTTAGTATTCCACACTGATCCTGCTGGACTCCTGTAGGGAATTTTATATTATAGTGAAAAGTTCACGTGGAAAACCCATTGGAAAACTTTTTATGTCCAGATTCCTGCCAAGAATTCTGTTACAATTACTGCAGGAATACTGCTACTGTCCCGCTGGACAATTCCGTACAGGAAAGGTGTAAATTCAGACCAAGTTTCCCTTACATTTCATTAAATCTGAAAACTTTTCAAATTTCCATAGCTTTTTCGTATCCCTGGCAACCCTGATCACAAGAAAAGTTTGTTTAGACCAACAGCTTAACAATGCATGAAGAACCCAGTAGCTCAGTGGGTTATGTGCTGGCCCCTAAACTAGGGGTCTGGGCTCATAACCCAGTGGAGGCAGAAGACACAGCCTTTCAATACCATACTTCTATTAACTCAAGATGACTTAAATACAGTTCAAAGGTCCAAACAACTATAAGTTAACCATTCCATGTATGTATTACCCTAGAATACAATAAAATCAATGACAAGCTCGTAAGTTTGGTAAAACCTTTTTATCAAAGTTTTTGTGCAAAAGAAAATGTCTGAAATTCATATGTCCTTTCTATAATGGCAAAAATAAGCATCATTTAACAGTGCCAGTAAACCTACCTATGGTCATGTAAACAGCAGGATCATTTCCAGACAGTTCTAAATTACATCCAGCTTTAACACAGGCTACGGCAGTATCTAGAGTATTGTTGAAATATTTATGAGCCAGTATAATAAACTCAAGCGCCTTCTCATCACTTACGACATAACCCTCAAAGCCCCACTCCTGTCGTAATACACTTGTAAGTAGTTTGTGGTTTGCACATGCAGGTACACCATTTAAGCTACAAAACAGGAAACAACAACAATGTTGCCCAGGTCTGTTTTGTTTTGTTTTATCAGTGACACAAAATGACAGCTGGTTATATGTGCTATGATCCTTTTTTGTGCATAATGCTTTTGATAATAGCTCTGTTTTAAGTGCTATAAAGGCAAACCCTTCCATGTTCAGTTTCACTCTCCCTCTATCAAAATATTTCCCTTTTAGACACCTTATATGAGCTGTGACATAAGAAAACCGACAAAGTGGCATGTGTGCCCAGGGAAGACTCAGATCAGCCTGGGCATCCACCCAGTCTGATCAGAGTCTTTGCTGTCCCCATGGAGCTAGCTTAGACCCTCAGCTACCCTTTAGCACACAGTGAAGACTCTGGGCGGCTGCCCAGGCTGATCTGAGTCTTCAGAGGGTGCACATGCCACTTTGTTGATTTTATCATGTCGCAGCTCATATGTGAAATTCCGTCCCCACATGAAAGTTAAAGGTTCAAGCTTTTGCATATGAATAGCCAAGCTGTAACAATGCTAATCAATTCAAATGTAAGTAAAGTTATCAGTTCAAACATTTTAGCTTTGTAAAATACAGTTAAACTTTAATTGCTCAAACTCTTGCTGACTAGAACTCTTTCCTTGGCCCCTAGAGGTTACTTTATGTAGAATCTAACCTGGATGGCCAGAACTACCCTTGGCTGGAGCTCATTTTCATGGTCCCATGCCTTTTCGAGCCAATGAAGTTTTACTGTAGTACAAACATGTCAGCTTTGTAAAACTCCAGAAAAAAGTAACATTCTGCAATTTTGTGACAACTCCCCCATTTGTTTTTCCTTCAGAAAAAAAATTATGCAAAATAGTAATCCTTTTCATACATATGAGTTGAATAGCATTGCTATACATTGTGTTTTTACTAACTATTGCAGAAGCCTGAATTTTTTTATATCCATGTAGAAATGGAATAGCATGTTTACTAGGGCTGATTGTTCAAAGCTTTGTTAGCTTAAAGTCGTTAGTGAAGACTTAGTAAGTCTTCTAGTACACCTAAAATCAAGTATACAAATATTTTTTGCTGAAAAAATTGAAAGAGGCTTTTGCATTGCAAAAGCTCCTCACATTTTTTTCAGCAAAAAATGGCATAGTTTTTGTGTACAATATGTTTGAAAATTTAACACTGTGTTAACTAACATTGTTAGTTTTGAACAACTGGGCCAAGGTTGCATCTGTTTGATGTAGGCAAAATGAAAGTTCTGATTTATATTCTCTTCTTATTTCTCCATAAAAATGTGTCATAATAGAATTGCCTTGGACAAGAGGATCTAGTGAGATGCACAATATAAGTTCTTACAGAGAAATAAGAAAATTTATTACAGAATTTTTATCAAATATACACATGCAGAAATCCTGTGAGTTTTTGAAAAGATAAAACTTGTTACATAACTCACTTATGTCTTACCTACCTATGGTCATATATACAGCAGGATTGTTTCCAGAAAGTTCTAAGTTACATCCTGCTTTAACACAAGCTATGGCAGTATCGAAAGTATTGTTGAAATATTTATGGTAGTTTATGATAATTTCAAGCGCCGCCTCATCGCTAACAACATAACCCTCAAAGCCCCACTCTTGGCGTAATACACTTGTAAGCAGTTTGTGGTTAGCACATGCAGGTATGCCATTTACACTACAAAACAGGAAATGAAAAAAAATTCAACCAGGGCCCTGGGCCCAGTTGTTCAAAGCATCGTTAGCCTAACAAGCTCGTTAAGAGGTCAACTCATTAAGTGTTTTACTACTTTAAAACCACATACACTGATATTTTTGTTGAAAAGATGTGAGAAGCTTTTGCACTGCAAAAGCTTCTCACATTTTTTCAACAAAAATATTGGCGTAGTTGAGATATTAAGGTTTGAAATTTTAATGTCTCGTTACCTAACGACGTGATTAGTTTTGAACAACCGGGCCCTGTTGTTTAAAAAGCATCGTTAGCTTAACAAAGTCGTTAGTCAAGGATTTCTGTCTCACAGTAGTCACAAAATCAATTATGGTAATATTTTTTGCTGAAAAATTGTGAAGGGCTTTTAAAAGCTTCTCACATTTTTTCAGCAAAAATGGCAGTGTTTTTACGTATATTACATTAGAAAATTTAACTTCTCCTTAACTAAAGACATCATTAGTTTTGAACAACTAGGCCCAGATGATTATTTTACTAAAAGTCCACTATTACTAGCTGGCTTGGTATCTGCACTAGTCCAGTCAACTTTTGCAGGGTGTTTTACAATAAAACTAAATTGTAAGCACTGTAGACTCAGAACTTCCTCTGATACAATCTGACTGGAGTCTATGCTATTTAAAGAAACATGTTGCTTGCAGCTGGATAAAGGTCAAAGAATTCAAATACAAAGCCTCAGTTTAATAGTCATATGCTAGTTTTAGTTTCTGGGAGAGCATAAAAAGCAAATGTTTTTCCCATGAATTAAAAATGAAAAATAAAGTAGTAAGACTTTTAGTAGATTTCACAACTTAAAAGCTAAAGAAGATGTTCTGCTTGTACTAAAATTTCTATAGCTAAATACATAAAAAGCAATACCCTACAGTGCTTAAATAATGGGACACCTAATAACACTTAATTTTCCATTTGGGACAAATGGAAAATTGGTTTAAGGTGTTGGAATACTTAAGCACTTTAGGGTTATCCACATTTTTCTACAACTTCCATTATACAAAAGTATTTCACATCCAAAATGGTGATATCAACAAAATACAATGTCTGGTTAACTAACACTGGTATAGTAAACATCAAAGCACTACATTCTGGAAGCCCCTTGGAACATAAACATACCATATTTGAGCTGTGACATGACAAAAGCAACAAAGTAGCATGTGTGCCCAGCCAAGACTCAGATCAGCCTAGGCATATGCCCAGTCTGATCAGAGTCCTCACTGTGCACCACAAGCATAGCTAAAGGTCTAAGCTACCTCCATGCCGACAGCAAAGTCTCTGACTAGACTGGGCGGAAGCCCAGGCTCATTTGAGTCTTCCCTGGGCACACATGCCATTTTTTGGGTTTTGTCGTGTCACGGCACATTTTTTTCCAATAAATGATCCAGGGGCATTGTCATTTATAAGTCTGTAGATGGCATTCCTGAGCCAAAATCTGGGAAATAAGTAACAACTTTGGTGGTCAAAAGCCAATATCTGTGAAATTTAACCACTTTTTCCACGGAAAAAGTGAGTAGGGGCATTTATCAGAGAGTGGCATTTATTACGAAGAAACATCCTAACTTATACAAAGCAGATACAAGGTGAATAAGCATACTTTCAGTTTCAGGGTAGACAACTTTACCATTTACTTCTTTACCTCCTTTCCCCTTCTTAAAGAAAAGGACTGGCTCCCAAAGGAGCTAATTATTTCCTTTAAGCATAGACTTATTTTGGAAGGGCATCTTTGTTCAGAGAAGTTAACAGGAAATAATAAAAGCTGTCTCCCTTTGAAATAAATGATAGAAAAATATGACAGTGTACCCATTCATATAAAAAAGTGTAAAAAAATATGCAATCAACACCAAAGCTGTCCTCTAATTGTCATGCAAAGGTATGTAACAAAGTACCAATGGTAAAGAAATATGGGTCTTTCCGACTTGTTGTGAGTTCTAGATTCAATCCTGCCTCCAAAACAGCAATTGTCGCCTCCATGCTTGTGTTGACATAATGATGATATAGCACAATATTCTCTACCGCTTCCTCATCACTGATAACATAGCCGTTAAACATCCACTCCTCACGCAGGATGTTGGTGAGTAACTTCTTGTTCGCACAAGCTGGTACCCCATTTATTCTTATTTGAGCAAGAAACCAATAGTGCAAGTTAGTTAATATCCGACAAAATTATTACAATATGGAAAATTGTTTTAATGCCTAGTGCCTTTTTACAAATTTAAAACACAGAAATAATATTACAAGGTACATTTGTAAAACCCTTTCAAACTCTAACCGACTCACCTCTTGATTAATGGTATAAGTACAAGTGTTACCCACTCGACCAACACCAGCATATTTGAGAATGCTGTTTCTGCTATTTCTGAATTTTATCCAAAAATCACGGTTTCAGTGAAAACAATGCACATATCTCTGCCAAATGGTGATTAGTGATTTACAGGTGTATTTAATTTTAGATTACATGTTTACAAATACAACGGAAATTATTATTTTGTCCATTACATTGCCCTAAACATTCAATTGTGTTTTTTTATAATTATGTTGCAGTTCACAAAAAAAATAAATTAAGTACTTATTAAATGACTTCTGCTGCATTAAATACATGTTATGTATATCATCTACTTCTTCTTTCCTGGTTTGCAAGGAAAAGCCAATTTTGTTTAAAACATTATTTCTTAAAAAGGTTTGCAAGGAAAATTGTAGTGGAAGATATATATACATCAAGCAAGACCAATCAAAACACCCATATTGTTTGATCAGATTTTTTACTACAAACCTAATATTTGGATTCCAACTCCTCTCCTCCCATATTTACAGAAATATGCGGACAAAAGTGGCAGAAGAAAGATTCCTGATTTAATCATTACTTATCAGAAGGCCTCAGTTATTTCCCTTCACAGAAATAGCTGAGGCATTCAGATAAGTAAGGCTTGAGGTTATCAGAAAAAGGTTCTGATCAAAATACACAGACTGGGATCTGCCTAGAATGGTCAAACTTTCCAACTCTCAACTATAACCTACTTGTTAAAGCTACACATAAGACTGTATGAACCAGCAAAGACACACTTTCTAAAAGCTGGCAGAAATGTCATTCTCCAATCCCTCTCACTCACCTATGAAGCAGAACAAATGATGAATGGATATATGAGCTAAGTCCAATTGTTCAACCATCATTAGCTTAACAAAGTTTCAGTCAAGGATTCATGAAGTCTTCTGGTACATATAAAATTAAGTGTGATCATAATTTGTGCTGAAAAAAAATGGGAGGATTTTTTTTCAGCAAAAAATTGCTATTTTTTTTTTTTTTTTCTTCATACAATGCATTAAATTTTATAAATGAACCAGTTCGTTCAAAGACAAAATCTTTTGTTTTGAACAACCAAGCCCTGAGCTAAAAAATACAGCAGCTGCAAAGAGCAAAAACACAGATCAGAGAAAAATTATGCAAGTACATGAATGCTTTTTTTTTTGCTATCAGTATATGCTGTTTTCTCATTGATTCATGCCCCTTATTAAAATTTGCCTGCTTATGTCAGAAATTCGGGGACCGGTAAATTTATTTTGCATTCAAAAGCTGCAAATAACTTTCTGACAGCATGTCCAGTTATTAAACTGGTGTGAATATTTATTTCAACTATAAAATTGGATACTGTCTTAGACTACCCTTTGGGACAAAACCTGAAACAAGAGGGCCATTAGTCAAGGTAAACCCAAGGTCATCATTTGAACAGTCTTGGTGGTACTCTAGTACTCCATGCTACTTACCAAGTTTCAAGGCCATAGGTGTATTGGTTCTGGAGAAGACAAATATTAAAGATTTATACCATAAATGGTAATGGCGGCCATGCTGGTCATGTGACCTGGACCGTTTGACAAATATTTATTCAATCAACCCTGGAGGCTCTATATGCAATGTGTTTACAATTGGCCATTTGGCTTTTGAGGAAATGTTTGAAAATTTCAAAATATGAGAGATCTGGATCAAAGGTCAAGAATGGACCTTGACCTCTTGTGCTCAAAATTCTTCATGACCTCATTAAGACAACTGTATATACTAATTTTTAGGCAAAAATCTTCAAAACTTTCCATGTTCTAGCATTTTCCCATATTTGACCTTGCCGTAAAATAGGTCAAGGTCAATCCAGGGTCATAATTTGAACAAACTTGATAATACTCCAGTACCCAATGCTATATACCAAGTCTCAAGGTCATTGGTCAATTGGTTCTGGAGAAGAAGATTTTTAAAGGTTTTCACCATATATGGGCGTGGCAGCCATGTTGGTCACGTTACCAGGACCCTTAGAATATTTTGTTCATTCCCTGAACCCCTGGAGGCTCCATATGAAATTTTGTCACAATTGGCCCCGTGGTGTTTGAGGACATTGTTTGAAATTGTCAAAATATGAGAGTTATGGGTCAAAGGTCAAAGAATGACCTTGACCTCTCATACTCATAAATATTGGAGTACTCATTAAGATGACTGTATATACCATTTTTTAGGCAAAAATCTTCAAAACTTTCCATGAATCTTACGTTCTAGCATTTTCCCATATTTGACCTTGCCGTAAAAAAGGTCAAGGTCAATTCAGGGTCATAATTTGAACAATCTCGCTAGTACTTGAGTACCCAATGCTACATACAGAGTTTCAAGGCCATTGGTCAACTTGTTCTGGAGAAGAAGATTTTTAAAGGTTTTTACCATATATGGGCGTGGTGGCCATGCTGGTAAAGTGACCTGGACATGAATAAATTTTCATTCCCTCAACCCCTGAAGGCTCTATATGAACTTTGGTTTCAATTGGCCCAGTGGCTTTTAAGGGGACTGCTAGAACTTGTCAAAACATGAGTTCTGGGTCAAAGGTCAAAGAATGACCTTGACCTCTTGTACTCATAAATCTTCATGTACTCATTAAGACGACCATAGATACCAATTTTTAGCCCAAAATCTTCAACAGTTTCCAAGATCACCTATGTTGTAGCATTTTGCCATATAAAAGCATAACAGAGCAAAATTGACCTTGCCGTAAAAAAGGTCAAGGTCAACCTAAGGTAATAATTTGAACAATCTTGGTAGTACTCGGGTACTTAATGCTACATACCAAGTTCAATGCCATCGGCCTATTGGTTCTGGAAGAGAAGATTTTTTTAGGTTTTTACCATATATGGGCATGGCGGCCATGTTGGTCTTGTGACCAGGACCGTTTGTACAACTTTTTGTTCCTAAGGTCCCAGGAGGCTCTATATGAAATTTGGTTACAATTGGCCCAGCGGTTTCATAGGAGAAGATGTTTGAAATTGTGGACGGACGGATGACCGACAGACTACGGACGAACGACAGAGCCTGCCTATACTATAAGCTCCCCCGGAGCCGCTAGCTCAGGTGAGCTAAAAAGTCTCTCATTGAGTTCATGCCCTAGAATCAACAGCCAAATATTCCAAACGATTTTTTAGTCTTTTAATATTTTAGCATATAAAGCTTAATCCATACTATTTCTATGTAAAACTGGCAGTTTTATCGCATGGTATTTGATATAAAAATGTGGAAGGATTTTCTTTGGCACCACTGAATAAAACAAGAGTTGTCAGAAGACAACGAAGCGCGCCTAATGGGTGCCTGACTCTCGAGGTTACAAAGTATCCTGACTCAAAACATTGTTGACATACTTAACCTGGGGGTGAATGTGGTAGCTAGTGCACAAATGAAGTTTGCATCAGAAGCTAGACTAAGTCAGTTGTTCCCTTTGGCATACAGGGCCGACTTGTATGCCACTATCTGGACACTTTGCGGACATTGAGGGTCGGGTCCTCGTGCACCAGACAGAGAGATACCAACTCAGTCTAACTTATAATGCCTCATGGTGACAAAGGGTGGTTCCTAGTATGGGTTTTCACACCACCTTTACCCAGTACTAAGTCGGTCTGATGACACCTTCTTACCCTTTGCAGACTTCTCATGTTTCCTTTGGCCCCACCCCATAACCTCACACCTAGCCTGAACCAGTTGTCAAAGCCTGGTCTCCGTATAAACTATTTCATCTGTGATCATTATGTCCAGTTTCTAACTCTCCAGGGCAAGTAATGGTACCAGACTTATGATTTTATTCCCATTTTGCAAGTGTTTAATATGACCTGTTATACATTCTGACCCCTGGCCCCACACAGGGGAACTCTACCACAAAGTCAAAGATGTTGGAGTGGGTAAGAATCATACTACATCTAAACTTTGTAGCATATAATGTAACGAAGTTATGAGCTCAAAGAGAAATGCATATTCATATTGCATATTTATTAAATAGTGTTAAAGGGTATAAGGCAAAATCAACCACGGATAAAGGTCAAGGGGGGGGGGGGGCCATAGTGATCTATAAATAGTATGAGGTCATTTGCAATGTCAGGCTGATCCACTATGCCAGGTATAATGTTAATTCATCAAATAGTGTTAGAGATATAAGGCAAAATCACTGGACCATGAACAAAGGTCAAGGGCACAGGAGTCAGCATGGAAGCTTTGCAGCTGCTGCAATTATAGGGATATGCTATTGGACCAAGTATCAAGTCTCTTGTGTCAAAGGTATCATCAAAACTGAAAATTTTGCCTTAAAAACAGTGCCAAACAGCAAAGTCAGTCAACCATAACATATAGGTCAAGGACATATAATTGTGTGATGCAGCTGCTGCAGTCATATGGATGTATGTATGTACCAAGTATGATGATTGTAGCTGCTGTAGTTTGTAAGATATGTAGTTGAACATCGAGTTAAACGCAATTGTTAACATTGGTTAACCTGATCACGGACGCCGACGAGGACGCTGACGCTAACACGGACGCTAACGCTAACGCTGACGCTAACGCTAACGCATACTCGGACTACGACGCCGGGGGTATAGCATAAGCTCTCCTTTGCTTCGCAAAGGCGCGCTAATTAAGGACTTTTTCAAAAACATTCATTTTCTAACCAAAATTTTATTTAGCACAGACAACCAGGTTTTCTGACACAAAATTTTTTTTTTCAACCATTTTCATCAAAAGAGTTGATCAATTTAATTGCAGTCCTCACCAAACCATAGAAATGAATCTATGAGAAGGCACAAATCCATGAGAAACGGGTATACCTGAAGAAAACTCTTCTACCTTACTGGTAAATACCCAATTCTATTCCCACTTGGAAAGTAATATGTCAATATTCTGCCAATGCACTGCCAAGCTATAGCAGTGCTACTTGCCTCATATATATGTTAGCACTGGGTCAGAACACAATTATAACTTTGCAGAAGATAAACTAGTGGAGTTACACAGAGCTCTAGATAAAAGAGAGTATTTGGTGATAATTAGGGATAACTTTTGTTAATTCTGCATAAAAACATATGTTGTGACCCCTCATCTGAACCATCTCATCTCATCGAGATGGTTCAGATGAGGGGTCACAACATATGGTTACAATGAGAAACAAAAAAAATTATCCCTCAATTATCATCAGATACCCCCTCTTATCTAGAGCTCTGAGTTATGACTAAACTCCAGAGAAAAATATTCATACTGAAATATAGGTTTGGCCACTTTTTGGAGTTTTGTGGTAACCCCAGTTCTTTTACTTCAAAACCAAAATTGTGCACAAATATGCTTTTCATTACAGAGCGCTAGATAAGAGGGAGTATTTTGTGATAATTAGGGATAAGTTTGGTTATTTCTGCATAAAAACATATGTTGTGACCCCTCATCTGAACCGTCTCGACGAGACAAGACAGTTCAGATGAGGGGTCAAAACATAAGGTTTTGATTGACTGATTGGTTGATTTATTGCTTAACGTCCACGGTAAACAGCTATGGTCATGTCGGGATGGTCAGTTTACCTAACCACACTATTCCTGGGCAGGCTTAGACCTCCTAAGCGGTTAACCAGTACTAAGTGCACATACTTTCGCCAGTAACTGACAATAGATGTAAAACAAGAAAAATTATCCCTCAATAATTATCATTTTTAAAATTATCCTTAATTATCATCAGATACTCCCTCTTATCTAGACCTCTGAGTATTATAACATTTTGGTTTATTATTTGCAGAAGCTTCATGTTTTAATTTTCAGGAAGGAATAGAACTGCACATTTACCAGCCATGTTGCATACTCAGAACAAAAATAAAACAGTTTTGTGGGTTTTACAATTTAAAATTCTAAAAACTGGGACATCTATATTAATTATTTTACTGTTCTAAAAAAGGAACAGTTCGGTTTTGCAATGAAACAATGTATCCAAGAGATGCAGATGGAATGGGAACAGTGTAGATCCTTCTGGAGCAGTCTGATATGGGTCTGCACTGTTTGCTCAGACCTGTCTGTCCCAATACTTATAGTAAATCAATTAACAGCTGTAATTATTATTGTTGGACTCAGAATGATAATACTTTTTAAAGTTGTTGTTGTGTTATTGTTTTATGGTCATGTTGGGATGGTCAGTTAACCTAACCACACTATTCCTGGGCAGGCTTAGACTTCCTAAGCCGTCAACCAGTATTAAGTGCACTTACTTTCGTCAGAACTGACAACTGCCCTTCTTGTATCAGTGGAAGGAGAAAGGAAAGTAAGTGCCTGGACCAAGTATCGAACCTGGGACATCTGGCTCCTGAGTCAGACGCCCTACCAACTGCGCTACGCAGCCCAGCTACTTTTTAAAGTACTAACCCCTGAGCCTCTATAGCACAAAGCAGTCTGAGTCATTTTTTTTTGTGCGTGTTATCTAAAAGAAATGACATGGTATATCCATACAAAAACATCTTACATCAATGGGAAGAGCCCATGACTTAGCAGAGGTATATAAAGAGGTGTTCAGTTACTTTCAGTGGAATACGGATGGACGAACGCCACCCAGTCACTGTGGCAATGGATATGTTCCGCTGAAATGCGGGGAGATAACGTTGTTACCAGAATTGAAATACACACACTTTCAGAGAATTATTAGCTGAAATAAATCATTGGTGTTTTATATGCAAACAGGAATATATATATGGCCATGCTAAAAGTAATACAATACGCTACAATCCTTGACCAGTACATAAAGCTGGATATATAAAACCCACCAACAGATAATTTTACTCAAAAACATATATGTGTGGGTAACCTGCCATTATTTTCCACCATTTTTTCAATGAGAACCCACAATAGTGGCTTCCTATTTGCTTGCCTTGACAATAAAGCCCGTCGAAAATGTGGTTTGCTCTTAACCCTTAATGTGCCAAAAAGCAGAAGACAAAATTTACGTCTGCAAAATTGAAAAAAATGTTACTTCCAAGCGATATCATATTGAGAATTCGAATACTAGAGGGCTAACAGTGTAGATCCAGATGAGGTGGCTCATAAAGTGTAGATTCAGAGGAGGTGGCTCATTATGAGCCACCTCATCTGGATCTACACTGTTTGCAAATTCAACAATTTATCATTTTTGGCGCTTTAAGGGTTAAAGGAAATAATTTGCTCCTATTTCAGTTACCCTGGTAAAGTACTTGCAATTATGACAGATATTTAAGAGAAAATATTTTTAAACATATGAAAACCAGCAGCCATTTTGTGTTTAAATAATAAATAAAACAACATTTTCAAATTTTGACAAATAAAGGGTATTAATTCTTAATCATATAGGGTCAAATTAGGTAAATTCGGACGCCAGGCAAATTTGGACAGTGACATTGTTTCCTTTATATGGCAGTTGTTTCAAATAAAACAAAATTAACTGGGCAAACAGTGATAATCCTAATGAGATGGCCCAATATGAGCCGTCTCATCAGGATTTTCACTGTTTGCAATGGTATGGCCGAGTTTACCCGCTGTCCGAAGTTACCAGACTCTACCCTAATCAAATGGGCTCCAAAGAAGGGCGATTTTAAATGACACTCAGGTCAAATTTCACATTGCATTTAAGTCACCATCTGTGGTTTAAACAATAAATTATCCCATAACTTATGGTTACTGTTCCAGAGACCTTCATATATGCAGATACTGCTTGTAGTCTTAGCTAAAAAATTTAAATCATAGATCATAATGCAAAATATATTTTGTTCAGAAATAAACTGAGACTTCAAAGCTACGTGAAATGGGGCCTTAAAGAATGCCTCCATTTTCTATTTCAAGTTTCAGAAATAACTGATCAATTACACAATACATGTATATTATATTTTCAATGTAATCTGTAAAAAAATGAAGAATAACAAGGTTTTCACTCAATAACAAACAAAAAATGATCTTCAGATTAAAATGCAAATTAAATACCTCTTAATGACCAAGGAAATATCAACTTTTACTTTGTATGTCATGTAATCATGATTTTAGATATGGCAGATTCAATTTTATACAAAACTGAAAATTAATTTACGTGGAGAATTATCAGTTATAGGGCATTTAAGCTAAAGCACCCTACCTATTATAGCTGCACATTAGGCTGTATGTTCCCGCTTTCACACAAGCACGAAAAGCTGGTAGAAAAGTCAGCCTCCAGTCCCTCTCAGGCACCTAAATAAATACATAATTAATATATAATCTACCCTCCACCCACTAAAGCTATACAGCACAATATAAAGTAAAGTTTTTGTACATATATTAAGTTACAGTTTAGCCTTATACTGACTGTTTAAAAACAAATTACATGGATGGATGGATGGATGACTTGTGATTTTCTATCCTTTTCAACAGTATTTCAGTTATATCAGGATGATGGGAGGGTGATAATGAAAGACTGTGTGCAATGGAACCCCATTTGCAATTGAAAAGAGTTCCGCCTCCAGTGTGTCTCGAACCTGGGACTGCTAGATGAGTATGCCAGTTCTTCACCTACTTAGCTACCAGGGCTCCTAAAACAAATTACAACTTCATGGCTGTTGTAAATATATGTACCCCAATACATGTAATTACTTGATAAGTCTGGTAATGCAAATATTCAGAGCATTATTTTTGTTTCTGTTACTGTCATGTCCTACTTTAATTTAAAACTGTCTCAATATTCTTAACCAAAGTATAAAACCAACATTTCTTTCCAAGATTTTTACATGATGTACAAATACAATCTTCTCTTACAGTATGTCAGAAGCAGCTATATTTTTATTTACTTATTTTTTTTCTCAATTTTATATACATTGTACCTCTATAACTTTGTGATGCTATAGCTAATATTGTGCCATAGAGTCTTTTATGATAAGTTTCTCCATAATACCACAGGCTTTGGCCCTTCTTTAGAATATGGGTATATTTTCATATTTTTCCACCAGTTTTACAAAGGAAACAACTTTATGTGGCTTCGTGCTTTGCTTCCCCAGACAATGCTGCATTCTTTCTTGAAGAGTTGATCCCCACTGAGAAGGGAAGCAAACATGAAAATAGAAGATTTGCTTCCCCTGAAACTGTATCTATTCCCCTTAAAGAGGTAGTTGTGGAGAATGAACAGAAATTACCAGCATGTCAAAAACAATCACCAACCCACTCCTTATTTCCCCATTACCTGTAGCACTGATATCATATGCCATCTTCCTTCTATACCAGTCTCAGCATATTATCATAAAAATGAAATCCTCAACCAAGCCCCAAATCTGATATTTATATACTTATCACACCATTTTTACCTTTGAATCAAAGCTGAACCTCGAGACGGGAATGTTCTCTGGCCCTCCGTGGACATCAAAATGTTTGCAACCTGCGTTGGCTAATACATACCTAATATGGTCACCCTGCAAACCTCTCACATACTGGTCAGCATACTGACCACTTAAATAGGGGTCTTCTCCATATGTCTCCTAGGTAACACAAGGTCACAGAGCTCTACATAAGAGGGGTATTTGATGATAACTGAGGGATAATTTTTTTTATTTCTCATTGAAATCATATGTTGTGACCCCTCATCTGAACCGTCTCGACGAGACGGTTCAGATGAGGGGGTCACAACATATGTTTTTATGCAGAATTAACAAAAAGTATCCCTAATTATGACCAAATACTCCCTCTTATCTGGAGCTCTGGGTCAAGGACAATGAAGACTGAATGAAAGCCATTTGCACTAACATGAACCTTACTGCACATGTCTGCCCATTTTGGTATGCTATGGACTTGATTCAAGCAACCTGATCAAAGTTCACACTGTCTCAAAGCGATGAGCATGATCAAATTTCTGTTGCAAGAGAATAGCAAAAACTCCAAATTGACTCAGTCTGCAATCAATGTGGAATGGCTGTATAATGCAATTAGGTTCATGTTTTCCTGAAACAAATCTGTGCATGCCTGACACATGTGAGCAGAAAGAACCTGATGAGCTTGTGCCTATGCATTATCAAAACCTCGTGAATGCATGAATGCATGAATATCCAAAGAAAAATGCACTGTTATTGAAATGCCTCCGTTATCTTGTAAACAACATTTAAATAAATCATTTTAGTAAAGAACCGAAGGTCAGATCAACAGCAAAGGCGTACAGTCCAGATGAGATTTGATTTTGAGGATACTTCTAGAGTAAATTTATTTGTCATTAAAATATGAGCCGCGTCATGTGACTTCCAACAATGTGGCAATTTTGTCATGTGATGTTCACATAATCCTCCTCGGTTATACAGGGTAATCAAGGATCTAACTGTTGGCTCTATGATTTGGATCACTTCCACAGATAGCTGATGTGACTTATGTGCAGTCTGATCAAAGCCTTTGCTTGTCACCAATTCCATATTGTTGGAAATCATATGATGTGGCTCATATATGTTGTGACCCATTCTTAGAACTGCCTTCTAATAAGGAGTCATAAAAAATGCATTCATGGGGAGGTGTTGAGGGAATCAGAAATTATTGCAGAGTAATCCTAAAACTCAACCTGATCATTTCTTGATTATTAGTCTGGATATTTTCCATACTGCTCACATGTGCCTGAAGACAGCTTTCAAGATATGATGAGATCACATGATCAAATACCTTTGCGTCAAATGACAGCCTAGAAACTGGTATATTTTCTGGTCCAGCAAAAGCATCAAAATGTTTGCAGCCAGCATTGGTCCTGATATATGAGCCACGACACGAGAAAACAACAATGTGGTTGTCTGCCCAGCGCAGACTCAGATCAGCCTGGGCATCCGCCCAGTCTGATCAGAGTCTTCGCTTGGCGCTCAAAGCGTAGCTAAGGGTCTAAGCTACCTTCATGCGGACAGTGAAGATTCTGATCAGACTGGGTGGATGCCCAGGCTGATCTGAGTCTGCGCTTGACGAACAACCACATTGTTGGTTTCTCGTGTCGCGGCTCATCTGCAATCAGTGCCTTGTAGTCCTTGTACATAGTTTGCTGCATATACACCATTCACATAAGGATCTTCTCCGTAAGTTTCTTAAATATGGTCAAGGTACAGTGAGATCACATGATCAAATACCTTTGCATCAAAAGATAGTCTAGAAGTTGGTATATTTTCTGGTCCAGCATAAGCATCAAAATGTTTACAGCCAGCATTGGCCCTGATATATCTGCAATCAGAGCCCTGTAGTCCTTGCACATAGTTCGCTGCATATACACCATTCACATAAGGGTCTTCTCCATAAGTTTCCTAAACATGGCCAATTTTATAGAAACAGTTAACACAGAAAGATTACTAGAAATTTATATAAAAAAGCTGTGTTCTAAATCATCCAAAATATACAGTGGTTCTTGGCTGACTACTAGTATATCTTTTTCACACATTTCATCCTGCTATCGAAGGCTATATGTTGCATATTTGAACCTTTAAAGTGCCACAAAAAAAAGCAGACATCATAATTTACATCTGCAAAATTCAAAAAATAAATGTGTTGTGCAATTTGAGAAATCAAAGAAGAGCAGGCAAATCCAGACGAGGTGGCTCATTATAAGCCACGTCATCTGCATCTATGCTGTTTGCAAATTCTCAACCATTTTCATTTTTGCCACTTGAGGCCTTTATTACAATTTTCCCACTCTATTATTTGATGTGGTCAGATCACAGTAGCAGCTTCAATGTATCTCTTTATCAATTAAGAATTCCACAATGAAAATATGAAAATTTTAGTCAGCTATTCAGTGCCGACCAGAGACCCATAATCAACCAACTTCTTCCATAACAGACCATTGGTACAGCACTATAAGGCTTGTACAAATACTGAGAATACTGCTATTAAACATAATAAATTGACCATTACAGAAAATAATAGTACAGTGGACCCTCTTTTGTTCCAAAATATTTTGCTGTTAAACTGAATTTGCTGTTGTAAAGAATACATATTTAGAACACTATAGCCATTCAGTGCATATCAAAATGATGTTATAAAGAACTTTGCTGTTGTAATGAGTGCCATTATAAAGAGGGCTGACTGTATCATAGTCGGAAAAGTAAAACCAGCTGCACATTGCCATTTCCAAATTTGGACTTGTCCAAACATAAAGCTGTAAAACGGTACAGAGTAAGATTATTGTGCCTTTGAATTTACCGTGATAATATGGCCATTAGACAGGGTTTCCCTCTCTGATATGACCCTAAATATCTTAATCAGTCTTGTGTTGTTTGGCTAAAAGCTGAGTTGTTCCCCTTTAAAATCATCCCAAAAATCTAGATCGTAATCAACTGTTTTATATGATGGCTCTAGATTTTGGGGTTGTTTAGGAGGGGAACCTCTGCCCTCCATCTTTTAACTAAATAAATATGGCTAGGTAAGGAAATGGTAATAAAACTTGCTGAATTGTGATATTTGACAATTATCACCAGAGTTCCAGAATACCTAGCCAAAAATATTTAGAACTTCTATGGTATCTTTTACCTGATTTCTGCCCCAAAGTGGATGCCTCATGATATTGATGACAGGACTAAAACAACTGATTCCTTTGTGGTCACCATACTGCCCTTTCTTGACAAAGTCATTGTACTTGGCCCTTACTTCTTTCCCAGTAGCTTCAGCAACAGCATGGAGTAAAGGAGGGCTGCAATAAACACAATTTCAGAGTGTAGTATAAAAAAAACCCCTTAAAATTGGGACACCTAAAATAATTGAGCCACACACAACAAAACCAGCTAAGTAGCATGTGCACCCAAAGACTCAGATCATGCTTAAGAAGCATTCTGATCTGGGTCTGCTCTGTTTGTTCAGACCTATCTGCTTTAATACATAGATTTTTATAGTAACAACAGGATGCTCAACTTTCTTGGAAAGTTCCTGTAATATTCCCTGTATACTAAGTCTCTCTATTCATCTATCCAGTAAGACTCACTCATTTTTTTGGCTAGAAAAATACCTTACCGTATTTGAACTAATTAGCGCACATGCTCCTATAAGCACACATCATGGTAATTTTTGAGGCATATGACTATAAGCGCACATATTTTCCAGGTCTACCTCTTTGTTTGCTAGTTTACAAGAGCTGAAAAATGTTACAGGATCTCTCATTTTTTGTTTGTAAAACTTCTCTTTCCTCCTATGACCACTATTTAAGCAGCTTTTCTCCTACATGTATGCTCAACCTTTAAATTTGTTTCATTTAGTATATACTAAATCGTTGACATGTGCGCTTATAAGAAAGAAAGTTAACTACAAGTATTTGTCTCCATTTTGAAAAAGTTAAGGGTACAGGGCGCTAATAAGGTCGATTACAGTATGTTATGCATCGTATCCCTGAAATAAATTGGTATTTATCTTCATTAGTGAAATTATAATCCCTCTCCCTGTCCCCCTCCCTCCCACTTTTTTTCATGATTCCTCCTCAGGGTGTTGGCAACTGAATATATGTAGATATACTTTACCTAAAAGCTGCAGCTAGACCAATAGACTGAGGAAATGCAGTTGCCTCTCCAGCCTGGGCATCACCTCTAAGACATTCAGTATTCCAGGAATAAGGCCCTATATTTAGCTCTGGTATTGCTGGTGCTGGACCACCCTTAGGACCTGCTCCACCCATAGCAAGCTGATACATTAACTGGGTTATGTTCAGTCTATTAATGATGTCATCAACTCTAACATCCCATGGAAGAGTTACATCTCTAAATGGGAAGCCACCCTGCGAGCTCAGAATCCTTGTTGAGAGCCACAAAAACACGCCAATATTGAACATCATAATGTTTGTTATAGACTAAATGACAACTGCTATTTTAATAACAGTCGGACAGCTTAATTATTCGACTAAGTGTCTGCTTTGTTTAAAACTGAGACCTCTTTTTAAAAATAAATTTAAAACATAAGAAATCTGAATGTGGGAGACTCGGAAATGAAAGCCAAAAAATGGCTGTACTTGTTTCAGAAAGATGCGGCACGCCGCCAATCCTTCATCGGTAGATCCCTCCGGTTTTAGGAGAACCCATCAAGGTGTGGAGTGAGTAAGTCACCAAAACAAGCACCGTCCAACTAATAAAGGAACTTGACGGCTGTTTTGGTGCATTTGCGCAAAAATAATATTTATACTTTAGCCGCTGACAGGGGTCTGAACTGAATTTTGAGTTTAATATAAGCAGGGTTTATAGTAGCCTGGCATCAGGCCATGTATTTATACATAGCCTTTATGGTAAGGTACATGACCAGTAAACTGCTATCAGCAAAACATTTTATTACTTGCCCATAATTGAAATACATTAAATCAGACATTAATCGAACTGTAGTGAAATAGTATGATATGCATTTTTATTTTTTATGCATTTTACAATACAGCTCTATTTAATGGACTGATACTAGTCTAGGTTTATATGCCTTAAATGGTCAGATATGACTGCGTCATTATATATGAAAATAGACAGATAGATCTGTACATGCATCAGAATCAGAATTGTTTACTGATGATATGTCCAAGGACAATCATTTACCAGGACCTGTGATTAGGGAAGCTAGTCCCTAGCCCTTACGAGAGAAGTAAACTTAGTAACTGAATCCTCTGCACACTCAGCAGCAGAAATAAGGGAATCTGCCAGGGAGTGCCAATCTCTGATGGTCTGGGAAAAGAAATTGGTTTTGTAAATGCCAATCCCAGCCAATGGAATTTGAAATGCAAGGGAATGACGATTCCTGGTACACCTGCTTCGGGGAACAAGGTCTTTTATGAGTAAACTGGCTTGACTATCTCCTCCCTCATGTACAGCAATCGTTAGGTCTTCATCACATTCGTACCAAACTAAATGCAATGCCTTTATCGAAGTTGCAGTTACTTCGCACGGAGGTTCTGAATATGAGGTCCTTTCCGCAAAACACTCCTGGATATAAGCTGACCGGCGTTATTTTAGATATTGCTAAATACAGACTGTTTAGACCCGTTCGTACTGGTTCCACTGAGGATACCAAACGAAACTTTATGAAAATCGAGTTTCGTAACAAGGGCCTGGACGCAATTAAAATAAGCAATATACTAAATCACAAAGATGTCAAAGCAACTATTCCACCTTACTTTAAAAATCAGAATCCTCCACTAATTTCCTACAGTTACACGTCACCTTTTGCAACCAAAATCTTTAATTACAGGGAAGTGCTGCGGCGCCTAAACACTGAAGATGTTGTCGGTGATCTTCCTGCTTGCACCTGTACCTCCTCTAAGTACTGTTACCAACCAGCAGGTCACATTATAGCTGGTGATCTTGGCATCGTTAAGAATAACAACTTGAGGGAGTTACTCTCCAAAGGCCCTAAATATAGGAAGCCTAAGTCGTTTAGTTGGAAACAGAATTCAACTTTAATTATGGATTCTGTTGAAGACTATGCTAGACGCTGGGCTAAGCAGGAGGAAGCTGAAGTTGACACACTAGCTGAGTGGGTCAATCGATAGCGTCTTGTGTCAACAGGCGGATTTCTATCTTAAGCGCGACTATGTCTATCCGATGTAAATCGGTCTTAGACACTCCTGACGTCGCTGCTGAGCTAGGTGATCTCCATGATAAATATGTCGTAGTTCCAGCAGACAAAGCGTCTAACAATATTGTGTTTGTTTGCAAGACACACTACATCAACTGCTTGAGAGAGGAGCTTGGTTTGAACACTTCGGAAGGAAACCCTACATATACATGCACTTCGTTGTCCAAAGAGGAAATTCTAAGAAACCACAAGACGGTTCTACTTTCCTTTGGTATATCCACAGCAGAGGAAGATCTTGTTCTTCCAAAACTGTATTGGATCCCTAAGTTACATAAAGATCCATATAAGCAACGATATATTGCGGGTTCAGCTAAGTGCTCAACTAAGTCTCTCTCTCAGATTCTTTCAAGAATCCTAACGGCAGTTAAGGATGGTCTTCAGACATATTGCGATCTATCTTACGCAAGAAGTGGCGTAAATCAGATGTGGATCCTAAAACAATTCTAAAGAACCTTTGGAAAGTTTAAAAGCCCAACCATTTGTTGAAGTAGATAGCATAAAAACCTTCGATTTCTCTACGCTTTATACAACAATACCACATAACAAATTAAAATCTAAATTATAAGAAATTGTTAACAATTGTTTCTTTCACAAAAACGGAAATCGTCGGTACAAATACATTGTTCTTGGGTATATGGACACATATTTTGTTAAGGACCACTCTGAGGTTCATTCAAAATATTCTGAAGATGATGTCATTAAAATGCTGGAATTTCTTATCGACAATATTTACGTGGAGTTTAGCGGACAGATTTTTCAACAGACAGTTGGCATTCCAATGGGCACTAACTGCGCCCCCTTACTTGCCGACTTGTTTCTTTACGGATATGAGGCGGAGTTTATACAAGGGCTCTTAAAAGAAGGTAATAAACACCTTGAACAGAAATTCAACTTCACCTACAGGTACATAGATGATGTTCTGTCTTTGAATAATCCAAAGATTTCAGAGTATATTGACCTCATCTATCCATGTGAACTTGAAATCAAAGATACCACAGAGTCCAGTTCATCTGCTTCATACTTAGATTGCTATCTCTATATTGACAATGGAGAGCTTGTTACTAGGCTTTATGACAAGAGGGACGGCTTCAACTTTCCCATAGTTAACTTTCCATTTCTGAGTAGTAATATCCCTTCGGCACCTGCATACGGAGTTTATGTTTCTCAACTAGTCCGCTATGCTAGGGCCTGTTTCAAATATCAAGACTTTGTTGAAAGAGGGAAGCTACTCACTCAGAAACTGCTGAAGCAGGGTTATCATAAAGCATCGCTTGTGTCGACAGTTAAACAGTTTTATGGGAGACACCATGACCTTGTTGAGCCCTACAATGTGGCCGTTTCTAAACTACTCTCCGATTTGATGGCCTCAGCCGAAGCTTAGTTAAGCTTTCAAATACCGGACTTTCATTTTCACTGACTTTTTTCCACAGATACATAGATATGGCGGGTGTATTATAATAGGCAGGTGATGCTTACTACCCCGCGGGCACCTGATCACACCTCTGTTTTGGGGTCCATGTCTGTGTATCTAGAATATTCCGGAATTGTCTATGTTTAAATGACCTACGAGTTCGGACTTATGATTTGGGTACTTTGACCACTATCATTCAGACCTTTGTCAAGAATTATGATTCTACTACTTTTCTTCCTCTTTTTCAGAGATTTCCGCTTAAGTTTCTCCAGAATGCCAGTCATACTCCCAATTTCATAGTTATAATTTCCAGTTCCAAATCCAGCTGCCCTTTTCTGCACCTTCTCAAGTTCATCTTGAAGTATACTTTGTGGGATCAAAACTGAACTAATAGTTAATAGTCAAAAGAAAGATACTCGAGGTATCCCACCTGTAAAAAAGAGAAATAGTAGCGGAATTGCAGAATCAGAGTTGAAACTGGCCGATGAATTTAATGTCACAGATCAAGTTATTGACATACTTTTAGAGATTGGAAGTCCATGGCAGATTCCCCTATTTCTGCTGCTGAGTGTGCAGATGATTCATCAGCTAGTAAGTTTACTTCTCTTGTAAGAGATAAAATTAAAATCTAAAAAAGTTCCTTCAAGAGCAGAGAATACATACAGAAGTAGTTACATGGGCCAGACTACGTAGTTTCGGCTAATAAAGCCTCGTCAGTGACCCTGACAATATCTGGTGACGAAACCAGAAAAAAAGGAGAAAAAAAAACAAGAGGGCCATGAGGCCCTGAATCGCTCACCTGGCATTACTATAATAAATCTCTTCTGAGCTAAAAAGAGATGAAGTGAGCAGGTTGCCATCATGGATCAAAGGTTAACCATATATAAGCAATAAGGCTAATTTTTTGCTGACCGTTCCAAGGCAGTACTTCTGTTGCGGTTCCTTGATGTTATATTGTGCTGTGTCTGCTTGTCTATGTTCTCTGGCGGTTTGGTCGCCTGTATTGCTGCCCAATCTGACTTCTGTTTTGTTTCATTTTGTAATCAAAATAAAAAAAAATAATACCGGTAAGTAAAAATAGATGTTGATGCTGTTATTATGGTAGCTGAATGACCATCTGTTTGGGAAACAGCTGCTCATTTGGTTTACTATGGGTGTCTTTCATAAACTTGTGTTGATTTCTGTGTGTATGTGATTCTATCTCTATTGGTTCTGAGAGCGGAATGTGGGATTTGATTGTATTAATTCCTGATTATTGCCTATCTTTTTACTTTACATGTAGTAATCACACCTGGTTAACTATGTATTCAAGCTTGTTTCCAAACGAAAAAGAGCGGTTATGAAACAAACGAAAAAGAGTCCTAGTTCAAAACTACTTGGTCATTGAGGCTAAACAAATTTGCTTAGCCATGATGACCAGGTCACTTGAGAACTAGGACTCTTTTTCGTTTGGTAACAGCTCTTGTATATTAGTTAACCAGGGGTCGTAATACATCCAAGAGTTAACCAGGGGTTGAAATATGACTCAGGTAATGTCTGACTACGAATGGAAATTGAATACAGGCTGGATATCTAATACAGAATGGATGATAATGTGGTTTTACACCAAACTGCAAGAATTCCAGCAAAACAACTGTTACTGGTTCCTGGTTTCTTTTCTTTTTCTTTTCAGACAATTTCTTTATTTCCAAATGTATTCATATAGAATATAATGTGTACTTGTGAGTCCTTTAAGATGACTGAGATATTAAGGGTAATAAGAAATGGAAACCCTTCACCTTATGGGTGGATAAACACAATATTTTGTGCACTATCGGTAGGTAAACAGAAAGAAAATGAAAGAACTTGAGGTATTCTTAAATTCATTTATTTTATTTTTATTTCAGATAAATAAAAAACATTAACAAATGTATGTAAGAATTTTTTTCATTATCCTGCTTTATACTCAATGAATTTTCATGTGGTAAAGTGCAGATACCATGTATTCATTTTGCAGCAAACAACTATTTAGGTGTATTTAAGCTACCCACTGTAGTTTTCAACAATACTTTGAGAAAAGGCTCCAAGGAAATGGCTCTTAGATAATCCCTGGTTCCAACAGTGATGAGGTATCTGCACTTTACTGCATGACAATTTGCCCTATCGAGTATTTAAGAAATATTGATAAATTTTCTCACCCATCCTGTCCAAATATAGGTAGAGAATAGCATGTGATTCCCTACCATGCGATTTAATTATTTCAAGTTTACAAAATAACAAATTTAGGCATCCAATATTTATTTTGCCTGCTGATATATCAAATTCATCCTTTAAAACTCAGAATATGAAAACCCCATGGGCACACAAAATTGAATAAACATTGAATCAACACCGATTCAAAGTGATGCAATTGAATAAATGTTGATTCAATGTTGTATGACTGCTATGATGACAATGAAACAATTAAAGTTTATAGACAAACGTTTGCACAGTATATTCATAGCTGATATAAAAAACAGCAGAACATTAATTGCTCGAACAGGCTTTGGACCATGAAAATTAGTTCCAGCCAAAGGTATTTCTAGCTATCCAAGGTTAAATTCTATATAAAGAGCCCTCTAGAGACCTAGCTACAAGCTCTTGTCAGGCAGGGTTAACAAGCCATCAGGGTTCAAGCCATTGAAGTTCTACTGAATAATTTGCAGACTGGTAGTATACTGTCTCAAAAAAGAAATGGTACAATATAACGACTGCCAACAGGTTTATGATAATTTATTTCGGTCTTATTTTTGTATAATCCTAATCCAACAGCTGATACTCATATTCATCAGAGTCAATTTCAAATCATTTATATGGTGTAATTTTGCTTGTTAATGAGGCTGAAGAGATAATAAGACAGTCAAATGCAATTATTATATACCATGTGTCCTCCATTTGAATTGCCTTAGTGGTAACATTTCAAGAAATCATAAATGTCTCCCTCTGGTATGGTATTTCAGAACAAAATCAGGACTTGGTATGAGCTAATGTCACTCACAACAGATATCTATCAAATGACACACAATATTCCTCATGGAAGAACATTCACATGATGTTGGTAGGAGTAGGTTCTGCTAACAAAAGTTGTATCATAACATGCATTGTTGGAACAGCAGTCACTTGTCTTATCACCAGTAAGCATTTGCCATGTTTCCTGCATTTCCTGTTGAGTATGTCATGACAGCAGAATGTGGATTCAGCATTAAACAGCACTGGTTTTCCACTGATTTTGAGTCATGTGAATGTCCTGCTGACCTATTGAGCTCTGTCATAATTAAATATAACGTGTTTATGTAACAGTTCTGAGCATGGTCTTCTTACTGGCAATGGTTATCAACAGTTCCTTGAATTGTGTATCATTCTGTAAGAAAATCAAATGTCACACAATGATGCATGTTAATTTTCCAACATTCCAACAGCAGAAGTGTTTGCTTTGAATCAATCAAGCTAGCGTCCTTCACAATTCATATTAGACATTTGTTCTGTTGATGTATTATCCAAGTTCTGTACTTCACACTGGTATTTGTCCTATTAGTTCATTATCAATGGCTGACCAAAGATCAAACGACAGGCCCACTGGTCAATAAATTAAAAAACAGGTGCTTAAAAATGGTATATCAAGTGTTAAACCTTGATATTCTGGAAAAAAATCACAGTCATATTGTATCATTTCTTTTTTTAAGTGAGTATACTACAGTCCACCTTCATTGGGGAAAAGTCTGAAACTGATATATCACTGGTCTCAGACAGGAAATAAGTATGAAATGTTTCATCTGTTTGCACTAACATAGCACTCTCAGATCTAATAGTTTTAGATAGCCAACTTTTATGAAAAGAAAATGGCATTCTCAGTAAAGTCAATATGACACTTGTACAGCTGGATATATACAGGCAAACTTGTCTTAAGCAATTACATACCCAAAGGAAGGTCTAAAACAGCTTGCTTATAATAGGTGCTTGCTAAATACAGATCAATTTATACCATAAGTGGTAAGTCTGGATATGAGATTTGGCCTCTTAAGACAGATTTTGCTTAATAAAGGTGGCCTTAAAGACAGGTTTGGCTCCATTCCTTAACAAAATGATTCTGAAAAAATATCATAGCTACCAAATATGAAGTAGTTTACAATAGAAATATAAAAACTTGCCACAGACTAAGCTAAAACCAGATAACCGAACTAAAGTTTATGTGCCACTATCACCATCTGGAGAAGTAATACCTTTGTCACCCTTTCTAATATTGGCAGGAAAGCCAACACAGTATGTCTTCACAAAAACAATGCAGAAAGTTTATGCTTAGCTGGTATTGGACAGGACATTTTTCATGAACTAAATCCTGATATTACTGCAGTGTTGATCCTAATGCAGTATCTTGAAAAATTGTATTACCATATTCACTGTTTACATACAAGGACAAATGCATAATACAGAAAGAAATGAACAAGCATAAAGTATACAGGTTTAAACGTGCTAAAATGCCATTCAAAATTGTAACTAAATCTTGTTACTTAAAATATTAAGTACCATATTTATTTGTCTATAAATGTGTGTTTCTTTTGTTTCCTAATCTAGAATGACCCCAAATATCTAAATCAGTCTTATGTATGAGATAAGTAGAATCCCAAAAATCTAGAGCACTATTATAGCTGGATCTAGATTTTTAGGATCATTTTAGAAGCGAAGAAACTCTGTCTTAGAAGTGAAGAAATAAGGTTCACAAACAGGAATAAGTCCACGTAGTAAAATGTTGAAGAGTCTAGACACGAGAATACCAACAAAGTGGTTATGTGCCCAGCGAAGACTAAGATCAACCAGGGCATCCACCCAACCTGATCAGACCCTTCGCTAAGCATTTTAAGGGTAGTTAAGGGTCTAAGCTACCTCCATGCAGACAGCGAAGACTCTGATTAGACTTGGCAGATGCCCAGGCTGATCTGAGTCTGCACTGGATGCACAACCACTTTGTTGGTCTTGTTGTGTGACAGCTCATATAATGAATGATGCAAAGAAAACATGGTTAATTTACATCCTTTTCAACTCTATGTATAATGAAGAAATACAAATAATATGAAAGGTTTCCAGTAGCCTCCTGCCCATAGGGACAGTAGGGGTTAAAGGCCGACAGTATATTGGATACATGACTTTGATGTCTGTTTTAACAGATTTCAGTCCTTTCAGGACAATGGCAGGATGATAATGGGAGGCTGTGTGCAATGTAACCCCTTTATGACTGGAAGGAATTCTGCCTCCAGCCAGATTTAAATCCAAATCTGCTAGATCAGCAGACTGGTGCTTAAGTTACTGAGCTACTGGAGCTCCTGCATCTTGGGTAAAGCACATGAAAGACAAAGCCCACCGGCTTTAGCCTTCATTCAGACTTCAAAAAAAGTATCCACATACTGCTGGGTTGATAGAGACAATTTTCCAGTTACAGGCTGGCCAAGCCTGGATTCTAACTATAACATTTTGTACCTTAACTAATTAATCTCTAATCACTTAACCATGGCCCATCTCAATAGATTTTCTCTTCTAAAACAATTCCAAAAATCTAGATCCATCCTGAAATTTGGATCAAGGGTTTTGGGATTGTTTTAGATTAAACAACCTCTACCGTATAAACAAATAATTATGGTATGGATAAACCACTGAATACTACCTATACAGTGTGTATGATGGCAAGTAACAGAATTTGATTTGGTGGCCACCCAAACTTTGCTATAACCACCAGCAATACCAGCCTCTGACTGGAGACTGGTATTGCTAATTACTTTGTGGGTGAATTCTTTGTGTTCTTTGATGTGCATAATATGCATTTTATCTATGCATCTAAGGCACAATAAATAAGTTTGTGGTCACTCCAGTAAGCCTCAATAACATTACTTGATGCCGGACAGTTTGTAAAAATCAGATCTATCACTGATCCAGAATCAGTAGTTGATTGATTGGTGTGTTGCTCACATTCAAATTGTTTCTTCATAAAATCTACAAAATTTGAAGTTCTGTCATTTGCATGTATGTTAAAATCACCAATTATCACTAATTTGGTATGCATATCAACCAGTGGGATGAGATGATGTTGAATATCATTTCTTAAATTGGTCTGTACACTTTTAGGGAATTTGTAAAAGTATACAACTTGAAAGCACCCCTTTATGTTACTGTACAAGGTAGCCAACATAAATTCACATATGTCAGAATGAAATTTTTCTATTCTCCGAATTTCAAAATAATCCTTGATGTATAATGCAAGCCCATGGTACGGTCTGTTCCCAGAATCAAGTCCTGTTTCATCCATTCTAAACAGTCTGAAATTTTTCAGGGCAAAATGGCTACTATCATCTCTTGCACAAAGCCTAGATTCTGCAAACCCAATCACATCTGCTGATAAAACATTTGGCTCAAATTCAATGTCCTTAAAGTGCTTATGTAGGGACCTTGCATTATTAAAAGCAATTTTGATCTTGTGTGAATCAACTTTATATATAGGAACATAACACAGTTCAAGAAGTGCCTCTGTTTTTAACCGCTGCATCTCTATTTTCACTTGTTCATCCACAGTCATGGCTGCTTCATTCAAATTCAAAATATATAAATTTTCTAGTTTTCTTACTCTACTAAGAGCAACATAATGAATATGTGGTTGTTTCCTGACCCTTGTCTGAGACAAGTCTACTACAATTTCATCAAGTGTAGACCCCTGAGCTTTATGGATAGTTTTACCTGCTGATGGTTTCAATGGAAACTGAATTCTTTGGTATGTTTTGAAGTTGTATATAAATGTTCTTTCTATATCAAATATTGGAGTCCACATTTTATCTATGTTTGTACCGTACAAGCCCCTATTAGAAAATTTCTCACGAGTTGACTGGCCAATTTGAGAATCTTGAAACAAAACCCATATAATACTGGGACGAGCTGTGCCTTCCATTTTGTACTCAATGAATTTGACAACACACGTAGATCCATTTGTCAAACCATCCTCAACGTTGACATTGACTGTTATATCATAAATCATCCCAACTGCTACTGTCAACAGCTTCTGTAAATTAGCAGTTTTGTTTGAATCATCTGGAAGTGCTTCAACAAGTTTTCTGCATTTTTTAATGGAAATATTTGCAGAAACAACTGTATCATGACATGGGATAACAACTTTGTCTTCAGCTAATCTATTCAAATAATTCTCATTGTGTCTATCTACAAACTTGTTTTCAGTGAATAAATGAGGAGCCTCTTTTGGATAATTTGTCATATGGGGGCTGATACTATGTTTCTTCAATTCATTTTTGTCATCTTCAGTCAGCTCATTCTGCCGAAGCCGATTTAGCATCTGAGCAAAGTCCACATCATCTTTCTGTCGCACGATATCAACCAGTTCATACAATCTAAAATAATTTTTCCATAAATTATATGCTAGAGCTGAAGCACCCTTTGAGGGGTCACTGAATATCCACTTGTCACACACTGGCATCAGCTGGTACAAGTCTCCCACAGCAATGATACTTAAACCACCAAAACTTGTTTTTGTTCCAGTGAGCTGTTGCAAACGTGTATCTAGAAAGGTCAGTGTGTTTGTTCCTACCATAGAGATTTCATCTATAATAATCACCTTTAAATGTCTGTATTTCACTCTGAATGTATTCAGTTCATCAGCTGACAATAGGTCACTACTTTGTTTGAACTTCTTTAAGAAAGCTGAGGCAATAGTGACACCATTGATATTATATGCAGCTTTGCCAGTGTAGGCACAAAGAAGAACTCTAATATCATCAGGATTTTCCCCTTCTCTCAAATTTAAAAATCTATACAGACTTTGATACAGTGCTTTAATGAGCACAGATTTGCCTACACCAGCTCCACCTGACAGAAATGCATACAGTGGTTCTTCTTTGCACTTTATCCAATACAGAACATGATTGAAAAATTCTCTTTGTCTCAAATTCAAACTCCTGAGCAAATTTAAGTACTGCTCATCGGGTAACATGACTCCATTTATTTCAACAGTTGGCACTGAACAAGCAGACTGTATCTCTATACCAATATCATAGTGTCGATGTTCTACTACTCTATCTGGATTAAAATATACAAAGTTTTCAGCTTCTCTTTCACCTTCTTCTTCTGCTTCTCTGTTTTCATGCTCTGCGTTTGGTGCTATCTCATCATAAGCATCTTCCTCTTCTGCCATTTGCCTTGCAAGCTCAAGTTCTTCAATATGATGTTCATACTGGCAGCGTTTAGATTCAAGAGTGTGTTTCAAGGCATTGTAATGAGATTCATACGTTTCAAAGGAACCTAACAAATCTTTTGCTTCATTTCTCCAGGGCATAAACAGCATAAGTCGTTCTCTGTAGTAATTTTCCGGGTCTTTTTTTACATCATACCTCACATAACGTATTACTCTAGGATTTCTCCTATGTTTGTACTTTGTCCCATTCTTTGCTACATATAACAAGTCTGATCCATGATATTCAGATTCAATATTCTCGTCATTATCATCTTCATCATTTTCATCACTAGAATCACTAGAATTGCAATCATCCTCATTCGTGTCCTCAATTCTCTCAGGTAGGCTATTCCCTTTAGGATAAACAATGTCAACTGTAGAGACATAATCTGCCAAACAGAATTTCTGAAGTTGTCTAGGCCGTTTTGCATACCTCTGAATTATATTGTCTGCTTCTATGTCAGTAGATTCAGCAGGAAGCTCATCAAGTACAGATTTAGTTTTAAGCAAAAATACTCTTTCTTCTGGGATGGAGGTATTTATGAAAACAATGTCCCTTGTAGCTTTTGTTAAAGGAATCTGCAAAGCAAGGTAAACTGCTTCTTGTGCACTCACTTCAACACAGTTTGAAAACACATTTCCAATATGTCTAACTTGTTTTTTAATATCTAAATTTCCTTTGCGAGCTTCTCTTGCTGCTGCATCAAGTTGTGCGCTCATGCCTCTTTGAGATTTGCTTATATAACCAACAACATATGCTGCACAACCATATGGTTCAAGAACTAGCTGAATATCAAGATTTGCCTTCCAGCCAAGAAGAACTGTTTTGTTAAACAAATTATTTCTCATCTCATTTGGATTCCGCTTGAGGAAAACTTTGGGAGCATTAAGTGAACTTCTTATACACTTGATGTAATTTTCTAAGTCCATCTTGGCAACTTGCTTCAAAAAATCATCAAATGCAATTTCAGAGACATCTTTGTACTCATTCATTGATTTTTGAAGTTCTGAGTACTTCTTCTTGTATTTTTCTACGTCTTCATTCAGAGGATGTAATAGCATTGTTCTTGGAAGGGGAGGCCAAGGAAATCCAAATCTACATATTGCCTTTCCTTTCTTTCTGCAAGACTTTGAATGTTTATGTGACTGAAGTTCAACAAGCTCCCCGATTTCTTCATCATCAGTACTGCATGTAAGATAATTATCAACAAAATGAATGATTTCTTCCTCCGTGTTTTTTTCAAACTTAGGAGCATTTTCAATCCAAACAAGCATGTGAATATGAGGTGACCCACGCTGCTGAAATTCCACTCTATAGAAAAAATCTATCACTTTTCCAATAGGTTCAATCTCACTTTTAAGAACAATGTTCAAGAATTCTTGTACTCTGTGATCAAAATATCTTGAACAAGTTACTGGGTCTTTCTGAACAAGTCTTGTTTTCTCTTGCCAAGTTAAAGTCTCTACATCCTTGTCTGAATATTCAATTCCATCATTCAGTTTTGCTAACATCTTCAAAAGATCATTCCATCTAGTATCAGCTGCTGACAAAGATACAAACCAAGTAGGTAATGACAGTTGTCTGATCATTGCAAATATGTCTTTCTTCCTTTTCTCTAAATAAGCTGGAGAATTTCTAAGCTGACGAAATATACAGTAACCTTCATCAAGTTTCACAAGTCTCTCCAAATATGCTGGGTCTCTTGCCTCAGCTGCAGTTATTTTCTTGCCTTTACTTTTACATCTTCTTACAGCTAAGTTAACTTTGTCACTTATTTGTTTCATTTGCAGCTTTTTATGCTTAAAGAAAATGTTTGCAACAGACTGTGCAGCTCTTCTATCAATGCTTCGTAGCTCCCATTTAACAATGTCACTGTAATGCACTGAAGTTGTTCTCTCAGTCTTATCAGGACGCCTCTGTCCACAATATATAGTAGGAAAACATAAATACTCTGCATCTGTATCTTGATACAAACTAAGGGGGTGTCGTCCTTCTCCAGGGGCAAAGGTCAACACTTGATCAAACTTATTTTCAATATTAGCATCGTCCACTAAGGTATCAACATTTCCAACATGCTCATTATTATCTACTTCACTGAATCTATCTGATTCATATCCATCACCTTTTTCCCTATCTTTAACTTCTAAAGGAACTGTATTATCTTCATCCAGCACTGAATTATTTATGCCAATATCAGCATCTGTGTTTTGCACTGACACTTCCAGAAACTCTCTTACAGTATCCTCTGTACTTTCAGTTACTGCTTGAAACCAGTTATTGTCAATTGTAATGCCTGAATTCTTATACATATCACTATTAGTTAGAAGCCAGTGTAATGCTGTCAGAACTCTCATTGGTCTTACATTTTCTTTGAAATCTACTTTCTTATATGATAGTTTTTTCTTCAACTGGATGGCAATAGTAAAATTTTCATCCATAGGTCTTGGAAGCGAGTTCACAGTGGGCTGAATATCAACAGGTACATTGATTACATTTCCTTTAAGGGAATACTGACCACCACGTGGCAGTTCTCTAATTTGCATAAATGGAATACGCAGTGCTATTAATCTTTCTTCAAGCTGATGCAAATCTAATTCTAATGGTTTGTTTGGCCATTTCATTCCATTGGCAACTGACAGTTTTGGAACTTTTCCATCTTTAAGTGCTGACAAACATGTGTGACATATCCACTCTTCATTACTGACTGATATGAATTTAGTGCAATAATTCAAACTGCATGTCATAATGTTACTTTTTTTCACCATTGATACACTTTTTCTAAACCATGTTTGATGACAACAAGTACATACAAACAGAGGTCCTTCTGCAATAGTTTCGTGAAACTGTTTAAGACATTCTACTATACTTTCATGTCTTTTTCTACCATATACTTCACATGGCTCAATTTTATGCACTTTTTCTTCAGATCTTTTATGCCTTTTGTTTTCCCTGTTCAGCTCAAGTGTATCTTCTAATTTTCTTTTCTCCTGCCTACGCTGCTGCTGAGCAATCCTTTCACATTCCTTAACAAAAGGTTTCTGCCTTTGCTTCCGCTTACTAGCAAGTTGATATATCTTCTCTTTTTCTTTAAAATCTGGGTTTTGTCTGTATGCCTGTTTCTGTGCAACTTCTTTTCCTAATGCACCTGCCATCTTTCTAACACACTGCTTTTTAGCACTTTCTTTTGCTAACACATCCATATTCTTTCTGACAGACTGTTTTGTTGCAAGCTGATTCAGTCTTTCCTTTTCCTTAAAAGCTGGGTTTTGTCTGGCAGAATGTTTTGATGCAAGCTGATTTACCCTTTCTTTTTCTTTAAAAGCTGGGTTTTGTCTGGCAGACTGTTTTTTAGCACGTTCTTTTTCTAGCACATCCACATTTTTCCTGGCTGACTGTTTAGATGAAAGCTCATTTAGTCTTTCTTTCTCTTTAAATACTGGGTTTTGTCTGGCAGAATGTTTTGATGCAAGCTGATTTACCCTTTCTTTTTCTTTAAAAGCTGGGTTTTGTCTGGCAGACTGTTTTTTAGCACGTTCTTTTTCTAACACATCCACATTTTTCCTGGCTGACTGTTTAGATGAAAGCTCATTTAGTCTTTCTTTCTCTTTAAATACTGGATTTTGTCTGGCAGAATGTTTTGATGCAAGCTGATTTACCCTTTCTTTTTCTTTAAAAGCTGGGTTTTGTCTGGCAGACTGTTTTTTTGCACATTCTTTCCTTAACACATCCGTATTTTTTCTGGCTAACTGTTTTGATGCAAGCTGATTTACCCTTTCTTTTTCTTTGAAAGCTGGGTTTTGTCTGGCAAACTGTTTTTTAGCACGTTCTTTTTCTAACACATCCACATTTTTCCTGGCTGACTGTTTTGATGCAAGCTGATTTATTTTTTCTTTTGCCTTAAAAGCTAACTTACTGTTACGAAATGGATCTAATCGTCCACTATGTCGTCGAGATTATTTTAATCCTTTCAATCAGTAGAGCTACAGTTTTTAGGGCAACTGTGGTAATAAAACATTTACGGAAATTGTGACTACGTTATGCATGGGTTGTTTGTGAATACCTCTCGTGGACAGCGTATTGCATGATTTTAAGGTGAATACCTGCACGAGTCTTTTGATTATGGACAGCGTGTTGCATGATTTTAATGTGAGACGCATACTATTTATACGCCTATCTTTTATTGAAAAGTTAGACGTGGCTGTTTAGTTCTTATACTGAGGATGTTATATTGTTGTGTGCCCAGATTCTGAGTTTAGACCAGAACGGTAAGATTTTATTATATTTATTTTAGAATTGTTTGGCTAAGAATGAAAAATGTGACTTCTGATTGATATGGTATGACTATATGTGTCGACTGATTTGATTTTGTTGGCAGTGATCAGGCTGCGCATATGTCGACCAATTTTGTTTATACTGACCATGCTGCGCATGGTATTTGTATATTAGGAAGTTTTGTAAATTACGGAAATAGTTTATATCACTGATGTTGGTTGCAATGGTGTGCGTCTATTTGACGTCCAGTGACGTCAGTTGCATTCATGTTATTCATGTGACGTCAGTTGTATTCATGTTATTGCGACGTCAGCACTTTTTACATTAGTTTCACTGGTGCGCGTCTATTTGACGTCCAGTGACGTCAGTTGTATTCATGTTATTCATGTGACGTCAGTTGCATTCATGTTATTCATGTGAAGTCAGTTGCATTCATGTTATTGCGACGTCAGCACTTTTTATATTAGTTTCACGTATACGTGGCCTATAGAAGTAGATTGATTTGTAATGGAACTAATTTATATACTCGTGACGTCAATTGACGCCATAGCATGCACCGCATTAAGGGTTTTTTCCATAAGTTATAATGGTAACATTTGGTCATCATGCGTTTGATTTGCCTTCATTAGACGGCGTCATATGGTATAACATCATTGATGTCATGATGTCAGATCAAACGTTATGATCCCAAATGTGTGAGAAACGCTTATTCAGCTATTATATTCTATGGCAAATGGTATTACGCTTTGTTTAAAGAAATGAATTAATACATATGCGGGTTAGATTTTTGGTAAATCAATTTAATGTAAATAGGTCGTTGTTTAGATTCATTCATGTTTTATGTGGGATATGTCATGGTAATACCTGTTGACGTCAGTATACTTCTTGACAATGTTTGACGTCAGATCCTTCGACGCACATGCGTGGTAGGATCTACGTTTCTTCATTGGCGGAAGTGGTAAGCACACTTTTAGCTTTACATCGTGAGCGCGAGTCGTGTCTAGTGACACGGCTGGCGTGTGCACGTTATGCTCGGCATTCGCCGAGGGCGTTGTATTGTATTTCCAAGACAGGCCCAAGTCTTACGTATTGTTATTATGTAGTTACAATGTATTAAGTGTAAGTTCGTTATTTTTAGGCACATCAAGTCCGGCAGTCAGCTGTTAGGACTTAGAGCCACGTCTCACCTGGAGATCCGATATAGTCTCCAGGTTAATACCAACCCGGGTAGAGGCAGTTACAACGCCGTTTGTGCATGGTTCCTAAGCAGAGGCGGGAAGCACAAAATGTAGGCGGAAGTGGTTAGCACAGTTTTGCCAGATTCTGTGATAAGATCTGAAGGTCACATCAAGTGTGGGACAGTGTTCGTCCACTAAGGTGTGTTAATATATATAGACTGGTCCCTGGTACGATCCAGGGAGCGACCAGTATGTAATCGTGCACGTGTTAATTTAAGTTGGTGTTCCTCATGATATTTGGACTGGCCCATGACATGATCCAGGGAACGACGAATTGAAGTCTACCAACGTAAGGCCTTGTTTTTTTGTATGAGCTCAAACTAACGTTTTTTGTTCTTTGTGTTTTCCTTTAGTTCATGGCGCTGAGCCGAGTACGGTGTTGACGTCAGACGGTAATCTATTTGCGTATTGTACGCAAATCGATTACAGATTTGAAACAAACACCTTACTTGGGCCAGCGACATGAACTGATATGTGTTGTATATTATTGTTATTGTGACAGTTGTAAATTGTATTGTTGTATATAAAATTTACATTATATATATATAAACTTCAAAAAATTCTAACGTTGTTAGAGTTTCCTTGTTAGTGAAATACACTGGTAGATAACCCTTTAACCGGAAGTCACCCTCCGCCGTCCTGGCGACGCATAAGGCTCTACACCCGTGTCGAGCGTGTGTAAAACCTTCTGCGTAACACTTACTTCTTTGTTTCCTTTTGAATGCAGCATAGTACTCAGTGCGTTTTTCCTTCCTTTTTTTATTACAAGTTTTCTTCTGCATATTGATTTCAACAGCAATATCTTGTACTTTTTTCTGCTGTCTGATATTTTGGTCCTCAAAATAATGTTCAAGGAGACTTTCTGAATGACCAGTAACTCTATATTCAAGTTCACTTCCACTTATTGTTTCAGGTAAAGAATCAAACTGCAGACTCCTGTCAGTTGCTAAAGTACTACATGATGGTGCTAAATTGCTCGACTGAGCTGGAGGTAACTTTTGAGAACAAACCACACTGCGATCAATGCCAATATGAAAATGTTCTTTGAATGTCAGAGCAACTGGCAGCAAATCATACTGTGTTGTCATGTTAATATGCATGCTATCATATAACGCATACATGTAAGTGATCAAATCATCTAAACAATTGAAGCTTATCAAAACTGAATAACCATCACATGATGACAGACCATTTCGAGCATGTGAATGTGAATCAAAAAAATTGTATATGCCATCAGTTTTGTACACTGCAGAACATATTGCACCAATCATGACAAGAACATATGAAGATGATTGAAATGCTGTGTACATTGACTGGTGAAGAGTTGGAGATGATGTGTTACCAAACTGCTGTACTGCAATGCCAGAAATAACATCTGACTTTATGATATGTATATCTCTTTTGAAAACAGTTACATTTTCTGGAATTTCATCAAAAGTTAACAATCTACTCTTGTATTTCTGTTCAGTTTTCAATGAAGATAAGATTTTTGGTACAGAATATCTCCTTGGATAAGTATTTGATCTACTTCAGTATTTGAACAAGTAGTTGAAAACTTAGCATGAATTAGGGCGCAAAGAGCATTTGACACACACTGGCTTCCTCGAGATTCTACACTGAATCTGTCACTTCCTTGATGGAATGAGCCACAGACAAATGACTGTGAATGAAATGGTTTTAAGCTTTTAGAATAATGATTGCTAGAGCAGGGCAGAGTACTATCAGTCATTGGTGTGGCAATACATGTGTTCTTTGAAGTATCAAACTTTGTCAAAAAAGAAATTTGCTTAAAAGGTTGACTTCCGTTATCATATTCAGTCGAATATGTACCCTTAGTTTTGGTCAATATATCTGGGAAAGTACTGGTACCAGAACTATATAGCAAAGTATTATGATCTGTATTTTGTGATTCTATTTGACAATGTGTCTTTTCAATACTTGTTTTACAACCTTTGGTCAAATGACATTGTTCATTCCTTTGATTTGCCTGCACGCTGACAGGGCTTGCCTCTATGAGGCCCTCGATCATGACAGACTCTGAAGCCTGCATGACATTTGGAGTTGACTCAGGAGTCAACCCAGTGCAGCTGTTGGAGCTTCTATCCAAAACAGACCTTCGGGCTGCAGACCGTCTCCAGTTCTTCTTTCTAGGCATCCCTCACTATAAATGTCCTCTTCCACAGTAATAGTCAACAACAGTTCACTCTGTCTATATCCAGAAAAGATACCACATACACTGTCCAATAACAGAATATAACACAAACCAATATAATAATATCTCAACACTTTTACAGTAGTTTGTTGAAAAGAATTGTCCATATAAAGCTTGATTTGATACCTATAAAAGAAATAGATATTATCAAACAGTACAACTTATTCATGGTCAGAATCTTTCACACTTGTGTTATTTTAATTTGTTGAAAAGAACACCTCATATTAAGCTTGAATTTACTCCAAAACAAATATCAAACTATATGAACTTATTCATGCTGTATTATTCAAGATTAATAACATATATGTATTACACCATTTGCTTGTTGTAATTTAATGATAGATTTAGTGCACAAGAGTGCATTTGTATTTTATAGAAAAATTGAGAAAACTTGTCATAATATATTGTTCATGGAAAAAGATAAACTGCATGAAAAGGAGTGTCTAGAGTATATTAGTATTATTGTTTCTATGATCAGTATTATTCTCACATATGTTGTAAACTGTTACAGTTAAAACAAAGTCAATAGAAAAAGTATTCTGCATGATCAGCTAGGCGATTACATTCCAGGAGGAGGCCCGTAGACTGCACTGGTGGAGTAGCATCTCTATTATTCAGCAACACTAATTTACAGAATGTTTTTTACATGAATATCAGTTGCTGCTGATGTAATAAAGATTTATGTCTGAAATAAAGTCAGAATCTTGTAGAAATTTTGTCACCAGTGGCACTTAATTACCTGGTACATTACCCCTCTACATTATAACAGTATCCCTGTACAGATAAAAATTATGGTAGATGCGATAAAATTTCCAATTTTTTAAATTTTCAATGTCAGAAAAAAGAAAATAAAAAATCTGCAATAATGACTCTGGCAAAGGCACCCATACAATGATACTGTTACAAGGATAACTCCATGGGTACGCTTCATAATAAGCCAGTGCAAGACATTAATGAAATGCAAAAGGCTGGAACAAGACGTATTCTTCAGTTCATTTCTGGAAAAAATGTTTTAAGCTGATTTGGGTTTTGCAGTCTAGTTGATAGCATTCCTGACCTCAGACCAATAGCATTCCTGACTTCAGATCATGGGATCGCTGAAAGTAGTAAAGAAAAATGAATGAAATTTTACATATTACATATCAATAGAGGGCAATGTGTGAGAGAGGGACCGAAATCCTATTACAATTAGTTTTGGAGTTGTAATAACACACAAATAATTCCAAAAAGTAGCATATTTATCTTCACTGCAGCTGGTGTTTGTGCCGTGTGGGGGCCATAAATAATCATAGTGCAGATTATATTTTCTGGTCCTTGGAATCATTGAGTTCATTTGAGTAATTTCGAAAATAGACTTCTGCTTAAGCCAGTGCAAGGGGGCATGGCTGGTGTTGCACATTTCATTACTAGTCATGAACAGACTCAATTAAACCGAGTCTGCTATTTTCTATTCTTTGGTGTGTTCCTTGCTTCCAAAGGATCTTACTTTTCAAAACATATCTATCTTCACTGCAGCTGGTGTTTGTGCCGTGTGGCGGCCATAAAACATCTCCCTGTACATCATCATAGTGCAGATTATATTTTCTGGTCCTTTGAGATCATTGAGTTCATTTGAGTAATTTTTAAAATAGAGTTCCGCTTAAGTTGGTGCTAGGGAGCGTGGCTAGTGTCGCACATTTCATTACTAATCATGAACAGACTCAATTAAACCGAGTCTGCTATTTTCTATTCTTTGGTGTGTTCCTTGCTTCCAAAGGATCTTACTTTTCAGAACATATTGAAGTAAAGAGCATGTAAAAATAAAGTTAGTGAGGGAGCTTTGGTTGAATGTCCCACCAACAACTAGGTCATACAGAGATCTGACCTCAGTTTAAAGTCTCATCCGAAAGACCAGAGAAGCTGGAGATCGATCTTGCGAACCCTGGATTGGTAGTCCAGGGTGTTATAAACTACAGTAACACTACTGCCCCACCTGTCAAAATAAAGCTAGCTATAGTATTTGAAAGTTCTGTTAATTGAAAAATATCAGCATAAGTTATTTTGGTATAAATTTTCGTGTGTCTTTTGAAAATCAGCTGAAAGCTCTTTCTCTGTCTGACTTGGACCATCTGAACAAATTTTCTTTCCCTCAACCCAAAGACGGTCTATATGATTTGGTAACAATTGACCCACTGGTTTTTAAAGAGATTGTTGGAAATTGTCAAACTATGAGAGTTCTGGGTCAAAGGTTAAATAATGATCTGGACCTCTTGTACTCACAAATCTTCATGTACTCAATAAGAAAACTGTATATACAAATTTTTAGGGCTTAATCTTCAAAACTTGCCATGAAATTGTATGTTCTAGCATTTACCCATATTTGACCTTGCCGTAAAAAAGGTCAAGGTCAATTCAAGGTCATAATTTGAACAATCTTGATAGTACTTGAGTACCCAATGCTACATACCAAGTTTCAAGGCCATCAGTCAACTGGTTCTGGAGAAGAAGATTTTTAACTGTTTTTACCATATATGGGTGTGGCGGCCATGTTGGTCATGTGACCTGGACCGTATGAACAAATTTACCTTCTCTCAACCCCTGGAGGCCACATATGATATTTGGTTTTAATTGGCCCAGTGGCTTTCGAGGAGATTGTTTGAAAATGTCAAAAAATGACAGTTCTGGGTCAAAAGTCAAAGAATGACCTTGACCTCTTGTACTCATAAAACATCATGTACTCATTAAGATGACTGTAGATACCAATTTTTAGCCCAAAATCTTCAACAGTTTCCAAGATATCTTATGTTCTAGCATTTTGCCATATAAAACCACAAGGAAGCAAATTTGACCTTGCCGTAAAAAAGGTCAAGGTCAACCCAAGGTCATAATTTGAACAATATTGGTAGTACTCACATACCCAATGCTACATACCAAGTTTCAAGGCCATCGGCCCACTGGTTCTGGAGAAGAAGATTTTTTTAGGTTTTTACCATATATGGGCATGGCGGCCATGTTGGTCATGTGACCAGGACCGTTTGAACAACTTTTCTTTCCCCCTTCCTCTGGAGGCCACATATGAAATTTGGTTATGATTGGCCCAGTGGTTTCAGAGGAGAAGTCGTTTGAAATTGTGGACGGACGACGGACGGACGACGGACGGACGACGACGGACGACGGAGCCTTCCCATCCTATAAGCTCCCCCGGAGCCTCTGGCTCAGGTGAGCTAAAAAGCATACTGTAATTTCTTAATTTTAATTGGGCAGTCGATTCAAAGACTGATTAGTTTCAAAATGATCCAAATAATATAAAAGACGATGATCTAGAATAATAGTCTTCATCGATCTCAAATTTTAGGTTTCTCAGAATCTATCCTCCGATCTCAAAGGATGTAATTAAAATATAATCTGCACTATGGATGATGTACGGGGAGACTTTTTACGGCCGCCACACGGCACAACACCAGCTGCAGTGAGGTAAAATTAAAATCTAAAAAAGTTCCTTCAAGAGCAGAGAATACATACAGACTAGCTTCCCTGATCACAGGTCCTAGTGAATGATTATCCTTGGGCGTATTACCAGTAAACTATTCTGATTCTGATTCTGGCTCATAGCCCAATCGGAGTCATGATCGGATGCTTTCTGCTAGACATACAGGAGGGTCTCAATTGGGTTTACTGATTAGCGAATTTTGGCCCCAAAAATTACTGATTAGCGGAATTTGAGAGGAAATTTTACCGGTTAGCGGTGTCGCGTATGCTAAGAAGTGACCTATGTATTTATAGGTCACTGTGCTAAGTGATTAACGGAATCGGCCCGAAAATATACTGGTTAGCGAAATGTGAGAGAAAAAATTACCGGTTAGTGGCACCACAAGCGGTTAGCGGTTACCGGAATCGGCGAAAAATCGTTACCATTTTTTTTCAAGCTGATGCACAATCTCTGTCGTATATGAAAAAGGGATTTTTTGTCAGGTTATATTGCAATGCATTTCTTAATAAAAATGCACCTGTATCATTTTGGCTATACATAGAAAAACTGTCTTTCTATGTGTATGTGTTTAGTATCAAATGGGATAAAGAGTATTATGATACTAAGTCAGTAGTCTTCAGGATGGATGATGAATAGATGGCTTGCGATTTTACGCCCTTTTTAACAGGCATATCAGGACGATGGGAGGGGACAAAGAAAGGCTGTGAGCAGTGGAATCCCGTTTACAATTGAAAGTATACCCGTATACAGCAGGACTCGAACCAGGGACCGCTAGATCAGCAGGCCAGCCCTTAACCTACTTCAGCTACCGGGGCTCCTAGTAGTCTTCAAAGTATGCATCACGTGCATAAGGTAGAGAGAACGGTTGCGGTATGTAATTTTACCGATTTGGCCAAAAATTTACTGATTAACGATTTTTGCCCTTCAGTTTTACTGATTACTGATTTTTGGGTCGAAATTTTACTGATTACTGATTTCAGAGGTACCCTATTGAGACCCTCATACAGCCCTTGTTACTATGCTTATATCTGCAGCTCCTTCTTCTATATTCAACTAATGTCCACAAAAATTTAAAGCCCTTGTTTTAACCATCTCAGATATGTCATATTTTATTCTGGTCACTATCACATGCTTTTCTTACACAGTTATGACACTTGATCTGTTCATTTACTTGAAATTGCAGCTTGTCCGTCAAATTCCAAAGGATTTTCATAAAGCTTACTAGAAATTGCATTCACCATGTCACCGGGTATATTTTGGTATATCATAGCAGATCATATTTTATTGTGTTCACCATCACATACTTTTTTTTTCTTTCACAGTTATGACACTTGACTTGACTCGTCCTTTTACTTATGGTCGCAACTCCGACAACTTACAAAGGATTTGTTCAAGCAAACTAGAAATTGCATTCACCATTTGAAGATGATCACATATGACAACTTACTATCAGACGCTTTCTATTGGCACGTTCGGCATAATTATTTGAATAAACCCAAGCAACGCCCAGGTATTTCTCGGGCTCCTTGAACGTATGTATACATATCTTCGGGTAGACCGAGGAATATCAGGTAAGTATGCCGTTCGGCATAGCAGAGCTATGGCTGTTGATCACCTTAACTTGAAGGCATGCTTAGTTTAAAAAATCTCAAGTTCATTTGGCGGAGCCTCTAGGAATATAGCACCGGGACAGGCAGAAGAATGTGAACATGACATATTTTCTGGAAGTACAGCTCTTCCGTCGGCGACGGCTGCATTTCTACACGATATTTCTTGAATTCTTGGGAAATATTTACTAAACTTGCAAAGACAGAGTATTGGAGCATGCAGACTTAAGAGTTTTCTTAGCTTTGGTGATGTCGCACTATCAAGCCATCTTTATAGATAAGTCAAGTGATCGTATAGGTTTCTAAGTTTATTAAAGTTATCGTTTCCGCAACTACTAACTACCCAGGTTCATAATACGTCAAATTCATTGTTCTTCTTAAAGTTTTTTCCTAGTTACACCTTAAACCCAATCAAAAACCAAAATCCTAAACCCAAATCTCTCGAGCGCGATGCGCTTCTGTTTTATATAATGAAAGGTCATGCACTTTATTATCATAAAGTTCAAAAGGCAATTTCCATGGTAATATTGCTTACGTATTGCATGCTACTCTACGCCTAAAGTGTTATTACCAAATAAGTTCACGGCATATACCTGAATCGCTATTTCTTGGAAATTGTACATGCACTTGCTCAAATTACAGTCATGAATCATCGACCCATTAGGCTACTTGAAATTACGCAGGTTTTCTGAGACACACCTAGTGCAAGGAGTTCTTAGTCCGAAATAAAAATTGCTGAAAATCTAATTGTAAGTGCACTCTGTGACAGACCTTCCCTTCTTAAGATTTTATGGAATTTTTATAGCTTTCAAGTTTTAAATTGCCTTATATATTACTTTTGAATTCTTATATGGTACTTTTGAATTCTTATAGAAACTTACATTTCTTACTAAACAAGAACAATTCCGAGTCTTCCACGAATAATATAGCGAATAAGTAAAATTCTAAAAGCATGCATTAAAATTACTCATAATGTTTAATGCACTTTGAAAGTCATTGTTCTAGCCAACTGCTCACTGATTTATAGTATGCTTACTGGTCTCATATACTAACGAAGTCCATTAAATATGAATGAACACCTTTCCATGCACTAACAATGTCTGACTATAACTAAATTTATTCTGAAAGTTTTAAGCACTGTCAAAGTTTAGAATGCTTCACTGCCATCCGTCTTTGTCCTTCAGTCCACCCAAGTGTCATACGGTTGTTTAGAATATGACACACAGGCACGGTTGTGTTGGATGCCTGTTTATACCTGACCATTCGTACCGACAGTCCCGAATTCTGGCAGCTATCTCAGGATTAAGAACTGTCCCAACGATAAAACATATCTTCCCATATTGTCGACGCATGTTGCATTAAACATATACTGCTGCTTCAGCATGATACAGGTATCTAGATCGGTATCTCCCACCTGCGTATTATATATCCACATAAAAGATAAAATGTGTCCAGGTAACTTTTAATTCAGGAGAAAGTCTGGCAAGTTTCCATACAGGTAAGCAAAATAAAAGAGAGTTTCCGAGAATTTATTCACAGGTTATCTGAAGTTTTGATAACGATGCATCTAGTCTCTGACGTAAGCATAAGAAAGTTCCCACGGTTTCTTCCATAGTTTCATTGAAAAAAAATGTTCCAGCAAATATTTCCTCAAGGTTACTAAGTCACACTATATACATGTCCTCTATATATGACACACTGATTATATACGATTACATAGGTCCACACTGGTAAACTATAGTCTAAACGTCACTCTTTATTTACAAGTAACCAACTCTGTAGTTTCAAACCCCTTCGACATGCCAGCTCGAGGCATCTTCGAAAGTTCTTCGTGTCACCATGACATAATTACGTCCATAAACGTAATCCAACGACGATATCCTATCCCCCTCATCGTTATCTCATGTCGGGAGTGATGGAAAATTAACCATCTATGACCAACTATAGGTCCTCTGATCTCTGTCAGCTCCCTGACCTTCAGAAAGGCTTCCGTGGATTGGCCTTCACTGGAAAAACTCAACACAACAAAACATGAGCAAAACACAGAGGCTTGGCAACAGCATATGCACACATTGCATATATAACAACGAAATGCAAATCTAAAACAAACAACAGAAGTCGAAAAGATTCAACACTGCCCAACAATGTAGCAAATGGAAGAAGTGCCAACAACCTCAAAAGTACGACAGAACACAAAAGTCAAAATCAAGTACAGATCAACCTTGACCTAGCTCTCCTTGTTTTGCCCGTTCAGGTTAAAGTAACCTTACTCAAAATTTAAAATTCATACAAAACATTTATACCCTTGGCCTATAGCCAACCCATAAGATACCATATGCATTAATTGATGCTGCGAACCAATCGATCCAGCTGCTCAAAGCTGACATCAACATAATGGTCCTTATACCGCATTTCATGATGCATTATCAATGCACCATGCAACTCTTAAGTGCTAGTCCATATTGGTGCAGGAAAAAACATCCTAAAGTAAACTTAACCTTTGACAAAAGTCAACACCAATCTAACAGGAAAGAGTTGAAGATAATTCTTTTCAATCCACACACCTAACAATGAAAGTTGCAGAGAACACACCTTATGTATGTATGAAGCAATGATCCAAAGCTTCACACAATCATATATCTCTACACAGCAAAATAAAGTAGTTAGGTCACAAAAACAATGTACATTCATACTGAATTACCAAGTTTGTATGAACCCAATAATGGCATATTGCCAAACTAAATCTTACCAAGCTGCTCTGTATCCTTGGCAGAATACCAACCTAATTACAACTCTTGAAAAAAATAGTTCCCAAGATTTTCTAGAAGCGCCTTGGACCATAGCCAATAGTCCATAAAACATGCCGAATAAATTAACTGATTTCAAAAGAAGACGCAAAAGCATGCCCAAGGTCAAATAAAACCAAGTTATATCGTGCACAAAAACTCAAATTAATTTGTCTCCCTTTACAATAGCCTAGGTACAGAAAGACCTTATAAACGAAAATCTATATTTAAAGTAATATGCAAATCAAGTACCATCTGAACATACAAGGACATTTAATACATATTGTCAACCTCCTGTTTTGACATGCATGATGTGGATAAGTAAAACCAGTAGACGGCCTTACCTTGGATTGCTTCCAGGTCTTTGCTGACATCATATGGCATCAAAAGTCCTTCACTAAGGTGTCCAATAAAGTTCAATGTCCTCAAACCATAGAAAAGTCCAAGCATTGTAATCACAAATGTCCAAGATAAAATGTCCCAGATAAGACGAAATCCTAGGTCACGGCAACCAAAAGAATAGATGACTGTCGCACTATCAAGCCATCTTTATAGATAAGTCAAGTGATCGTATAGGTTTCTAAGTTTATTAAAGTTATCGTTTCCGCAACTACTAACTACCCAGGTTCATAATACGTCAAATTCATTGTTCTTCTTAAAGTTTTTTCCTAGTTACACCTTAAACCCAATCAAAAACCAAAATCCTAATCCCAAATCTCTCGAGCGCGATGCGCTTCTGTTTTATATAATGAAAGGTCATGCACTTTATTATCATAAAGTTCAAAAGGCAATTTCCATGGTAATATTGCTTACGTATTGCATGCTACTCTACGCCTAAAGTGTTATTACCAAATAAGTTCACGGCATATACCTGAATCGCTATTTCTTGGAAATTGTACATGCACTTGCTCAAATTACAGTCATGAATCATCGACCCATTAGGCTACTTGAAATTACGCAGGTTTTCTGAGACACACCTAGTGCAAGGAGTTCTTAGTCCGAAATAAAAATTGCTGAAAATCTAATTGTAAGTGCACTCTGTGACAGTGACCTGACATTTTTTTTCTAGGACAGTACCTCACGCAAAATGCCAAAATATCAGCCAGTGCCGTACTCTGCGCAATGGCTGTTGATGTATAAATGCATCTGGGAACATCTCAAGCCTAAATCAGATTGTAGTCATCCGACCTTCTACAGGGAGTGCCTTGAATCTTTTAGTGACTGTATGCTTGAGCAAATGGTGACCTCTCCAACTCGAGGTCAAAATATTTTAGACCTGTTTTTCACAACAAACCCAACCCTCGTGGACGACATCTCAGTTACCCCTGGTCTTTCAGACCACAACATTGTAATGGCCAAGGTTAAAGTTAAACCTGTAGCAACGAAGCAGGTCCCACGTAATGTCCCATTGTATAAGAAAGCAGATTGGGACCAGCTTAAGCAGTCCATGAGGGATTTCCACATAGAAATGACACAGTCTGACCTTGCTACCACAGATGTCCAGACCATGTGGGATAAGTTTGCTTCCAAACTTCAGCAAGGTATAGACACCTTTATCCCTGTAAGGAAAGTTGGTACCCGGGATGGGTTCCCCTGGATCAACCAAGAAATCCGCCGCTTAATACGTAAGCGAGACAAGTTGTACAGACGCTGGTCCAGGTCCGGTAGACCATACGACCATAACAAATTTCTCGAATACAAACACTTAGTCGGCGGGTTTCGGAAACGGCCTATGAAAAGTACCTAGGCGATATCCTAGGTCTCAATGATGTAAGGGATGACCAAAATATGGAAGAACCCCCAAAGGTCAAAACAAAGAAACTCTACTCTCTGCTCAAGCACTCCAAACAGGATTCTAATGGCATTGCTTCCCTGAGACTCAGAAGGAACGGACAGACTTATTCTACTGAAATAGATAAGGCCAATACCCTAAATGATCAGTTTCAGTCAGTGTTTAGCCCCAAGACCCCAGTAAGTCTTAAGTCCCTGGCCCAAAAGTCATTGCAGGACTTGCACGATTCCGGTGTTGAACTCCCCTTCCAGCCCAGTCCCTACCCCAAAATGCCCGACATAAGCATTTCAGCTGAAGGCATTGACAAGCTCCTCACAGGCTTGAACCCACACAAGGCTGCAGGACCAGACAAATTGAAACCCATTATACTACAATCATTACACAAAGAGCTCTCTCCCATCCTGCAGCTGATTTTCCAAAGATCCCTAGACACTGGAAAACTACCTGATATTTGGAAAGAGGCAAATGTGTCCCCCATTTTCAAGAAAGGAGACAAAGCCGACCCCGCTAACTATAGGCCCATATCTTTGACCTGTGTCCTCTGTAAGGTACTAGAGCACATTGTTGCATCTAGCCTTTCTAAACACTTCACTGAACTGAACATTCTCTATGAACTACAGCATGGGTTCCGAGAAAAGAGATCCTGCGAGACGCAGCTTATCATGCTGATTGAGGAATTGTCTAAAACCATGCAGATGGGCAAACAGACTGATTTGATTTTATTAGATTTTAGTAAGGCTTTTGACAAAGTTGCCCATGAAAAACTTCTTCAAAAACTGCATCACTATAGTATCAGAGGAGCCAGCTTACAATGGATTAAGGACTTTTTAGAAATCAGGAAGCAGGCAGTAACAATAAATGGACTAAATTCAAACCTTATACCAGTCTCCTCTGGCGTCCCGCAGGGCTCAGTTCTCGGACCAATTCTCTTCCTTGCATATATCAATGACCTACCAGAGCAGGTCAAATCAAGAGTAAGGCTCTTTGCAGATGATACTGCAATGTACCTTGCTCTTAGCTCATCGTCCGAAGGCAAGGTCCTCCAAAAGGACCTACTCAGCCTAGAACAATGGGAAAAGATGTGGGATATGAACTTTAACCCCTCTAAATGTCAGGTCCTTCATGGCACTCGTCTTAAAAACCCCATTCAGACAAATACTTCTTACATGATATTGAGCTGGATAGTGTTTCATCTGCAAAATATCTAGGGGTCACCATCTCGGATGACCTAACTTGGAGTACCCATATTGATAATGTAACCAAGAGCGCTAACCAGACTCTTGGATTTCTGAAAAGAAACATTCGGGTCCATAATAAGGACCTGAAATCAGTAGCCTACAAAACACTAGTAAGGCCCCAGTTGGAGTACGCTTCAACAGTATGGTCCCCCCACTGCCACTGATATACACAAAGTGGAAGCGGTCCAAAGAAGGGCTGCCAGGTGGGCAACAAGAGATTTTAATTACACATCCAGCGTCACTGCTATGTTGAAGGACCTGAATTGGCGCCCCCTAGACCAACGACGTATAGATTGCCGTCTTATAATGCTGTACAAGGTCACATATGACCTTGTTGCCATTCCTGCATCTGAGTACCCTGTTCGCAACACTAGACAGTCAAGACATATTCATCCACTTTCATATCGACAAATCCCAACTTATAAAGACTACTACAGGTTCACATTCTTCCCTAGGACTATCATCCATTGGAATGCCCTCCCACCCTAAATACCGGTCCTTCCTACCTTGGTGCAGTTCAGCAGTGCTGTCTGCCAGGTAATCCATGTCTCTCCCTAAACACCAATTTCTGTTTTTATCTTTTAACTATACTAACACTCTTTATCGCACTGAACAAACTCATTTCACACACTTTCCTATACATTTGTTCCAGCTAACCCCCTTCAGCACTTGGTTCGCCGGAACCCGTCTGTTGTCCCCCTCGGGGGTTAAGACGTAACGGAAGATAGATAGATAGATCTCTGAGGCCGCCATCGGCGTCTGATATTTGTCTGCACTGTTGCAAAGATCCACATTATGGGACGCTGTTAGTAAAACTGCAGTGCATGTAACAGATTATAGGAGTCACCGCAGTGTTGCGCTAAGCCCGTAATATATTGCCATAAGTATTCTAAGAACTTGGACAGGTAGGGTTGAGCAAACAGTGCAGACCAAGGTTCTCCTAGAGGAGCAGTTTGATCAAGGTCTACACTCTTTCCTTTTTGACGCATTATTGCAATGCAAAACCGAACTGTTCCATTTTAGGTCAATTACAGTAATTATTTAGGTGTCCCAATTTTTAGATTGTTTATGATATGTTATTACATGTATTACTAAATATAGTAAAATATCTTGGATACGCACTCCAGTATGGTTCGTGATTCCCGTTCCTCATATTGGCCCGCCCGTGCAGAGCCATATTAGCCCGCTCGTGCAGCCATATCGGCCCGCTCGTGCAGCCATATCGGCCCGCTCGTGCAGCCATATCGGCCCGCTCGTGCAGCCATATCGGCCCGCTCGTTCTCTTATGTCAAAGTCAAGATGGCGGAATGCAAAGTGGAAAACTTGTAAATATATGGCTAGAGCAACTGGATCTATTGAAATGGAGCCGGAGAACAGACCGACAGACAACTGAAAAACGGTTGAAACATTTCGTAGAGCAATCGAAAGGTCAAAACAGAATCACAAACACTGGCACCCTTTACAGACTCAGCCAGTGGGAATAATCCTTCTCAATGAAATTGCAATGCATATTGAAAGTTTTTTTTCTTCTCTCTCTCTCTCTCTCTCTCTCTCTCTCTCTCTCTCTCTCAGGAGCCCCGGTAGCTCAGTGGGTTGAGCGCTGGCCTACTGATCTAGCAGACCGGTTTCGAGCTCCGCTTGAGGCGAGAATCTTTCCTACCGTAAACCATTGCACACAGCCTTTCATTATCACCGTCCCATCGTCCTGATATAAATGAAATACTGTTGAAAAGGACGTAAAATCGCGTCATCCATTCAACTCTCTCTCTCTAAGACTTTTTTCTTCGAAATCCTCTTTTTTTGACTTTGTTTTATTTTTAGCTCACCTGAGCACGAAGTGCTCAGGATGAGCTTTTGGGATACCGTGATGTCCGTCGTCCGTCGTACGTGTGTCCGGACGGACGTCCGTCCGTCCGTCAACTTTTGCTTGTGTACACTCTAGCGGACACATTTTTGATCCAATCTTTCTGAAACTTTGTCAGAATGTTAGTCTTTATAAAATCTAGGCCAAGTTTGAAACTGGGTCATGTCGGATCAAAAACTAGGTCACTAGGTCAAATCTAAGAAAAACCTTGTGTACGCTCTAGAAGGCACAATTTTCATCCAAAAATCATTAAACTTTGTCAGAATGTTTATCCTCGTAATATCTAAAATAAGTTCGAAACAGGAGGACGTCGGGTCAAAAACTAGGTCACTAGGTCAAATCATAGAAAAACCTTGTGTACACTCTAGAGGACACAGTTTTGATCCAATCTTTATGAAACTTTGTCAGACTGTTTATCTCTATAAACTCTAGGCCAAGTTCGAAACTGGGTCATGTTGGGTCAAAAACTAGGTCACTAGGTCAAATCTTAGAAAAACCTTGTGTACGCTCTAGAAGGCACAGTTTTGATCCAAAGTTCGTGAAACTTTGTCAGAATGTTTATCCATATAATATCTAGGACATATTCGAAACTTTGTCATGTTGGGTTAAAAACTATGTCACTAGGTCAAATCATAGAAAAACCTTGTGTACGCTCTAGAGGACACAGTTTTGATCCAATCTTTATGAAACTTTGTCAGAATGTTTATCTCCAAAAACTCTAGGCCAAGTTTGACACTGGGTCATGTTGGGTCAAAAACTAGGTCACTAGGTCAAATCTAAGAAAAACCTTGTGTACACTCTAGAAGGCACAGTTTTCATCCAAAGTTCATGAAACTTTGTCAGAATGTTAATCCTCATAATACTAGGATAAGGTTGAAACTGGGTCATGTCAGGTCAAAAACTAGGTCACTAGGTCAAATCATAGAATAACCTTGTGTATGCTCTATTGGACACAGTTTTGATCCAATCTTTATGAAACTTTGTCAGAATGTTTATCTCCATAAACTCTAAGCCAAGTTTGAAAGTAGGTCATGTTGGGTCAAAAACTAGGTCACTAGGTCAAATCTTAGAAAAACCTTGTGTGCGCACTAGAAGGCATAGTTTTGATCCAATCTTCATGAAACTATGTCAAAATTGTAATTGTCCATATATCTAAGCCCCCTAAGAAACTGAGTCACGTCGGGTTAAAAACTAGGTCAATAGGTCAAATCTTAGAAAAAACTTTGTTTACACCCTAGAGGGCACAGGTAAAGTTTGAAACTGGGTTGTGTCGGGTCAAAAACTAGGTCACTAGGTCAAATATAAGAACGACCTTGTATATGCTCAACAGGACACAGTTTTGATCCAATCTCAATGAAATTTTGTCAGAATGTTTATTCTTACAATATCCAGGCCAAGTCTGAAACTGGGTCATGTCGGGTCAAAAACTAGGTCAAATATTAGGAAAACCTTGTGTAAGCTCTAGAGGTCACAGTTTTGATCCAAACCTAAGAAATTTTGTCAGACTGTTTATCCTCACCATATCTAGGCCAAGTTTGAAACTGGGTCATGTCTGGTCAAAAACTAGGTCAGATCTTAGAAAAACCTTGTGTACGCTCTAGAGGACACAGTTTTAATCCAGTCTTTTTGAAACTTTGTCAGAATATTTATCGTCACAATATTTAGGCCAAGTTTGAAAGTAGATCTTGTTGGGTCAAAAACTACGTCACTAGGTCAGATATAAAAATGACCTTGAGTACACTCTAGAGGGCACAGTTTTGATCCAATCTTCATGAACCTTTGTCAGAATGTTAATCCTCACAATATCCGGGCCAAGTTTGAAACTGGGCTATGTCAGGTCAAAAAACTAGGTCACTAGGTCAAATCTTAGAAAAACTTTGTGCACACCCTAGAGGACACAGTTTTGATCCAATCTTCATGAAACTTTGTCAGAATGTTTATCTCCATAAAATCTAGGTCAAGTTTGAAACTGGGTCATGTCGGGTCAAAGTCTAAGTCACAAGGTCAAATCCAAATTAAGTTATGCTGCAAGAATCAGAACTAACAGTGCAATGATGCCGGCCACAAACTCCTTGGAATACATTAGTTTCACCACGGTGAGATAATGATGCTACTATTCTATCATCTGTGTTTGCCTACTTCAGTCTAGTTCAAATCCATCAAAGGAACTCAACATGAACAGGAACTTTTAGGAGAAGCGACTCTGCCATTTTCAGCTCACCTGAGCCTTACAGTATTGGTGTTAGCTACCTCTGTCATCCATCCATAAACATTTTCAAACTTCTCTGAAACCACTGGGCAGACTAATCTCAAATTTCATATGGAGCCTGCACATGGGTCAAAGGATTGAAAGTTCTTCAAATGATCTTGGTCACATGACCAAGGTGGCAGCCATTCCCATGTATGGTAAAAACTCTTATAAATCTTCACCAGAGCCAGTGAACTGATTAATGCTCAGGTGAGCGATTCAGGGCCACCATGGCACTCTTGTTGTGTGAAAACGGTTGCGTAATTACGCCGTGTTTATTAGAAAACTGTCAACACGGCTGCGATGTGTGCGTTGCAATGCCACATAATGCCAAAACCAATAGGAATTTCAGTTGTTTCAGTTACTATAATGATTTAGGGGAAGTGCAGAATACACTGTATATGTAAGAAAAAGATTTCGACGCGTCTAGTGCCGCATTGCCAGGCATATCGGCCCGATAGCTCCACACTGTCCCTCGGGCCAATATAAAGCTATATCCGACCGATATGCCTAGCAACGCGACACTTTAGAGGTTATTACATGTCTAGTGTCGCGTTGCCAGGTATATTGGCCCGAATAGTTCCATATTAGCTAGAGGGTCTTTAGGGGCCAATATGGAGCTGCAGGGTCGATATGCCTGGCAATGCAACACTAGATATGTCGTAACCTTTTTAGGGCCCCGCCAGACGAAGTCTGCGGAGGCCCTATAGTAATCACCTTGTCCGTCCGTCTGTCCATAACTCTGAAACCCTTAAAGATATTTTCACGAGACTTTGTTCAAATGTAAAGCATCATCAGACGATGTGCAGAGAACAAGAACCATAACTCTACCTACAATTTTTACTGAATTATGCTCCTTTGAAATTTTGAGTACAAAAATCGTGTCCGCTCCATAACTCTGAAACCGTTAAGAGGCATTTTCACGAGACTTGGTATAAATGTAAAGTATTATCAGACGATGTGCAGAGAGCAAGAACCATAACTCTGCCTACAGTATTAACTGAATAATGCCCCTTTGTAATTTTGAGTACAGAATCGTGTCCGCTCCATAACTCTGAAACCCTTAAAGATACTTTCACGAGACTTTGTTCAAATGTAAAGCATCATCAGACGATGTGCAGAGAACAAAAACCATAACTCTGCCTACAGTATTTACTGAATTATGCCCCTTTGAAATTTTGAGTACAGAAATCGTGTCCGCTCCATAACTCTGAAACCGTTAAAGATATTTTCACGAGACTTGGTACAAATGTAAAGCATCATCAGATGATGTGCAGAGAAATAGAACCATAACTCTGCTTACAGTATTAACTGAATTATGCCCCTTAGTAATTTTGAGTACAGAAATTGTGTTTGCTCCGTAACTCTGAAACAGATAAAGATATTTTCACAAGACTTGGTACAAATGTAAAGCATCATCAGACAATGTGCAGAGAACAAGAATCATAACTCTGCCTACATTATTTACTGAATGATGCCCCTTTGAAATTTTGACGGCAGAAATTGTGTCTGCTCTATAACTCTGAAACCGATAAAGATATTTTCACAAGACTTGGTACAAATGTAAAGCATCGTCAGACGATGTGCAGAGAACAAGAACCATACTTCTGCCTACATTATATACTGAATTATACCCCTTTCATTATTTACTGAATTATACCCCTTTGTTATTTTGAGTACAGAAATCATGTCCGCTTCATAAATCTGAAACCGTTAAGAGGTATTTTCATGTGACTTGGTAAAAATGTCAAGCATTATCAGTCAATATGCAGAGAACAAAAACCATAACACTGCCTACATTATTTACTAAATTATGCCCCTTCGAAATTTTGAGTACAGAAATCGTGTCAGCTCTTTTACTCTGAAACCATTAGAGATATTTTCACAAGACTTGGTACAAGTGTAAAGCATCATCAGGTGATGTGCAGAGAACAAGAATCCAAACTCTGCCTACATTTTTTACTGAATTATGCTCCTTTGTAATTTTAGATATAGAAATCATGTCCGCTCTATAGCTTTAAAACCATCAAAGATATTTTCATAAAACTTGTACATAATATAAAGCATCATCAGACAGTGAGCAGAGAATAAGAACTGTAACTTCATCTAAATTTCCCCTTGGTAGTTTACAGTCTAGAAAACGTGTTTGCTCTCTAACTTTAAAACTGTTTAAGATATTTTCACAAAACTTGGTACAAATATAAACATCATCAGACAATGTGCAGAGAAAAGGAACCATAACTGCACCTTCCCTCTGTTATTTTAGGTATGAAAATCTTGTCCGCTGTATAACTTTAAAGCCTTTGAATATATTTTTTATAAAACTTGGTACAAATATGAAGCATCATTAGATGATCTGAAGGTGTGCAGAATGCAAGAATGGTAACATCAGTTTCCTGCTTCACAGAGTTGTTGCCCATGTTTTAATCAATCATGATTGTGTATTTTGCCCATATCTTAATGACACTACCAGAGGCTTAATTTCAAACAACATATTGAATATGAAGGAACAACATGATAATAGAAAGCTGGTATTGTTATTTCTGGTTGGGCACATATGACTTAAAATGTCATCAACAGTTTCATAAAGGCGGGGCCCTATTAGTTACCATGTTTCTAGTTATAACATGTATTCTGTTGTTTCCCCTAAATCATAAAACTGATTGAAATAAATAGACTATTTACTTGGATGATACGTCAGCTCTACTGTTCCTGGTATTATGCTGCGATACGAATGCATGCACGCATGCATGCACACACCGCCACCGTGTTGACGTACTTCTAGTTTATATGACGCCATTATGCAGTCGTTCTCAAACAAAGCTGGAAATACAAAGACAATAAGTGGATTTTACAGAGATAAAGCGGAGAGAGAGAGAGAGAGATTACAATATGCATTGTAATTTTGTTTAGAAGGATTGTTCCCACTGTCTGAGTATATGAAGGGTGACATTGTGTTTGTGATTCTATACTGGACAAAAAAAGTTAAGGATCAAATATTAGACTGAAATTTTTATATTGAAAAAAAAATCATTTTCTTCTGTTGAATACATCTAAGAATGCTGCACAAGATTGCATGGCACAAATTGGAATCTGATCACGTGACACACCAGCAGATATGAATAAACAGGCATACCCCTAAAATCAAAGTGAAAACTGGCATGAACACAAAACTGAATGTCCATTAGTTTTGGCTTTATCCATGCAAAATCATTTTCAGTTCTCAGTGTGACCTCCAAGGGCCTGAAAAACTGCATGACAGCCACTCGGTATGCTTCTTCTAAATTCCGAGAGGCCCATTTAGGGACTCGTTTGCCATTTTTCACGAAAGGCCTGAATGAGCTCTCCTTGAGTGTCAGGACGCCTCTTGTGCTCAGGATTGGCGGTGTAACATGTCCAAAGAATGCTCAATCGGATTTGAAACTTGTGATCAAATTGACATGTCAATGCGGGCGATTGTTTCTGTCGCTAAGTACTGGTTCACCACATTTGCCCTGTGATTCGATGATTTCATCGCCAAAAACCTTCAGCAAACGGTCTCGTAATTGGATAAAACGTGCCATTCCTAGCTAGAGCACCAATCAGAGCGCCTCTGTCTGGCACGCGCAAGTCCACACAGCTGCCAATCCAGATGCCGCACTATACCATCACCCACCCTCATCGAGACATGTCATATTCCGCAACACGATTTATTCATAGTCTACACGACATGTACCTGGCAGGCGTCAAATCCTTCTCCCGTCATCTTGGATATCTACATACAAATCTGGGCTCATCTGTGGAAATAACATGGGCCCAATGACCCAGCTGCCAATTTGTATTACTTGTTGCCGATTGTCGCCTCGCATTACTATGGAATCGCATCAATCCTGGCCTCATTACTAGCATGCAAGTGCAGAAATTAGCTGTGTAAAGTCAATTTCTAACCGTTTTCGCTGAAATTGGCCGATTTAATCATTTAATGGACAAACAATGCGCGGCCTCTCAGTGTTATTGTGATGTACCACTTGTTTGGGACAGAGACTATCGTCCGTATAGACAAACCTAGTTAATCGCAAGTTTTAAATCTGATTGAACATGCTTGACAGATGCTACAAAACACCAATTCTAATCACCAGAGGCCTCAGGAAACCCCTGGAGGGCTAAATTCAGGCCTTTCATGAAAAATGGCAAACGAGTCCCCAGATGAGCCTCTAGCGCTTTACCAAAAGAACACCGAGTAGCTGTTATGCAGTTATTCAGACCCCAGAGATACCGCTGGGCACTGGCAATGGTTTTGCATGGATAAAACCAAGAATCATGGACATTCAATTTTGTGGTGATGCCAATTTTCACTTCAATTTTATGGGTATATCTGTTTATTCGTTTCTACTGGTGTGTCACGTGATCCGATTCCAATTTTGTGCAGCTTTGACAGCTGTATTGAACAGAAGAAAATTATTTTTGGATAATTTATTTTTTTATGATTTAAGCTTCAGTCAAATATTTCATCCCTAACTTTTTTTTGTCCAGTATATTTGGGTTTTTTCCGGCGTTTTCTCTACAAACTTTCTCAGTCGTTTTGCCGTTGCCTGTCTTTTCTCCTCCGAATCAATAAATCCAGTTGCTCAAGCCATAAATTTGCAGATGTTCCGGCTTTTGCGTTTCGCCACCTTGATTTTGAATGAAAGAACTTATGCACGAGCGGGCCAATATGGCTGAACGAGCCGTCCAATATCCAATGATGCTGCACGAGCAGGCCAATATGGCACGAGCGGGCTTATATGGGGAAGGAATTACGAGCCATATTGGACTGCGTATCCCAGAATTTTGTTGCTATATTCAGTAATACGTGTAATAAAGACAATCCCACTTACTTGAAAGCTGCAGCCAGACCAATGGACTGTGGAAAACTCGTCGCCTCACCGGCGTTCGCATCTCCTCTTAAACACTCCGTGTTCCAAGACCAAGGTTTGATCCCCAGTCTAGGAATAGCAGGTGCTGGACCACCGTGAATCCCAGCTCCTCCCTTGGCCATCTGGTAAACCAGGTCCGGCAAGGTCAGTCTCTTGATCAGGTCAGTCACTCTATCATCCCATGATATAGATGTGTTTCGAAAGGGAAAATCTCCAGAAATCACCTTCAAAAGACACACTGAATGGATGATGAATAAAAATTTTACTTTTATATCCATTTTTCTGTTACTTTAGACAAAAGAGTTAACAGTTCCTTTAGACAATAGAAAAAGAGGAAGAAAGTCATATGATGTATTCATCTGTAGTCATATGAGTCATTAATAATTCAAAACGTTAAACGATATAATCTAAACCGTGACGCTTTCTTCGCGCACTGAAGCGTTTACTAACGTCTATGAAGTCATTAAACGTCCGATTTAACAACTGAGAGTAAATATCTAGGTAAACTGCTCAAACGGTAACAAGAATACAAACAAACGTTTTTGGACGTATCACGAGTAAATAATTCTAAGCTTAATTCGGATTCTGAACAAATCCTAATACTGATACAGATAAAAGAATACGAGCAACACAGAATATGCTAAATTTAACAAGTAGCTATGACAAACAACAAAAGAGATTTAGTAACTTGCAAATCATGAATCACGGCCAGTTATGACATGTCAAAGTTTCCCATTAAAGTCTGTGGTCAAAGTTAGACCAACTTAGCTCAAACACTGATTACACTCATAAAAGTGTTTCAAAGCTTGTAACTGCATTTTCAAACATTCTCTATGAGTATTTGTTTTTATTTAAATGTATTTGTGTTGATTCTATCAGTGAATTCTGGCTGCCAGTTGATTTCCACCAGATCGCTTAAACTTCGCCTGGAAATATTATTCACTTCGGTTCCGTCAAAGTTTGACCAAGTCCATAAAAGTGGTTTAACGTTATCAAAGTTGTCCAGTCTGAGTGACCGGTGAAAGTTTTAGCAAAGTTTGATCAAAATATCTTTGATAATGTAAATAGATCTTCAAATACTCCAAATGTTCTCCTTTGATCCATCCAGATTTCAAGTTCTTTGTTTCTCTTTGCTATTTTTAAAATGCTCGTAAATGATACCTGATAAAAACTGTAAATGAAGCACTGAAGAAAAAATGCAACTTCTCTACAATCAACTCCTTGAGAGACCGTTTAACTATATGTGCTCTACTTTTTTGTGCTATCATAAATCTGATTTAGTGATACATGTATCTCTATTTCTATTTTCAATTATTTTGTGCTATCAGAAATTATTTTCTATGACAAAAATTATTTTGTAATTTGACTGTTTTATTTTGTATTATAACTTATTCTATTTTGTGATATTAGAATATAGGTTGAATGTGTGATATCACCAATATGAATAAATGATCTCATATTGTAGAATTAGTGACGTCAATAAATAGAATATTTGATACAAAATGGGTATGAATTTGTGATTACACTGATTCGGTTTCATTATATCACTATTTCGAATTGGTGAGTGCACATATTCGATTTTAAAATATTAGAAACAAGAAAAATCTTTAAAAAAAAAGATAATCTGCGCAGGTTAAATGGAAGTGTGTTTTGTAATATGTCTCTAGGTGAGGAGTTGACAATAACTCTCATGAATATGACTCAAGTGAGCGATGTCGGTAGGCACCCGCAACCGTAATTTGACACTGGGTAGCGACAATGACCTATCTCAAGATTGAGCTGTCCAATTTTGAATTCCAAAATGGACCGCGGTCAGTCTTGAGATCGATCTGATTCCAAAACAATTAGCAACATGATGCTATGTTTGTTTGTGTATATTAACCGAAAGTAGATCTTCACTGAACTAAAAAGAAGTTTTGAATATCAGCGTCTGTTTTCGATAAAATTTCCATTGTAAAGTTACAAACAAGAGAAACATTTTGAATTAAAATCTGACAGAGTGCTAGTATTCACGCAGTGCAGTACAACAGGGAAAAACAAAGATTAGATATTCTTTGACCTTTGATATTATTGGCTAAAGTTTGACATATGCGTTATTTGACCGACGAAATCTTGTGAAATGTAGAATAAAAGTGAAATTATACAAGGCTGCGACGAGAAAAAATATACATAGTTTTATATTAATAGATCGAATTAGCAAAATCACAAAATATGGTTACTATAGTCAAAAGGCGGCGCAAACACATTTTTTTTTTTTTTTTGATATCACTGATCGGATATTGTATATCATAAAATCAAGAAAAAATACTAAGATATCAAGATCATTCAGAGTTTCTTTGGATCTGTTCTATGATATCACAAAATAGACTTAGCTATATCAAGAAATGATCAGTGATTAGTCAGAGACTTAGTGATACAAGAGCATATTCTCATAAGCTACTTGGTGATATCATTAATTTGATTTCGTGACTTGATTATTTCGATTTTTGCTATATCACCAAATCTAAGCAGTATATCACAACTTGTTATTGATATGATAAACATTATCGGGTAGCAGTCACAAACAAGTAAACAATAATGAACACAAAAAATATTTTTTGAGGAAAATTCTACGACAATACTTCTAGTATTGAACTGTCCAGTGGGTACTCGCACTCTGATGGGTCTATTGGCTGATACTGAAGAGAAGTTAATGATATATACCCATTATGTGTCTTACATCTTCTGTAACATAAGTTTTAGCTTTTTAATTTTTCCTGTCTTGTTTTTCATTCTTTCTTTCTTTGCATACCCGTCCGAAAGTCCTCATAGAAAGATTGAGTCATACTAAATACCACAGTTTACCCAGAAGTAGCACAAGGTTCCACACGGTATAGCACAAGGTACTGCAAGAAAGACAAAAATACTGCAAGGCAGACTCTTAAGTACCTTAAATACCTTATTTAAGACAACACAAGGGTGGACAAAAAGTTCTTTTAACTACAAAATCAACATTTGAGAACCAGTTTATGACAAGGGTGTGCCGCAGCCTCTGTGAAGAGGAAGTTCTGTCTAGGCTGTAGAAAGATGGTGTCAAAGATGAAAAACTAATGGAGGATATATTTTTATGCCTGTCAAGCATATGTGCCGGGGTATTGTTGATATTCTAAAAATTTACTGATTTTCTTCTTTCTTTTTTCTGTTTGCATGGAGAGCATATTTTTATCATTTGAATTCAGAGCTTATGACAAGAACCTCTGCACTTTGAGCAATGCTAGTTAAGTTTCTTAATTCGGTACCCGATAACGGTGCTTGACCCACTTGTATAGCATACGTAGCCATAGCAGATTTGCCTAACTTGCATTACCTTGTGTGGTATCTTTGGACTACCTTGCGGTACCTGCTGTTGCTGTCTTGCATTACGGTACATTATTTTCCATTATAGGGTATTTAATTAGTTGTCTTAATTTTGTCTTACAGCCTTATAACCTTGTTATAACTATTGTTGTTGTTGTTGTTGATAAATTCTGCCTTAATAGGCACACCTCTTCTGGAGTTGAACGGTAACTGTTGTCATCACATGAATGTTCATTTTTAAAATGATGCACTTCCCATCACCCTATCTACATTCTAAGACTATATACAGATTTTTTTTAAAATTCTGTCTCAGGTGTACCACCGTCTCCACAACGAGGAACCAGTATAAAAGTTATTTCTTCCTCCTACGTCTAGGGACCAGTTCTAATTTCTTATAGCGTTCAGAGTGAATGCTGCAACACAGAAGTCTTGACAATTTTTCAAAATCAGCATGTAACTCATAGGGTATATCACAGCAGCCGGAACTGTCAGTTATAAGCTGAAGAATGTCTGTAGTACCAAAGTCAATACCATTATCTTCACAGAGCTGTATTATCTGATGCATCACAGGTTCACGACATGACTGCAATGCAGGGCAGTCAAGCAGAAAATGCTGTTAGGTCTCATCTTCTCCATTACAAACAAGACATGTTGGATCCACTGCATTCTGGATAAACGCCGCTCGTGAGGACTGAAGTATGTACGTACCCGTGAAAATTTTCAGCTTGAGCGCTATCCGTGGCACCTCACGTAGATCACCCGTAAGAGTCACCAGAGTCACCAGAGCATGGCAGACCCCTGGTTTGTAAGGAACCGACCGTTTGATATTCGGGGGCGGGGGGGGGGGGGGGGGGGCCTGGTATATTTTCCCCAAAAAATATCCTGTTTTTAGATATGCAAGAAAAAAATAACCTGGCTCATAAGGGGGTTGAAAAAAATAACCTGGCCTCAAAAATAAGTGAAAAAAATAATCTGGCTCCACCCTATATTTTAAAAAAAAATAGTCTGCCGATAATTCCATTTGAATTGAATTTTTAAAATGTCGCTGGCTTCTGGGGGGGGGGGGCTGTGTATACGTGCTGTGCCCCCAGACCCCCCATATTTATAGCAATGTTTTATATTCTCTACAATTGTTTTACACCAGCGCCCCCCCCCCCCCCCCCCCCCCATGTGCATACATTTACAAAAAATCCTTTACAACATTCACATACATGTATTATTGTTCTGCGCATTACTAAGTAAATGTTTCTACTAAACCTGAATTGCAAAAGAGTCACTAGCTTATGGTAGACAAAGCCATTATGGCAAACTAAACACTCTAGATGGCAAAATTCCTAAAAAAAAGCCCTTATTTCTTTTATCATCATCCCTAGATTTTTTCTATTGTTTTCAGTCTTAAAATTGCCATTAAAATTGGGAAATTGCTTTGGCTTCTGGGGGCCGTTGCCCCCCCCCCCCCGACCCCCCCCCCCCCCCCTTTGTTAACTTATTAGCAAAGAACCTTTAGCCATTTATTAACTTGCATTCATTTATAATGTGACTCTATCAATAAGTATTTATCAAACTTTCAAAAGTGCAAATAAAGCATGTTTGGGCATATGATTGGGCTAGCAAAAAACAACACTTTAATACCTAATGTTAGCCCTAACATTTTGCGAAAATAGCCCTAATTTTTGGTCAAAATAACCCTAATTTTAAGGCCTAATTTTTTGCCAAGCTCATACAGGGATGTTTGCATCAGTACCATAGATGAAGAGAGTAACATGCTCCAGGCACTGGTTTGCAAAAGCAAGCCAAACCATGCCCTTAGCCTGGTTACAGACAGCACCATGTTCTTTTTGTGAGAAAATAGTTGTAAAAATTGCTGATGTGGGTAAAATAAAAGGATGTTTAGGTCAAATAAATAAGGATCTGATAGTTCAGCCTATAAAATAAAAAAAAATTGTTTTGGTTAGTTTGTAAAAAAAAAGAAATTAGCTTCCTCAAGGTGAAAAAAAAAGAAATTGTTTCCAGAGGCCAGTGAAAAAAATAAGCTGGCTCCACCGAAGAATACCAGCCCCTCCCCCACCCCCCCCCCCCCCCCAGAATATCAAATGGTCGGCCCCTAAGCGTTGATATTTAACCACTGTAGGCTTGAATGGAGACCTGTCTGAGCCTTTATAGATGCTACCCAGTACTTGTTGACTGCGTTCCGAACTGTCCTTGTCCATTTGGCTTTCACCGGATGATTATTAAGGATCTCGAAACAATCCGGTAGACCATATTTTATCATCATTTTCTTCACTGCAATGAACCAGCTATGGCTATCTGTGGTTTTTACAATGAGCTGTCGTTTGGCAAGCTGCCATCTCCATCGCAGTATCAGGCAACCGACAGACATTACCGAAAAAGTTGAGAGTTCGTTGATCCATCACGCCTTGCATCGGGATAGTACCAGACAATATGTAAACAGTTGCATCAGCAACTGTCACAGGAATTAAAAATAGACACTTCAAAAACTTTTTATTGATTTTTCAAAGAGAGCCAAATACTTTGGTCGCGGTAATACCACTTCCAGACCATAGAGAAGAACTGGCACGACATACGTATATCTGGTAGAGGTGCAATGAAGTCTCGGGATCTAACCCATTCTCTCCATGAAGGCCTGCAGACATCAAACTATAGAGAGTGCGCATGGCCTTTATGATATTTTCAGAGACAGTAGATTCATCCGAGTCACTGGACGGTTAATACCCACATGGGTCGTCTTATCTTCCGTTGGCATAGGCTCCCTATCCATCACTAGATCCCCATCAGATTGGCCAACTCTCCTTCGTGACCCATTGAGCACCTTAAGTACAACACTTTTAATCGGCTGTAATTTGTATAGCTCCACCTGGCTGTTGTCAACCGCAATATCCACCAGAGGCTGTAAAGTAGATTTATCATCACTAGCCAGAGCGACATCGTAAGCACAGGTAGGTGCAACATAACAGACATTCCCAATTCTGGCTCCAGGATTCCACCCTGTCTAACACCCTGTACGATGTGGAACTTCTCGGAGATCTGACCATGCCACTAAACTACCGACTTTGCATCTTGATGAAGACTGTTGATAACCAACCAATGATTGTCGTCGATACCAATATGAAATAGCTTTTGCATCAAACTGCTGTGTGAAACCGCGTCAAACGCTGACTTGGCATCAAGAAAAGCGATGTATACGAGGGTCTTGCTATCCCTTCTGTCTCTGACAAACTCTTCTAATATCAAGGCTGCGTTTAACGGGGATGGATGCTCTGTAAATCCTCTCTGGAGGTCATTCTGCTGCTCCAAAACAACAGGGGTGATGCGCTCCCGCAATATAAGCTCTAAAATCTTGGTCACAATAGGGATCACCGTAATACCTCTGTAGTTCTTTGAATCCAATTTACTGCCCTTCTTTTTAAACACTGATGTCAGTAATCTGATCTTCATAGAGTCGGTAATAGAGCCTTTATGAAGGATCTCATTCAAGATCAGTAGCAGAGTATCTATCGCTGACTCTTCAGAAAACAGAAGATGCTCGGCGGTCATTCCCATTATGTCTGCTGCCTTACCATTGTTTAACTTGCTTAAGGATGTCATTTACTCCTCTTTTGTAATTGGAACAATGTCTTGAGAATCCCATTTACAGATATCCTCAATCTCAGGAAATTCTTGCTGCACTAGTTTGTGATAAGTCTGACTCTGAAAGAGTTCTTCATCAGTGGAAGCCAGTTTCCTGAAGTGCTCAAACCATCCATTCAACGCCCCGGCATCAGACTTGTATGTGTTTCCAGACACATGAAGTTCATCAATAAAATGAGATAGTCTGCCTCTCTGCTTGTTTACCAGCTTGTGAAACAATGCCATATTGTCTGATCGTGCGTTTAGTAATTCCTGGCGTTCTTCATACCCCTGTTTTGGGGTCAGTGTAATCCTTGGACCAAATCACTTGGACCATTGGACCTTGGACTGGTCCAACTCGGACTGCACTGGTGTAATCCTTGGACCAGTTACCTGTTGGACCAAATTTATACAGGTACTTTGGACAAATGAATAAACACTAATATATATAATAATATCTGTCACTGCATAACAAACGACTACCTGAGAAGCCCTACCTTATTGTTTACTAAATTTACTGATAAATAGCCCTGAAGAATAATGAAGTTTACAGGAAAATCATAGAAAAGTTATGCTGTGTAAAATAGCAAATATATTATTATAGTCAGTAAAAACAGAGATTTTGCATTTTTCCAACCAACTTGTATGTGCGTGAAAATATTTAAGTCCATGATTCTAGCTTCTTGTTTTTGGTGTGTGTTTTTTTGTATTTATTTATTTTTTAAATTTATTTGTATATCTATTTTCTAGTTAGGAAAGAAAACGATCATTTAACCATGGGTAAAGATAGGTACTTGGTGATTAGAGCTTCATGATAAATTTGCTTTGGTTCTTGAAACTCTCAGTTTGGTAATTTTTGTTTAACGGTAAGTTATATAACAATATTATAAGTAAATTAAAGTGAAATATTTATGTAAGGCCATATAGAAAGTCCACTTTAAACATCAAACTGACTCAACTTAAATAATCAAAAAGCTATTGTGTATACAGTAATGATGTAAGTACTGGGACAGCTCAAAATTTTAATTTTGTCCCAAATAGAAAATTAACTATTTCAGAAGTGTCAAATGGTAGAAGCCACTGGTAATGCACTTGCATTCTGCATTTAATTTTCACGACTGATTGATTGTTTTGGGTTTAACAGCCCTTTGAGGCAGTATTTAAGTCTATATCGGGCCAAACAACCCCACCCCCACCCAGTCCCGGATCCATGGGGTGGGCTTTGGGGCTTCAGCCTCGCCACCTGGGCCTGGTTGAATTAAAACATATGTTGTGACATCTCATTAGAATCACCTCGGCAAGGCGATTTCTAATGAGTTATCACAACATATATTTCATGGCAAAAGGACATTATCAAAACTTCTCAACAAAACGATCCCTATTTATATTATATATTTTCAAGCCCTACTCACCCCCAGCCCCTCCCCCAAAACACACATCTCGGCACCAATGTCCAAATAACCCAACCCCCCACCCAGTCCAGGATCCATGGGGTGGGCTTTGGGGCTTCAGCCCCGCCACCTGGGCCTGGTTGAATTAAAACATATGTTGTGACATCTCATTAGAATCGCCTCGGTGAGGCGATTCTTATGAGTTATCACAACATATATTTCACGGCAAAAACGACATTATCAAAACTTCTCAACAAAACGATCCCTATTTATATTATAGATTTTCAAGCCCTTCTCACCCCCAGCCCCTCCCCCAAAACACACATCTCGGCACCAATGTCCAAACAACCCCCACCCTCACCCAGTCCCGAATCCATGGGGTGGGCTTTGGGGCTTCAGCTCCGCCACCTGGGCCTGGTTGAATTAAAACATATGTTGACATCTCATTAGAATCGCCTCGGCGAGGCGATTCTAATTAGTTATCACAACATATATTTCATGGCAAAAAGGACATTATCAAAACTTCTCAACAAAATGATCCCTATTTATGTTATATATTTTCAAGCCCCACTAACACCCAGCCCCTCCCCCCCCCTCCCCCAAAAGACACATCTTGGCACCTTCCATCCCCACAAGTTAGCCAGAACCCCACCAGAACACGGTGGTCTGGATCCGGGCCTGCACACCTACTGCAAGCACAGTAAGCCCTTGCCCTTTGTTCCAAATCAGTAGGACGCCCCGGCATTAGAAGTTATACACAGCACCATCCCACCACCCGACCACCCTCTAATTTTGACAAAGTGACTTTCAATACAGATTCAGTCAGAAATAGGAGATACATCTCCTGTACAGTAATTGGCTTCATATTCTCATTAATTTTCTATTACTAGCCAAAATATAAAAGTGTGTTAACTCAGAACTATTTAGGATAGGATAACGAATCTGTGAAAATTAATTGTAGGGTAGAATTAGCGTTATTACTCATAGTTTTCCCTTTTTTTCAATATAAACACAGAGAGTTAATATCTCAGAATACATAAAATTTTATATTTTTCACTTGAAAAAGTTTTAGGTTCCAGACCATTAGACTGACACAAAGAAGGACAAAAAGATATGCTGGAATTACAGTAGTTTGTTAGTGTCCAAATATTTAGGTAACTTATGGCATAAAAAAGAAGAAAAAGAAAAGAAACAGACAAAAAAATCCATAAATAAGTGTTATGAAAAATGTTATACAATTAGGTTCACATCTGCGTTTTTCTGCATTTTAACATTGCATGTTTTAATATATATTGTCGCTTTTTCCCAAAAATACATAATAAAAATTATAAAATACGGAATAAAATGTTTCTCTAGAACAAATGAACAAATATATTTTATCATTGATTTTTTTTATGAAAAAAGGAGAGAAAAAAAAAACAGTAATAAAACTGATATATGCACACTAGAAATGTTTACTGTATATATGGTAGTGTGCTGTGATTTCATAAATTGACAGCCCCCTACTGTTTATTGGAGTTCTGACACACTCTAGTAATCAGTCACTGCCAAAAAACTCTAAGTAGCAATATAAGGTGATGGGTATACTTTCAGAAGAAGCAATTAACTCTACTATTTTTGCCCCCTTTCTCAGTATAGGGTCAATTCTTTAAGAGAAGACCACATTTCAAAAAGCTACTTTAATTATCCAGAGAAGCAAACAGGAATTCAAAAAGTTAAGATAGCATTATTTTAGGAAAAGAGGTAGCTAGAGCAGGGTTTTTTATTAGGATGAATATGGTATATGTGATATTTTTTTCACTGACCAAGGAGAAAAGAGCAAAAGGATATACTAGTTGACTCGCTCTCCCCCATAAATAGGGATAAAATCAATGAAATGTTAAAAAGAAATACAAATACAAAAAAATAAAGAACAATGAAACCATTTTTTCCTTCACACTTTTGCATTTGCCATTTTTGTTCAAATGTAAATATTCGGACTAACCATTATATGCATTGCGGTACATGTCTGTAATTTCCCAATTACGGTAAAAGCCCATTACATGTATATCTCCTTTCTTAAAAAGATAGGCCCCACAATAGCTCAATCAGTTAAGCACTGGCCTGCTAAGCCAGCGGTCCAGATCCAAATCCCGCTAGAGGTGGAAATCTTTTCAATCTTATTTTGTTTCAGTTTTCCAACATTTCTGAGAAAAATATTTTAGTTATGATCAATATTAGCTACGTAAAACGTGTGGCTTTATTTTTGAAGAAAATAAACTAGGACAACCTATTGCACCATTTAATTGATCGACACCCTGACTAAATCTGTCTGAAATTCTGATGGCATGCACAGACTGTGAGAGCACTGACAAGCCTGCAGATATGCATGACATGGTCTGAGTATTAAATGCGCTACCACTGGCAGTCAGCCCAGATAAAGCCAAGATAAAGCTTGATCATACAGTTACCAGTATGATCAGCAAACGCCCACTTAAGAAACCACACATTTGCAAATATTGAACAGTTTGAAAATCTCCAAGATTTACTGATAGTTTGCAAATTGATCATGATTCAGATAATATAGGTTAAAGGTATACTCCCTCGTATTTCATTACGAAATGATCACGAAGTTATGAAACTGGTTAGTTGTATGCAACATTAAGATTTGTCCAAAAAATCTTCAGCGAAAACATCTTTGTTAAGGAGGCAGACACGATGTATCAATGCGTACCCTTCTTGAATATTCACGAAAATTTTGTCTTAATAAATTGATCGACTCCCACAGGCGTTTCTGCAAGCATGTTTTGAATTTTATGATTGGTGGAGTAAATAACTTCACAATAGCATTAAACTCTAATCTGTGCACGTGAGTTCTTTTCAGCCAATAACTGTCTGAAGTCGATTAAAGAAAGGCCGTAAAATTATTCATGATATAACTTTAACCTGATTAATTATGATTGCTGGGCATGTCCAGTCTTCATTTCTTGGCGGGAATGGCGATCCGCTGTTAACGCTCTTTTTGTGTATTTTCTTAAATTCTCCTGTTTTCAGTGACCATCACAAATCATAAATTGGGCAGATAAATGTACTTTTGATAGCAATCATGATCATGTAATGTTTTGTGAGAAAGTTAATTGAAATATTCAGGGTGTAAATCTTTAAGTCTTGCATAATTACTTCCCCTTATAAACCATCCACCTAAATCCACTAGTCCGCTTGTGATCATTATTCATGACTGAAAATCTTAAAAGTTGAAAGATGTAAAATAAGAATGCATATTTTTTGTGTCAACACTGACATCGGTCCAAGTAAATTTGGTCCAACGGGTAAATAGTCAAAGTATTTTTTTTTTATATTCGTTCCCATGAGTGAAAAATATGTCTTATTATTTGTTTAATGTATGAACTAGTAACTACCGATCTATCAAAATATTAGTATTGCTAAAAGAAAGTCAAAAAGATTGTCACTGATTCAGATAAATTTGGCCCAACAATTTTCCAGTATGATCCAACAGGTAGCCGGTCCAAGTATTACTCCATATCAGTTCAAGTTCCAGCAGTCCAAGTGATTTAATACAGCAAGTAACTGTATCACATAATTTGTAATAATTTCATCCTTTCATTTTATCATGTGTACAAGTATATAAGTACAGATTGCATTAATAATTATATGTCTCATTTATTGAATCATTACGCACAAAGTTTAATTGTCTTTAAACTTGTTTTATAAATAGCATAATTTTTCTTTTCGTCTGACAGCTTGCTTTCTTCTTTCTGCATAACTTCTATATAGAAATGTAACTGTTCCACTTATATATTCTGCAATGAAAACTTTTCTAAAAGTATCACATGTAAAAATTGAAAACTGATCTGTATAAAATTTGACAGGTTCATGCAAGTCAAAGTATTCATTTCCACTGCCAGTAATGCTATGTGCAGCTGAAGGCAAAAATAAAAATAAATCATAAGAAAAATAAAATAATAAAAAAGAAAATGCAATGTTATGCGCATCAGTAAAATGATAGTATGGATAAAATATATTCTTTTTCTTTTTTTGAAAAGATTTGTTTTTTCTTTATGGGAAAGACAGCTGGATTTGTTTAGTATCACTATTTACTAGATCAAATCAAACTTTTAAAATTAATTAGATGTAAGTGTCATTGCAAAACAATAATTACCAGTCAAACCATTCAAAGAATTTGAAAACTAAAATTAATTAGTTAAGGAGATATAGGTCTAATTACATCTAATTATCAATGTTTATTTAACCATTCAAAGTACCTGTTACCTGTATGAAAATTTGGTCCAACCGGTAACTGGTCTCCAAGGATTACACCAGTGCAGTCCGAGTTGGACCAGTCCAAGGTCCAATGGTCCAAGTGATTTGGTCCAAGGATTACACTGAATTCCTGTTTTGCAACCTCCACTCTACAGGCTCTCCTAAACAGCTTGGTTGATTCTTTTTTTTGCAAAAAGCAAGGGACTAAAACTATCCTGCGGTCGACCGGCTACTTTCCACTCAGAAAGGCTAATTTTTTCGCAGCTGATCTCAGCAGTCCATACTTCAAGTTTTGAATTTCTCATACTTTGAACCCTTGCAGGCGCTGCTAATTTTGCTGAATTCACCAAAACTTCATTAAGCTTTATCACTGTGTTATCTAAACTTCCCATGCTACTGGTTTATAACTGGTTCTAAATTTATGATCTAATACCAATACTTATTTATTTGTAGCTGCTCTATATTTGTTAATATTGTATAAATTTGTTTGTCAATAGTCGGTTCAAAAGCTCTTCAGAGCTTATTTTAGATGTTGTACGTCTTGCCGACTCAAAATAAATCTTGTCTTGTCTTGGTACCTTGCGG
>OZ022502.1:64590493-64632454 GCA_963989385.1 Ctena decussata | reverse complement strand
TTACTGTATCAAGGAAAGCGAGCAACTCTCTAAGGATCATCCGGGAAATAAAGGGAATTGCTACGGTCTCAACAAACAAGCTGATCCGTCTCTACACTTCCCTGGTCAGATCAATCATGGAGTATGGAGCAATCGTCTGGCAGTGTAGCAAATATACAAACAAGCTAGCCAGTATACAGAGGAAGGCACTGTGTCTCTGCTTGGGCCTACCTAGTACTTCAGGAACAGATGCAGTAGAGGTAGCTGCCGGAGTACTACCACTGGACCTACACTTTACACAGATAGCCATTAAAGAAACAGCAAAGATACAGGCTAAATCTATCAGAAGACCCATTAAGTGCATGCTGAACAGAATGACCGAAGAAGAACAAGAGCATGACACACAACTCTTTGCCATTTCACCTCTAAGGCTTGCACTCACCCAAGCTGAAGAGATGAGAAAGCTTACCGGTATCGACATCAGAGTCATTGAACAGGAGCTGGAGTTTGAGAAAGACAGCCTGCTTATGTCCTCCAAAACACCAGTCTACTGGAGCAGACTAGGCTCATCCAAGTCTCGGACAGCAGAGCAACAAGAACTGGGTAAAGAGATGGTGCTGGATCTTATGATGGAAGCCCCAGAAGGAACAACCTTTGCCTTCACGGATGGCAGCTGCCTCACTAATCCAGGCCCATGCGGGGCAGGGGCAGTTGTCTACTAGAGGTGCAACGATTCACTTCGATGCATCGAAAATCCGGTTCACAAGGGCCGATTCGATTCCGATAACAACTCCACTAATTTCGATTCGATTCACAACCCCCCGCAAGGGTCCTCAATTAAAACGGAAGTCCGTGTTTTAGACCCGCTCTTAATATTATAACGCTGTTTATAACGTAACGTACGATTGGTCAGTAATAATTAGGTCATCCAATCAATACGGGTGTTTCGTTTCCTTATTGGTAGGGTTATCAAAATGGCGTCTAACGATGAATCGCAGAAACCTGTGGCTGTGCTCAAAGATGCACCCCTAAAAGGGTTCGAATTTAGACTCGCATTCTCGCAAAATGCGACCAAAATTTACACACTGCGAGTCCAAGAAACCACCACTTGCTTTTCTTTGCGAGTGTAGTTTTCTCGGCGCAAAGAACTAATCCGGAAGTGTAAAGTTTTTGTTTATGTGCAGAACAAGATGCGCAGTCGCAAACTCGTCTTGATCACCCAGGTGCTTGCCTTATATTGAATCCCCAATACAGTGCCCCTCGTCAAGCGTCTGTGACAACCCGCATCTGCAAGCGTCTGTTTTCAGTTTGATCAAAAAGCACATGTTCTCAAATCAATAAACATGGACAGAACGGCAAAACGGGGGATCAGGCAGAAAAACCTTCTGAAAATAAACCCATCAAGACTGACACTATGGGCCCAAAACCCCAAACTGTCCCTATAAAAACTGCACAGAAGTGGGAGAAAGAGCTCAGAGTTGCTTTGGAATATGAAACTAGTAGCTGTGAAGAGAACCTGGTAGGGTGTGTAGGCATGGCCCTTGTGAGGTAAAGCCTCATTAAGATACTTTATATTGTCTCTCAGATAGGGAAAAAGGGAGTATAATGAATGAGAATCACTAGGTCAATATGCCCTATTTTTTAAGCTAAAAAGACAGCCCACCCAGCTGGGATACATTACTAATTGCATAAACTAACAATACAGGGTATTTACTGGTACAATTACATAAAATTATGGCATTCAGAGAAAAAGCAAGTGGACTTCCTGTTTTAGCAAGTAGAAAAATTGAGCACTTGCTAAATTTAGCAAGTGAGAAAAAAAGTTAATTTCAAACCCTGCCTAAGATAAATAGAAGTGTAAATATAACAAAATAAAGTGATAAACATGATGAATTAAGGTAGCATAAAATCAATCATGAATCGAATCGAATTAATCGAATCGAGGTGTCTGAAATCGAAATCGAATCGAATCGGTCGTTGGGTGAATCGTTGCAGCTCTATTGTCTACCCTAGTAATCAGGATCCAGTAAGACTGAAGAGACCAGTTTGTAAGCAAGGCTCAATTCTACTTGGGGAACTGGTGGCTATACTTCTCGTCATAGAGTACTTAATCCAGAACTTCGTAAGCATACCATGTAAACTGTTGAAGATATTCTGCGACAGCCAGTCAGCAGTCGGCATTCTAACCTTAGGATGGAAGGACTCCAGCTATAGAGAGGTAGTAGGTGATATCAAGGCTGGAATTGACACCCTCCAGAGGAAAGGTACTCCAATACAGATTGATTGGACCCCTGGCCACAGCGCTATAGCTGGAAATGAGATTGCTGACCATCTAGCAAAGGAAGCGGCCAAGGAAGCAGAATCCTTCACAGATGACAGGAACTTTACAAACACGGCTGAAGTCAAGATGGCATCCAAGAAGTATGTCATGTCCAGGGCTCGGGAAATATTGAAAAATGAATCGGTCCAGCTGATGACGTCATCAACTAACTAATTTCCATTTGAAAAAAATTGATACCTGTCACGAAAACTAATGACAACAAGCGAAGTCCTATGAATTAATCCCGATTTCCGTACAATGGTCGTACATTGTTGTGTTTGGTGGAGTTCTTGGTTTCAAACATTTTAAGACGTTTAGCTACGCATGTAGAAGCAAATACAAGACTAGAACGTGTTCGTATGCAAAGCGGACGTGATAGAAGACATCACACTTGATTGACAGGTGGACAGGGGAGACAACCTGTTCAAGCCCAATGCATTAAAATTGACGGTCATTTCTGTTTGTTTGTGAACCTGAGCATTAACTCGCCCAAGTTATGATGGTTGTATACTCCCATAATATGAGATATCGGGTATTCTGACGTCCATATTTTATGTTTTTATGCTGCTATTTACATTTTTACTTTCATTGAATACCCGATCTCTCCAAGAAATGAAAATGAAAGTAGAAATGAAAATGTCAGAATAAAAATAGGAATAATAAAATGAAATATTAGATAAGAGAGTGGCAAGTTTTATGTTATAGAACTAGATGGTTGTACTGTTTAACGTACCCAAATTGCAAAATTTCCCCTCCACTGCCGCCGAATGGGCCGCGGCGGAAACGGTGCCTTACGGAACACGTGAAGAGCGTATATTGACTAGCTTCCACCGAAGTATTCGGTTGTCGCTAGGTCGCCGTTCATTATTATTCATGTTAGATGCAAACAAGAAAGACCTGTCTGACTGCTTAGTTGCGCTGGCTGATACGATTTTTAGTCATCTGTGTGTGTACTTAGGTACCTTTAGCCGTCATACAGTTAGAATGACACTGCGTACGTTATACTCATAGCGGCGTCTTTTATCTTTACATCAAAGACAAAACGTGCTTGACCCATAAACGAGCAGGTAACTGCATATCAACGCTACCGTTAGTATTATACCCAATCAAGAGCTTATCACAGTGCTACTTGACCCAATATAATAATCGCGTAGACCCTGATCAAAATGCGCCATTTTTTGTGCACTGATCGGCATTATTTTCGCACTGGTCTGCATGACGATACGACGCTACAACTAGGAAATTTGTGAAATGGACGTTTCCATTTTCATATTTTATAGTTCCATTATTCAAAACATTGTATATTTTTACAAGAGCGTAGCCCATAACGCGTCGGAAATAGTGACTATTAATATTAACAATGTATCTTCGTTTTGAATCTACACTTTTCGCGGAAACTCCATTGCAGACAGTATGAAACATGAAAGACTATCCGTTGTAAGGGCAAATGCAAATATGAATGAGCTTCGGACAGACTTTGTCAATACATTCGTCAGCATTCATCTGTTATGAATAATTTCACAAACTTTTGAAGTCCGCATACGCCCTACACATACAGGTCAGTTACATTCTCGCGACCGTGAAAAAAGATAGACGCCTTTCATCCCAAAGCCCAGCCATCGTGATTTTGATAAGTTGTTTTGTAGACGCGCGTCATTATGACACTTGTTATTGACAGGTAGGCGGTCCGACATGTGGTTCAGTGCTCCATACGGACAATCTCGATTGGCCCGTAGGCGGTCTTTTCGTCTGGCTAACACCTGCGTTAATCCGATTAGTTATGACACGTGCTAGAATTTTAAAGACAGTGGCGATATTTCATACGTCGGGACACGATCAAACGGCCGTGTGTAACAATTATTGGACGAATCGGAGAAAATTTCCAAAGTATTGGGCCAGTATGGGACCGATTTTTGGGGGCTTTGGGCTGTTTCCAATCGGTCCCAATTTTTGAATTTTGGTCTGGGACCGAAAGAAATCCGGTTTTCCCGAGCCCTGGTCATGTCTCTATGGCAGAAGAGGTGGGACAACTCTGAAATAGGAAGGACCTACTACAGCTACTTCCCTAATGTGGATGCAGTTCGACTGTTCGACAATCCAACGAGAACAGCCTTTAGCCAGATCCTACAGCTCCAAACAGGATACTCTCAGTTAAACGAGTACAGACATAAACTTGAACTGACAAAGACAGACCTATGTGAGTGTGGACAGGTCGAAACAACGGAGCATTATCTACTTAACTGTCCTCTTCATGAGCATCCAAGAAACCGCATGGCCCTGGCTCTGGGGAGAGATATCGGCCTATACCACCTTGACACACAACACTTGCTTTCCCACAACAGCGAGGAAGACGAACACGCTACAGGACAGACAGAGATTCTAAGGAGGGAGCTGGCAACCTATATAGAAGCCACGGGACAGTTTAAGCCTTCACCCCCATCTCCCCCAAGTCCGTGATCCGTTATTCCCATCATCTTGTCAATTACATGTGAGAAAAGTTTCAGAAGAGTCAAAGAATTACACAAGAGACATCCTACATCGGAGAAGAATGTGCCATCTAGGCCATGAATAGCGGATAGCGGACTGTAGCTTTCAAGAGTATGAGATAAGACAAATAATTATTTGTTTCAAACACTTCAGAATGAGAATCAGAATTGTCTGCTGGTGATACATCAAAGGACAATCATTCACCAGGATCTCAAAACAGGCATAATTTATCAAACTCCCTATTGTTCAGTTATAGAGCATCTGTCTTCTGGCAATTAGTGGGAAGGCAAGGGGACTAATCTTTATATGGCATTCGTCTCTATATGTGGCAAGGTTAAAGTAATTTATTTTTGTCAGCAGTCATCGTGATATAATCTAAGGACATTAATCTGGTGAAGTCACACACCTAGTCAATACAGAGTTTTCTATCTTACTGAGAGGATACTGGGAGACCTATTTGATATTTTTTGGCATTTTTAAACATGATATAGCTGATAGTTTAAGCAAAGCTTTTCTCAAACTGATATTTTCTATTGATTTATATACCCTGTCAGTGATTTCTTATACAATGACATGATTTCTGATATGCTCAAATAAGTAATTTTACAAAATTCGGAAATGGTGTTTGCAAGGTACAATGTAATTGAATAAATTGTAAACTATCATGGTATTTATCCAGAAAGTATAACTAACCAGGGTTCAATCTAGAAATTTGTCAGAATGGGCCATTGGCCCATCAATATTTTGAAAAGGGGCCACCAGTTTTTTCAGAGGGGCCAGCATTTTTTTATGACCAAATAACCAGGATTTTGGCATTTTGAACACCCAATTACTTCTAATTACCGTAGAACAACAGTAAAATGCGTTATTTTTGTTTTGCTTCAATCAGATTTTTTTCGCATCATCGTGACAAAGCCAGTGAAACGGAAGCTTTTTTAGCGTCTAATTTTGAAATTATTTGCATAGGATCTCTCAGCTTTTTCCACCATTTGATTGTATTTCATCATTGGTGTCTTCCGAATTTTCATTCTCACTTACCGGCGGAATTTCCGCGGCGTCAACAGAAAAGAAATCACCAATATTCATTTCTGCGTTTGCGAGGTCGCCGACATGTTTAGAATAGCTGGTTTCCCTCGCATTCCTTAATGCGCCGTAAATAAACCAATATCCGGTTACCAGTCACGCTTTCTGAGTTGTTGGAACGCTTTGCGCTCAATTATCAATACCGCGGAAAGTGTCTTCTAACACTGACTCGCTAACATTTATACTGCTAAAAATAAGTTATGCCAGCAAACACAGCGAAATTGGAAAAGCGCCGATGCATTGGATTTCGCGCCAGAACGGCACATTGGATTTTCAAAAACGGGCCAAGGACGTTCAAAGCGCGCCATTGGCACAAAAACGCAGCCTTGATTGAACCCTGCTAGCAAACTATTACATTGAATTGTTATTATACATTATTAAACTATTTGACAGAATTTCAAACATTTTGACTGCTAGATGCGCATATTTTGGATTTTGATAATTTGTCTTCTTACAGTTACAGACTTGGAACCCCACACTAATATGGACATTGCTTGATCAGTACCTGTTCTGCCATGTCATGGCACATGCTCTATACATCATGTCTTAGTTTTCAAAATGCTGGATGTTATAGTATAGCCACAAGCCAGACGACAGCCAAAACAATTTTCTATGGACTGGCTCCAGATCTGGTACTAGACATGCAGACTTCAAGGCTGGAGGTTCTGTATCGGACTTCCAGACCCTGAGTCTGCAGGTATGGTACTAGATACTTTCTTTGATAAAAGGACTTTTTATCCCCCGCCGAAGGCGGAGGGATATAGGTTTCTCCATGTCCGTCCGTCTGTCGAAGGCAGAGGGATATAGGTTTCTCCATGTCCGTCCGGCCGTCCGTCCTTCTGTCTGTCCGTCCGTCCTTCCGTCCGTCCATCCGGAGCCATAACTAAGTAACCACTGGACGGAATTTCATGAAACTTAAAATAAATATATATCACTGTAACGCGCTGCGGCACATGAAGTTTCATCAGACTGGCTTCAGTAATGCATGAGTTATTGCCCCTTTATTGGCTTAAAATCAACAAAATGATCCGTAACTAAGTAACCACTGAGCAGAATTTCTTGAAACTTAAAATAAGTATATATCACTATAACGTGCTGCTGCACATGAAGTTTTATCAGACTGGCTTCAGTTATGCATGAGTTATTGCCCTTTAATTAACTTGAGATCAATGAAATGAGCCTTAACTAAGTAACCACTTCGCAGAATTTCATGAAACTTAAAATAAATATATATCACTATGATGTGCTGATGCACATGAAGTTTCCTCAGACTGGATTCAGTAATGCATGAGTTATTGCCCTTTAATTGACCCGCCCTTCCTTCTGTCTGTCCATCCGGAGCCATAACTAAGTAACCACTGGACGGAATTTCATGAAACTTTAAATAAATATATATCACTATAACACGCTGCGGCACATGAAGTTTCATCAGACTAGCTGCAGTAATGCATGAGTTATTGCCCCTTTATTGGCTTAAAATCAATGAAATGAGCCATAACTAAGTAACTACTGAGCGGAATTTCTTGAAACTTAAAATAAGTATATATCACTATAACGTGCTGTGGCACATAAAGTTTCATCAGACTAGTTTCAGTAATGCATGAGTTATTGCCCTTTAATTAACTTGAAATCAATGAAATGAGCTGTAACTAAGTAACCACTGGGCAGAATTTCATGAAACTAAAAATAAATACATGTATATATCACTATAATGTGCTGATGCACATGAAGTTTCCTCAGACTGGATTCAGTAATGTATGAGTTTTTGCCCTTTAATTGACTTAAAATCAGTGAAATTAGGCATAAACAAGTAACCAATACTTCATGAAATTTAAACTGAATAATTATGTATCACCATAAAGTGGATATGCACATAAAGTTTCATCAGAATGGCATCAAAAGTGCATGAATTATTGCCCTTGGATCAATGTGAGATTGCCATTTCCAGCCATAACTAACTTATCAATGAATAGAATTCTATGAAAATTATACAAAATATGTATCACCATAACACACTGGTGCATCTTGCAGTTTGTCAAAATTGCTTCAGTAAGCAATGAGTTATTGCCCTTGAATTGGCTTAAAATCAACAAATTGAGTCATAACTAAGTAACCAATAAATGGAATTTCATGACACTTATGAGAATTATATATTGTCATGACAAGGCAGTGCACATTAAATTTTGTCATAATCTCTTCAGTAGTGCATGATTTAATGCCCTTGAATTGATTTAAAATCCACAAATTAGCCATTAGTAGGGTGCTGACAAACAAAATTTCTTGTAACCGAATTTAAAATGTATCATTATAGTGCAGTGATGCTGAGGCAAGTGTTTAAGAAGAACAGCTCCAGCTTATGCCTTACTTATCCCAGAGATATTGCCCTTGATTTTATGTACAATCCACAAGTTCAGCCTCCTAAGTAACCAGTGAAAAATTTTTTATGAAACTTAAAATTTTATGAAACTTAAAACAACCATCAAGGCCACTTCGGCGGGGGATATAAATTCACCGAATTTGCTTGTTATACGCTGGTTTTGAAAAATACGGCCATATTATGTCATGGCACTGTCCGTCCTTAAACATTCTTGTGCGCAGTAACTCAGTAACTGTTTGGGATATCTTCCTGAAATTTGATAACAATGTGTATTAGGTTGGGGCAACATGTTGCATACAAGAATGGTTGCTTCCCCCTTCTGAGTGCCCCTTTGATTATTTTTTCCCTACAAACTACAAATCTTGTGTGCGCCATAGCTATATAAGCATTTGGGATGTCTTGATGAAACTTCACAGCAATGTGTATGAAGTCCCAACGACATGTCGCATACAACAATGGTTGCTCTCCCTTACTTGGTTTTAGAGTTTCGTCCCTTTGGGCTATTTTTATGTATACTTATCTTGTGCATACCATAACTTGGTAACCGTTTGGAATATCTTAATTTAACTTTATAGCAATGTGCATGATTACAACGAAGTGTCGCATACAACAATGGTTGCTCTCCCTTACTTGGTTTTAGAGTTTCGTCCCTTTGGGCTATTTTTGTGTATACTTATCTTGTGCATACCATAATTTGGTAACCGCTTGGAATATCTTAATTTAACTTTATAGCAATGTGCATGATTACAAGACAGTGTGTGGCATATAAGAATGGTTGCTCACCCTTACATAATTTAGGAGTGACGTCTCTTTGATTAGCATTTTTAGGCTTTTCCCATTCACTCTATAACTCCATACTCCTTAATATTTTAATGGAACTTTGTAGGAATGTGTATATTAATGGGGCAATATATCCTGACCTAGAACCATAACTCTGGCTTACTTACTTTCCTGAGTTATCTGCCCTTCATAAATTTTCTCTTTACTCTGTAACTCCATAACAGTTTAAAATGTTTTAACACAACTTAAAGGTGATGTGTATATTGTCAAGGGAATGTATTAGGACCAAGAATAGTAACTCTATATATCAGGGCCTGACAAATCCATTGTCCGGCTGCCCGGGACAAGTTAAAATTTTTGCTGGGCAAGTAACACTTTTTCTTACTTGTCCAGAAAAATGTATACATTATATAGGGAAAATCTATGTATTTCAGCTTTTTCTGGCCAAAGCTGCCTACCGGACAAGTAGATCAAATTTTTATTTGTCAGGCCCTGATATATACTTAGTTTATGAATTATCTCCCTTGTTTGACTTTGGCATTTTTCAACTTCTGAGCCACTTCAACTTGGAAACTGATTTTTGGTATACACTTATAGTAATTCATATGTTAAATATGTAAATAATGTTGCAGTCATTAACTACAGAATTTTTTGCTCCTGTATGTCTGCCTTTACAATCTTGTTTATTCTGTAATGCCTTCATGACACTAAAATGAGTGTATTATACCCAAGGGGCTTGCTAAGCTCTTGTCATTTGAAATTTTTGACTTTGTTCCTCTAATGGTGTTTGCATGAATGGCTTGGCATTTTTCTTTATGTCTTTTGAAACATATTTTGGTCATAGTGACACTATTGGAGGAATAGAAAAGCATACATTATACATGAAATACATGAATGCCACATAGCTACAGATAAGAGGGGGTAATGGGTATTTCAGCATCAATTTTTTGAAAATCAGCATTGACAGTGAAGCAAAGAGGGTAGAAATACTCTATGAAATGTTGTAATTCAGCATTGACATAAAATTTATGGGGTTAATATGTTTTAATGAGCTTTACATTTAATATAAAATTGATAATTGTCAGAGTAACTTAATATCTTGCTCTTGGTGATTTCATAATGCATACTGAACTTTTAGATGGCCAGCATCTACTCTGCATTGACAGTTTCCCTTATAAAACATCTTTGGGAACAATACAAGTACAATTGACCAGAAAAGGTATAACTCTTAAAATGCCAGTGACAAATGAAGCAAATCACAACCTGATTTTTTTTCTGAGAAAATAAAGCAAAAAAAAACAACAACTAATTTTGTATGCTACAGTTTTGCTTGGTGCTTTGAGAGTGTCAAGAGTTAAGCAATGCAGATGTGTGTTTCAGCATTAAACTTTAAAGCAGGGGGTGAAATACTCATTGTACCAAAGCCTTATCTGGAGCACTGATGCCATTTTTCTGACATATGATGAGCCAATGTAGCTCAGGTAGCTTAAGCACTCGCCTGCTGATCTAGCAGTCCTGGGTTAGACACCTGTTGGAGATGAAAATCTTCCCAACCTATGACATTCATCTTGAATGATATGACTGAAATACTGTTAAAAAGGGCGAGGAAGTAAATTTGCAAGTCATCTGTTTATCCTGTCTGTGAAAACCCCCTCCCCTTAAGATAGAACATATAATTTCTGACTTAAATAGTTATTTACCATGAAGTATGGTAGCTCAGTGGTTAGTGCACTGATTCTATTTAGTCAGTTTTTTGCTCATTGTCCGTTAACTTTTGGTAAATGGGAAAAAAATATCAGATGCCAAAATGTTATTTTTACACAGAATGATGCTTTCATGCAGATTTAACAGATATTTTTCTTCTTATCCCTATTCTGAATATAGCTATGTGAGTAACATGATGTTACATGAATTTAAGAGTGTTGGATGTCTGAATCTGACAAAGGTAAAAGAATATTTCATTCTCTTAGTTTATATTACTTCTTTATTTTTCAACACCATCCCTGTAAAAGTCATATACTAAGCATGTTGTGACATCAAGTTCTAATGCTGCTTCAGGGAATCTGTCCATTCAAAATCTCACCCCTGAATGATATGGTGTATGTTGTATTTTTTAGACATTTTTTATTTTTTTATTTTGTAGACAGATTATCAAGATGTTTGAACCACAGATTGACCTCACAGGTAAACTGATCATAAAAGTAAAGCTAGGGGATGACATACGACGGATCCTGATAACCAATGAAGATATCACTTATGATGAGCTGGTGTTGATGATGCAGAGGGTGTATAGAGGGAAATTAAACAGCACAGATGATATTGTGATCAAATATAAGGATGAAGGTAAATAATAGTAATGGAACTGAATAATAAGGTAATACTTTGTCCATATGTTGTCGGTGGCACCTTTGATAGAACTGCAGAGAGACCATTTTATTGGTACCATTAATCAGTAAATCATTGTAAATGCCACCTGCCATTTCACCTTCAATTTCGCACCTCTTAATTCCACTACCTAATGTTGTTATCATAGTTAATCACCAGTAGCAGGTTACTGGTCAGTATTTCACACTTTCTTAATTGCAAATATCCAAAACAATATCTTTGTCTTAGATATCGTCTTGTAATAATTTGTCAGTTTACCTCTATAGAAGCTAATCAGAAGGTGAGACTATTACAGAGGCATTGCCAGGAAATTAAAATGATTATGCATGCCAAGTGGATGAGTGCCCAAGAGGGGTTACTCCCATCTGGGGATCTTCCAGCCTTTTCTGTGGCATGTTTTCTATTTCCAGACTTTTTAGCTCGCCTGAACGAAAGTTCAGGAAGAGCTATTGTTGTCACCCCGGCGTCGGCGTCAGCGTCAGCGTCTGGTCCGCGTCTGCATCCGCGTCAGCGTCAGCGTCGGCGTCCGGATTGGATGTTTTGGTTAAAGTTTTTTAAAGACCTATATCTCCTTAACCCATGGATGGATTCTCTTGATACTTGCACTGTAGGTAGATATTGGTCCAAAGTTTAAAAGGGTACCACCCCCACCCACCCCATGACCTTGATGTCAAGGTAATGGACTTAGAAAATTGGGGGTATTTTTGGACTGGATGTTTTGGTTAAAGTTTTATAAAGCCCAATATCTCCTTAACCCATGGATGGATTCCTTTGATACTTGCACTGTAGTTAGATATTGGTCCAAAGTTTTCCAAGGTACTACCCCCACCCCCTTCAGTGACCTTGATGTCAAGGTCATGGACTTAGAAAATTGTCTTTTTATTGATTGGATGTTTTGGTTAAAGTCTTTTAAGGACACATATCTCCTGAAGCCATTGATGAATTCTTTTTATATTTACACTTTAGTTAGATATTAGTCCAAAGTTTTGCCGAGTACTACCCCAACCCTGCTCAGTGACCCCCCCCCCTTTTGGTTAAAGTCTTTTAAGGACACATATCTCCTGAACCCATTGATGAATTCTTTTTATATTTGCACTTTAGTTAGATATTAGTCCAAAGTTTTGCCGAGTACTACCCCAACCCTGCTTAGTGACCTTGATGTCAAGGTCAGGGATTTTGGAAATTTGTTCTTTATTAAAGTTTTCTAATTGCATACTGATTCATAGATATAATTTACACTTGAACTGATGTTAGACACTTTTTGGAGTTTTTACAAAACACTATATACTTACCCCACCCCCCCACCCCCCCTGGATGACCTTGAAGTCAAGGTCATCGACTTAGAATTTTGTCTTAAAGATTTTGGTTAAAGTTTTATATTTATGAAGACATAATTTCACAGTGCCCCGATGGACTCAGTTGACACTAATGCTTGGACTGATGTTAGATAATGGTTCAAGGTTTTGTTACATCCTAGGGATTTTTTTATTTTAAGTTTATTTTAAGACTTATTTCTTAGATAGCTTTTGTTTATAAATGTGTTGTCATTATGGACATGCTTGCCTGAAGTTTTATGCATAGAAGTCCACACCTCCAAAGCGACTGTGTGATGGGCAAGCACCTATTCAGGCGAGCTATGCTGTCAGGCGACAGCTCTTGTTGTATTACGCAGGAACTTTGTGCATCATGAGTGTTCCACTTTGTAGTTCAGTTTCTAATTTTGAAAATACAAATGGTAGCTTAAATTTGCTAGATGCTTCATCAGAGTTAATTATACTATATTTTAGCAAAGACGATCAAAGTAGTTCTTGGATTTTTTTTTGACATTTCTTTTTTGTGCCATCATGAGTGATATGATGTCACACATTTTGAGCTGTCTTGCCTGCAGCTAGCAGGAGCATGGCATAGATATTACCTTCAGGAAGAGTCATCAGCAGCAGAAACGTTTTGTCAAATATTCTGGTTTAGCTTGGGGCCCGGTTGTTCAAAACTAACGATGTCGTTAGTTGACATACTAAGTTGACAAACGTATTATAAGTAAAAACACTGTCATTTTTTGCTAAAAATTTGTGAGGAACTTTTGTCGTTCAAAAGTTCCTCAAGATTTTTCAGCAAAAAAATATTACTGCTATTGATTTTGTGAGTACTGTAAGGAGTAACAAATCCTCAACTAATGACGTTGTTAAGCTAACAATGCTTTGAACAACTGGGTCCTGTTCTGTGACAGTATACAGACAGGTGAGATACTGCATTCCATGAAAATTTTTGTTAACTGAACTAACTTTTAAACCAATATCCTTCTTTTCTACTTTCAGATAGTGACCTTATAACGATATTTGATAGTTCAGATTTAACTTTCGCCATACAGTGCAGTAGAATTCTTAATATAACTTTGTTTGGTGAGTATCTGGAGAATTGATCCAACCAACTCACATGCTTGATTAGAGATTAGTTCTAATGTTCTAATGACAATAATTGGATCTTATAGAAATATATGTATAAAGCAAACTCCATGTGCAATCATATTCTGGTTCTATCCTTATTGAGCTGGTGGTTAGTTTTTCAAGACAACATATGAGCCTTGACACGAGAAAACCAACAATGTGGATGTGCGCCCAGCGCAGACTCAGATCAGCCTGGGCATCCGCCCAGTCTGATCAGAGTCTTCGCTGTCCGCATGGAGGTAGCTTAGACCCTTAGCTAGCCTTTGAGCACTTAACGAAGAGTCTGATCAGACTGGGCGAATGCCAAGGCTGATCTGAGTCTGCGCTGGGCGCACAACCACATTGTTATACGCCCGTTTTGAAAAAAAGGACATATTATGGCATGGCGCTGTCCGTCCGTCTGTCTGTCTGTCTGTCCGTCCGTCCGTCCGTCAACATTCTTGTGCGCACCATATCTCAGTAACCGTTTGAGATATCTTCATGAAATTTTGTAGGCATACATATTAGGATGGGGCAAAGTGTCGCATACAGTAATGGTTGCTCCCCCTTTCTTAGTTCGAAGTTATGCCCCTTTGATTATTTTTTACCCTACTGGTCTTGTGCGCGCCATAACTAGATAACCGTTTGGGATATCTTGATGAAACTTCATAGCAATGTATATGAGGGTCTGAGGATGTGTCGCGTATCACAATGGTTGCTCTCCCTTTCTTTGTTTTAGAGTTGCATCCCCTTGATTAGCTGTTTCAGGCTATTTTTGTGTATACTTATCTTGTGCATTCAATAACTGTGTAACCATTTGGAATATCTTGATGAAACTTTATAGCAATGTGCATGGTCACAAGACAGTGTGTCACATATAAGAATGGTTGTTCCCCCTTACTTAATTTTGGAGTAACTTCCCTTTGATTAGTTTTTTAAGGCTAGCCCCATTCACTCCATAACTCCTTAACCCTTTGAAATATTTTAATGAAACATTGTAGGAATGTTTATTATAATAGGGCAGTATATCATAAGCATGAATCACAACTCTGGCTTACTTACTTTCTGAATTATCTGCCCTTGCATTGATTTCTGTTTTACTCTGTAACTCCCTAACCATAAGATATATTTTAACAAAACTTTATGGTGATGTGTATATTGTCAAGGGAATGCATTCTGATTAAGAATGGTACTTTAGTTTACTAAGCTTATGAATTATCTCCCTTGTTTGACTTTGGCATTTCTCAACTTCTGAGCTGCTTCACCGTGGAAGCTGATTTTTGGTATACTAATAGTATATGATATTTTAGATGTTTTAGTGACATTGCAGTCATTAATTACAGAATTGTTTTTCTCTGTTTGTCTGCTTGCCCATCCTTCTATAAACAATCGAGTGTATTCTGTAACTCCTTTATGACACTGAAACGGGCGTATTATGTGCCGCTTGCGAAGCTCTTGTTGGTTTTCTTGTGTCGGGGCTCATATATTTCTGAATGCAGCCATAGAATATAGTGCAGAATATGGGTACTTGTTAGAACTTTTAACCAGTATCCATATTTTACTGAGAGTATACAAGTTTCCATGTTTAATCATCCCCCATTTTCAAAGGAACAACAACATTCACAGAGATCTAGAACACCAGTAAATACTGTCAGTTTCAGATATTCAGGGACAATTAAATACAAGAACTGTTAAAACCGATGATAGGATCATAAATCCTGTTAAACTTTGAGATTTAATTATGGTTACAATCTGCACTTCATTTTGAAAGAATGCGTGCAGAAACAATGAAATTATTATATGTAGAACTCAAAGAATTTCCAGGGTTTTCTCGAGAAAATATGACATCATCCACCCAGTATATGTAAACTTGAATTTTTCAGTCAATGGAAAGCCAGAGCCATTGCAAACGAATGAAGTAAAACATATAAAGAAAGAACTTAGACATATTAGAGACACTTGTAATAGACTATTAGACAAACTAGATGAGAGAGAACCTCAGCCAACAAGTGAGGCTGTAGTGGATAGCAGTACATCAAAAGGTAAGAAGAGAAAACTGGTATTAATTTGATTATTAGAGATAGGTTAACTCCTCTAGAGTGACCCCAGCTGCCTAAACCAGTCTAGTGTAATTCTTCTATTAGATGTTTTTTTGTTTTCCAAAACAATCCCAAATATCTAGATCTGTCTATAAATTAAAGACAGATCTAGATTTTTGGGTTTGTTTTGCAGACTTTCTGAAAAACTGTATATGTGCTTTGAAGTTCGTTCATATTTCATATCAAGGTGCATATATGGGACTGCTGCTTGGATACACAAAAACATGATTTATTGCTTTTAGAGAGAAAATCTAGGGTTACCCACAGAAGATTTTAAATTCCAGCTACCGACAAAATTGAGTCTGGTGAATTTATTGCAGAATGAGATTACATATCTTACTGTCATGCCTGAATGCAAAGTCATAGTTTCCTATTGAAATCTGTCCCATTACTGGGCATTATATGTTAATTTATTCATCTGTATAACTAGAAATATATGTTTGCCAATATGAAAATGTGAAAGAAAAAGAACAGGCTTGTATATTAATGGAAAGGCATTGGCAGGCACGAAAATGTTAGAATAATTTGAGCTGTGACAGGACAAAACCAACAAAGTGGCATGTGTGCCCAGCGAAGACTCAGATCAGCCAGGGCATCTGCTCAGTCTGATCAGTCTTCACTGTGGGCTTAAAAGGTAGGTTAGGGTCCAAGTTACCTCCATGCAGACAGGGAAGACTATGATCAGACTGGGTGTTATCTCAAGCTGATCTGTGTCTTTGCTGGGTGCAAATGCCACTTTGTTGGTTATTTTTTCATTTATTTTCATGACTGTTCAAAGACCATAGCAGGTCTTATCTCAGTCAGCGAACTTTTCTCATTTGTTTTTGTTTGAATACCTACAGGAAATACAGTATTATAGATCTTACTAAATTTAAATTGTTTATTTTAGTGCCATCTCAAATTACAAGTATTCCTGATAACACCAGAAAGCGACCTTCTCCGAGCACCGATGTACAAGCTGTTAGCCAACCTAGTAGTAAAGAGTTTGATCCTTTATCAACACAAAAAGCCATGGATGTAGACCATCAACAGAATAAAGTTATATCTTCATTTGGGTTATCTAATGATACTGGTGGTTAGTATAGCACTATCAGACTCAGATTAAGGTGATGGGTACTCCTCAAAGTTCTTGTGCCATTTTAGTAAAGGGGGACAACTTTCATGAAATTCTTTTTGGTGAATGACATAGATATTTGGTGAGAGGGTACTAATGAGGGAATGACAGTCTACCTCATAAGTTTTATATAGTGAAGGAACAGGGTATCATCAAAATCCTCATGATAATGAATCTTGATTGATTATGACAGAAATCCCATGTAGCTCAATGCTCCAGACAAGAAGGAGTATTATTTATTTTAGTTGTCTCTCCTGCGACTAGCAGAGGCAAGATTTAGGTATTACTTAAAATCCAGTGTTGGCGTTTTCTGGTTTAGTCTGTTTTGTGACAGTGAGCAGCCAGGTGAGACTTAGCATTCCATATCTCTGCACAAAGCATATGTTTTGACCCCTCATTAGAACTGTCATGCAGAGAGTTCTATTGTCAGAGGGGTCACAACACACGAGTATCTGTTTATTTAGAAATAAGAGAAATATTATCTTGGAGTTCTCCTCAAAACCTCAGGTACTGAGACAGGTATGTCCTAGCAAACACTTTAGATCTAGATCAAACAGCTTCTTCAAAAGCATTTCATTTCAGGATCTACAATATTTGCTACATGCCAACACTTTTATATAAAAGCCTGACAGGACATAAAGTCAAAGATGGATGATACTTTCATCACATAAATAGGGTAATGGTTAAGATGTTTGGGTATGCCCAGAAGTTTTTCCCCATTTTTACAAAGGAAAACAACTTTTGTGACTTCATGTTTGCTTCCCTGGATATGAAAATCATTCAAAAAGGGGTCTACAATTAAAGAAAAGAATTTGCTCCTAGAGGAGCAAATTTTTTCCTTTAAGAGTTTACCCCACATTGAGAAAAGAGGCAGAAATGAAAATGACAGTTAGTTCCCCTGAGAGTGTACCTATTCACCTTAAGTGCCCTTGCATAAATTGGTAGGGTAATGGTTGAGGCGTAACACTATAACTGTTTGTCAGCAGGAACTGTAGAGCGAGCTAGAACCCCTGATAGTGTCTCAAGTATTGGTTCCTCTGCCAGTAACAAAGGCCGGTTACAGCCTCAGCAGCCCCAGCAACCACAGAAACCTAGTGAATCACCATCCCATTCTCCCTACCAGCAGCCCGGGAGCCAGCCATCACCACAGCCTGGTACCCCTGCTCATCCAGGTGAGTATATTCTTATGGGTATTGATGGTAAAGGTCCAGTTATCAGCCATTTTCATAGACTGGTATCCCAGCCTGAAGAGCTGGATATCAGTCTTTGAAAAAAATGGCAGGCTGGATGTCATTGTGCTCTGTATTTCATACTTGATGTTTAGGGTCCTCAATATATGAAACACCACAACTGTGTCGGTAATGTGTAAGCCATTAGCTCCTGATACAGAGGACCATCTTTATAATGACTGCATTTGATCCCAAACATTTTGACTTCAAACTGAATTTGCTGTCATAAAGAATACATAATTTGAACAATAAGCCCATTCCATTCAAATCAGAATGATGCTATAAAGAATTTTTCTGTTGTAATGAATGCCATTATAGAGAGGACTGACTGTCTATTTATATCAGAGCCGATCTGTGAGAGTATAAGTATTGATGATAGCTCATTAATGGGGTAGGATACTGTATTTAGTGTCAGAATACCAGAATACCTAAATTAAAGCTCTTTAAAAAACTTAAGTTTCTGTTTTGTTGTTATAGAATACAATGTCACAGGGTATTAGTTAGGTATATCATACACTTGTACTGCCTTGCGGTACAAGCTGGCTTTTATAGCGACATGGTAGAGTGCTCGACTTTAGATCAAAGGGTCCCTGGTTTTACCCTCAACCAGGGCATGAGATTTTTTAAGAGTCTGTGACAAATGGTGCCCTACGTGGGCGCGATTTTTCTATCCTGAAATTTACAATAAAATCAGCAACAATATTAGTATCAGTACAGGTCTTGTGTATTTACAATGTGACCAAGCTGTGAAAACAGTATTTATCATTTTTACTTGTCTGCATTATTTGTAAATAGGCACACAGAGTATGTATGGAGGGCAGGGACCTCCCAGTGGTCAGAAGATACCTCCCTGGCAACAACAACAGCAGCAGCAGTCTCCTGTGCAGCCAGCCCAGCAGACAGGGGGACAGTACCCTGCTCAACAAGTGCCATCTGGCTCTACTGTGGGACAAGTTTCAGCTCCAGGTAATACATGTATATGAGCCATTACATGACGAAACCAACACAGTAGTATATGCATTCAGTGAAGACTCAGATGAGCCTGGGCATCCACCCAGTCTGATCAGAGTGTTCACTTTGGCTTAAAGGATAGCTAAGAATCTAAGTTAGCTCTGTGTGGACAGCAAAGACTTTGATCAGACTGGGCAGATGTCCAGGCTGATCTGAGCCTTCGCTTGACGCACATGCCACTTTGTTGGTTTGTCATGTTGCAGCTGGTATGTGCTTTGGAGACTCTCTGATTACCTATCTTTACCAATACACCATATTAATCCAAGCTCCATTGGCATTGCATTTGAAATAAAGGGAGCATTATTTAGCTCCTAAACATTTTGCTAATCACTGTTGCCAAGATCTACAGGTCACTCAGTATTTTGTTGGCATCACTTTGACTCTGCTTCCAGTGAAACACTCTGCTTCCAACAAGACTTGGTTGTTGTTGTGTTATTGTTTAACGTCCACGGTAAACAGCTATGGTCATGTTGGGATGGTCAATTAACCTAACCAGACTATTCCTGGGCTGGCTTAGACCTCCTAAGCGGTTAACTAGTACTAAGTGCACTGACTTTCACCAGTAACTGACAACTGGCCTTCTTGAATCAGTGGAAGGGGAAATGAAACAAGACACTGCTTTAATAGCAGACAATTCAAGGAATAACTTAATGAACCATAAAGTTAATTTTCTTTAGTCTTTTATGCTTGGAATCATACAATACTGGGTGCTGTGCATACAGTTAATTTCCGTAGGGTGATTATGTATGGGGTGGGTCTAATGAAATTCTGTAGCTTATTAGCTCACCTGAGCTGTAAGCTCACAAGGTGAGCTTATAGTATAGGAAGGCTCTGTCGTCCGTCGTCCGTTCACATTTTCAAACAAGAATATCTCCATAACCACCTGGCCAATCTTGATCAAATTTTATGTGTAGCATTGTTGGGGTGGGAGATTGACTGCATTAGTTTTAAGGGCAGATTGGATTGGAACTCTGGTTGCCATGGCAACATATACTACCATAGACATATAATGGGAAAAACTTCAAAAATCTTCTTCTCTGAAACCATGAGGTCCAGAGCTTACACATTTAGTATGTACCAATGTCTAGTGGTCCCCTACATAAATCCTGCCAACCATGCCCCTGGGGCCCAAATTGGCCACACCCCGGGCGTCACTAGCTTCCATAGACTTACAATGGGAAAATCTTCAAAAATCTTCTTCTCTGAAACCATGAGGCTGATAGCTTATATATAGCATGTATCAATGTCTAGTGCTCCCTATGAACCTTCAAAAATCTTCTTCTCTAGAACCATGAGGCCCAGAGCTTATATATATATAGTATGTAGCATTGTTTAGTGGTCCTCTACATAAATCCTGCCAACCAAGCCCCTGGGGTCCAAACTGGCCACACCCCAAGGGTCATAAGCTCCCATAGACTTACAATGGGAAAATCTTAAAAAATCTTCTTCTCTGAAACCATGAGGCCCAGACCTGATATATTTGGTATGTAGCAATGTCTAGTGGCCCCCTACATAAATCCTGCCAACCATGCCCTTGGGGCCCAAATTGGCCACGCCCCAGGGGGTCATTAGGTTCCATAGACTTACAATGGGAAAATCTTAAAAAATCTTTTTCTCTGAAACCATGAGGCCAAGAGCGTATATTTGTAGCATGTAGCAATGTCTAGTGGTCTTCTACACAAATCCTGCCAACCATTCCCCTGGGATTCAAATTGGCCTTGCTCCAGCAGTCATTAGCTCCCATAGACTTACAATGGGAAAATCTTCAAAAGTCTTCTTCTCTGAAACCATGAGGCCCAGAGCTTATTATATGTAGCATGTAGCAATGTCTAGTGGTTCCCTACATAAATCCTGCCAACCATGCCCCTGGGGTCCAAATTGGCCATGCCCTGGGGGGTCATAAGCTTCCATAGACCTTTAATGGGAAATTTAAAAAAAATCTTCTCTGTTACCATGAGGCCCGTAGCTTACATATTTAGCAAGTAGCAATGTCTAGTGGTCCCCTACATAAATCCTGCCAACCATGCCCCTGGGGTCTAAATTGGCCACGTGCTGGAGGTCATTAGCTCCCATAGACTTCCATTGGGAAAATCTTAAAAAATCTTCTCCTCTTAAACCATGAGGCCTAGAGCTAGCTTCCTTAATATGTAGCAACGTTTAGTGGTCTCCAACTTAAATCCTGCCAACCATGCCCTTGGGGTCCAAATTGGCCATGCTGCTCCCATAGACTCATAATGGGAAATCGTCATCATCATCATCATCATATCCATTTTAAAGCCCTGTTTTCCTCTAGCGAGGGTTGGGCTTTTTTGACAAGTTTCTTCGAAGGCGTCCTCTCCACTCAGAACGATTCTGAGGGTCAGCAGAATCCATACATAGCTTCTTTCTGTTGTTCACAAGCACTTCATCCCATGTTTTCCTTGGCCTGCCCGATCTTTTCTGTGCAACCACATTCAGCTTGCGTACTTCTGCAATCCAGCCTGTGCTGCGCTCTACATGTCCAAACCATCTCAAAAGACTTCAAAAATCTTCTTCTCTGAAACCATGGGGCTCAGAGCTTACATATTTAGTATAGGGCAATGTCTAGTGATCCCCTGCATAAATTCTGCCAATCAAGCACCTTAGGTCCAAACTGGCCACACCCCAGGGGGTCGTTTGTTTATTTAGAGCTATATAGCTAAAGAACCTTCAAAAATCTTCTTCTATGAAACCATAAGCCAAGAGTTTATGTATTTAGTAAGCAGCAATTTATAGTACAGTGGACCCTCTTTACAACGACGACATTTGTTCCCAGATATTTTGACGTTAAACTGAATTTGCTGTTATAATGAATGCATATAATGAAGAATAAAGTCATTCCGTGCAAATCAAAATGACGTTATAAAGAATTTTGCTGTTGTAATGAGTGTCGTTGTAAAGAGGGTTGACTGTAATCCTCTACATAAATCCTGCCAATCAAGCCCCTGGGTCCAAACTTGCCACACCCCATGGGGTAATCTGATCCTATAGAATTGCAGCCTGTTTATCAGCTTACCTGAGCTGGAAGCTTACGTTTTAGAACTCTGATGGGTCGTTGCCCTTGGGCTACTTGTAGTTGAATGATGTTCCAAAATTTTTTCATGGAGCTGTGCAAGTGTGATATTAGTCAACAAGCATAATACATGTACACCATCTATGAGCAAGACTTCTCCCTGATATCAAATATGCCAGGAGGGCATAACAAATAAATAGCAGAGCTCCAGAATGCATGAGCATTTCATGTGCATTTTGGCATAGTAAGGTATAATGTAATGAAGGGAAACAACTATTGTGACTTCTTAATTCTTATATGCTTCTCTGGATGACATACCCTTTGGACCCGTATTGAGAAGGGAGGCAAAATGCTTGTGGCAGGGTTGTTCCTCCTGAACGTGTATCCATACACCTAAAAAGTAACTCATAAACGCCCACAAGCAAGAATTTATGACTAATCCAGCATACTCATGTAAGCTGAAGACTAAGTTTATACTTGATTTGTGTTGTTGTCATAGGTTTCCCACCGGGCTCTCAGCAACAGGGATTCCCACCAGTCAGTCAAGAACAGCCCACCCAGGCAGGCTATGGGCAGCAGCAGCAGCCAACCACTTCACAGTATCCTGCATATGGCCAGGGACCACAGGCTGGTATCCAGGGTCAACAACAGGCGTATCAACCACCAGTGCAATATAATCCTCAGATGGGGAGCCAGGTAAGCTAATTCACCCTAGGTTCAAATGGAAAATTGAGGCAGTGAGTAGAATGTATTGGTTAAAAAATTGCCACAGGATATGTCTGTCTATCTCATGTAAGAGCTGTACACGCAATGTGCATTTCTGTATGCAAACAGAAACGGTCCAGATCGGTGGCATACATGTGATGTTAGTAGAGCCTTTTCTGTTCAGTGCATTCTTAATGGGTCCAGAAAAATTGTCACTGTATGTATGCCTGAATTACTGTTATTATTCAGTACGCAAAGACCATAATAAAGGTTGTGAAAAATTACGGTTCAACCCTTGCTATAATAGCACTATTAAAATATGTTTAAACATTTTATATCATTGTAAATTGCTTGTAAAATCATACTTGTGTCCCTGTGTAAAATGAGGGACCAACATGTGCTTTATGAACATGCTTTATGTACCTATTCACAAATAAACATCAAAAAAAAAAAAAAAAAATTGTAGAAAACTAAAATGGAAAACTGTGTTTTATGTTTATTTATAGCCAGGACAGCCATCACAACAACAACAACCCCAGCAGCAGCCTAACCAACCACAACAGTATGGTTATGGTCAGCCTTCACAGCCATCACAGCAGCCTGCTGGCCCTGGACAGGGTCCACCTGCACCACAGGGACCCCCAGGGTCAAACCCATATGCTAGGGGACAGGGAACAGGAGGCTATACAGCGGGATATCCTAGACCAGCAGGAAATTATCCAACAGGCTATCAGTGACAGCCAGTCAAACATAATCATTAATTAAACAAACATGTCATACTGTGCCTCATTTCAAGTTAAGGTGACTGGTTACACTTTCAGGGGAAGCAGCTCTGCCATGTTTCGATTTTGCTGAACAGTTTAGCACCAGTTTAGCATGATTTGCAAACAGCTTAGATCCTAATGAGCGGCCTCATGCAGATCTACACTATTTGCCCTCTAGTCTTTGAATTTTCAATATGAAATGTCTTGGACAAGGCATTTTTGGAATTTTTGTCATCTGCTTTTTGGTGCTTAAAGAGTTAAAGGAAAAACAATTACTTTTAGGGTAGACGCCATTTGGAAGGGTTTCCTCATCTAGGAAAGTAGACAGGAAGTCACAGAAGTTTTTCCCCTTCATATAAATGGGGGAAAAACATGGCAGTGTGTCCATACACCTTGAGGAAATAGCCTGTTTTTCAGAGGGAGGCGATTTAATTGCCTTGGTCTTTGTTGGCAAAAATCAGAAAAATCATCTCCCTTTGCATAATACCTACATTTGGAAAGAAAAAAATCATGTCTCCCATTTGGCAATAGTGAAATCTGTGTAAGCTTGTCACATTGACAATTTGGCAGTTAAAGTGTATTTTTATTTGAGCTGTGTTACACAAGAAAACCAACAAAGTAGCATGTGCTCCCAGCACAGACTCAGATCAGCCTGGGCATCCACCCAGTCTGATCAGAGTCTTGGCTTTGCACTTAGAGGGCAGCTAAGGGTCTAAGCTAGCTTCATGTGGACAGCGAAGAGTCTGATCAGACTTGGCAGATACCCAGGCTGATCTGAGTCTTCGCTTGACGCATAACCACCTTATGGTTTTGCCTTGTCGCGGCTCGTTTTATATGAGGTTACACAGCAACAAATTTCAAAAGTTGATTATTATGAATGTTGTGGCTGTCTTCAAGAGATTATAGCTAGCTTGTCTGTGTGATTGGTTTATCTTTAAAGGAGAAGTAATTACTTATGTGGCTAACATTTGAAGTTTACTGCATTATTAATTAATATATTTATTATTAATGTATCTTGAAAGAACATTGTTATAACTTTTGAAATATTGTCCCTTAGGGTCTACACATTTTTATACGCCCGTTTTGAAAAAACGGACGTATTATGTCATGGCGCTGTCCGTCCGTCCGTCTGTCCGTCAACATTCTTGTACACGCCATAACTCAGTAACCATTTGGGATATCTTCATGAAATTTGGTAGGCATATGTATTAGGGTGGGGGAACATGTCGCGTACAAAAATGGTTGCTCCCCCTTTCTTACTTTTGAAGTTATGCCCCTTTGATTAATTTTATCCCTGTAAGTCTTGTACGCGCCATAACTATATAACCGTTTGGGATATCTTTATAAAACTTCATAGCAATGTGTATGAAGTCCTAACGATGTGTCGCGTACAACAATGGCTGCTCTCCCTTTCTTCGTTTAAGAGTGAATCCCTTTCATTAGTTCTTATCGGCTACTTTGTGTAAACTTTCGTTGTACATGTAATATATTGTCAAGGGAAAATAGTAGAACTAAAAAAGGTATACCGAGTGTATGTAGGTTATCTCCCTTGTTCAAAGATATTATATCAAACCATACAAGCTAGACTGGTCATATTTGGCATACAGGTTGATGACGACATGTTGTATTGTGGGATTGAGAATCAGCCTTCTCCTGCTTATTCTTCCCTGTATTTGCCCCATTTTCTTTCTTTCCATACTTTGAATAATGAAATTTTTCGTCAAAGATTTCTCCACAATCATGCAAGCTAGAGTAGTCATATTTGCTATGCAGGTTGATAACGACATGTTGTATCATGGGATCGAGACCCAGCCTTGTCCTGCTTATTCTTCCCTGTATTTGTCTGATTTTCTTTCTTTCCCTACTTTGAATAATGAAATTTTTCGTCAAAGATTTCTCCACAACCATGCAAGCTAGAGTAGTCATATTTGGTATGCAGGTTGATGGCGATATGTTGTATCGTTGGATTGAGAACCAGCCTTTATCTGCTTATTCTTCCCTGTATTTGTCCAATAGTCTTTCTTTCCATACTTTGAATAATAAAATTTTTCGTCAAAGATTTCTCCACAACCAAGCAAGTTAGAGTAGTCATATTTGGTATGCAGGTTGATGGCGATATGTTGTATCGTTGGATTGAGAACCAGCCTTTATCTGCTTATTCTTCCCTGTATTTGTCCAATAGTCTTTCTTTCCATACTTTGAATAATAAAATTTTTCGTCAAAGATTTCTCCACAACCAAGCAAGCTAGAGTAGTCCCATTTGGTATGCAGGTTGATGACGATATGTTGTATCGTGGGTTTGAGAACCAGCCTTTTATTGCTCATTCTTCCCTGTATTTGTCCAATATTCTTTCTTTCCATACTTTGAATAATGAACTTTTTCATCAAAGTTTTCTCCACAACCATGCAAGCTAGATTAGTCATATTTGGTATGCAGGTTAATGATGACTTACTGTATTGTGGGATTGAGAACCAGACTTCTCCTCTTTTTATTCCCTGTATTTGTCTGATTTTCTTTCTCTCTTTACTTTGAATAATGCATTTTTTGCGCAAAAGATTTCTATGCATCTGTAAGTAAGAGTAGGGAATTTTGTATGCAGGTTGATGAGAACTTGTTGTATTGTGGGATTGAGAACCAGTCTTCTGCTTATTCTTCCCTATATTTTTCCAATTTTCTTTCTCTCCTGACTTTGAATAATGTAATTTTTTGTAACAGACTTCACAGCAACAATTCATATTTGGTATACATGGTAACAATGATTTCTAGGGGTATAACAATACATCGGACTATCGATATATCGCAGTTGTAACATTGTCAATAGTCACTATCGATAGGGAAAGCTGCAATGTCAATACTATCGGCAATAGTGTTTCCAATATCGCAATAGTTTCAATAGTTTCTAGACATGCATCTATTTCTTGAAAGAGTCTTTAGCTAAAAGAATAATAGAAATGCTTGTGGATTCCAAAGAATGAAAAATAATATTTTCTTGTATTTTGTAGTCAAGGTGTGCATGTTGTGGAACAATAGTCATTTAACAATGCTTTTCAGCGTAAATTTGTGAACATACCAGATTTTTATACAGAAAAGCTCAGTTTCTGGATAAAAAATCTGTCCTCAATAGTTATCGCAATGCATTGCAATAGCAACCTGCAATAGTAATAGTATTGCAATGGTGCTTCTTGCAATGTCAATACTATCGCAATAGTCATTTATAGACTATCGTTACATCCCTAATGATTTCTCTCCCTCTTTATGCTTTTTGTTACGAAAATAATACCATTTGATTTAAGCAATTAAGGGGGGGGTGGTATAGTCGGATTCGCTTACAGTTCTAGTTAATTATAGAGTGGTTGCCCCTGTTTGTCTGCCTGTCTATCCTTTTGTAAACAATCTTGTTCATTCTGTAACTCCTTTAGGACATTGAAACGGGCGTATTATGCGCCGCTTGCGAAGCCCTTGTTTTTGTAATGTAAATATCCGTATAAAATGCTCCTTATGTGAGCTGTAAAGAATGGTGATGCAGATCAGCATTAAAACAAGAAATAGTTAGAATTCAGTTTTATTGAAAATTTGATGGCACTTTCTGAAGAAATCAGCTGTGACATAACAAAACCAGCAAAGTGGCATGTGCATCCAGCAAAGTCTTAGATCAACCTGGACATTTGCCTAGTATGATCAGAGTCTTTGCTGTGTTCTTAAAGGGTAGCTAAGGGTCTAAGCTACCTTCATGCCGACAGCAAAGACTCTGATTAGAATAGGCGGCTGCCCAGGCTGATCTAAGTCTTCGCTGAATGAACACTTTGTTGGTTTTGTTGTGTCGCATTTCAAACATATTTCATACACAGCCTACCATAAAAATTTATTCAGGTTTAAGTATCAGCCGATGTGCGTATGGTTCAAGCCAAGGCCATGATTATTCTCTTGCCTCTTGATTAGGTCATTGTTGTCATCATTTGACCTGTTTCTTGCCCCTGCTTCCTTCCCCTCTTAAGTTCCAACTGCTGTCAGGCGAAATACTGTTGTGTGTGGGAAATGAAAGAGGGTTTACAATTTCTTTTTTCCTTTACGGTAAAAATACATGTTGTGGATCGGGCTTAGAACTGCTTGTTGAGATGGCTCTAATGAGAGGCCACTATATACCCATGTATGCAAAAACAGCCAGAAAAATCTAAATGAATTTTGCCTTTATTTTTAGTCCAGTCATAAGTCCAGTTAAAATGCATTCATTAGTTCTCTTAAATTGCATGTCATACTTTTCCCCTGTTCTCATTTATGAATTGTTATTGTTTTGTGATCAGGCTGGGTGGGGTGGGGGGTGGGGGGGGGGGGGTTCTCATTTATGAATTGGTATTGTTAAACTATTGTTTGTGATTGGGGGGGGGGGGGTGCTTATGGATTATCATCAAGCACATTTGTGATGGTTGGCCATGCACTTCGAATGAACATACATGATGGCTTACCATAACGTACTTACTTAAATTTGTATCACAAGATGTCACCACATGTCAGAAGGATGAAGTATGATGGAATGCCATAACATTAGTTCCTTTTTGTTTTATGGCTGACCATAACAAAGGCAAAAACCCCCAAGTACTTTTCTGTCGAGAAACTGCTGCAAAACCTTAAGTAACTTGAACAGTTAGCATCCGTTTCAAAAAAGCAAGCGTTGTAGACAATTTTGATTGTAACAGTTTATATAAACTAAAAACTAAACTTGTATATTCCTGGAAATAAAACAAGCCAAATGCACAGCTATAAAATTTAGTCTTGTTTTACAGAGAATAGTTACGGATTTTGCCAAATATCAATTTTAAACGCAGACCGGTCATACTGAGCATTGCTATTTTAGTAAGCTGGATTGAAAAAATATAAAGGTTATGGCAGACCATCACAAATGTGCGTGATGGAAAACCGTAAGTCCCCAGACTGGTGATGTCACATAAACCACCCATAAACGAACATTAAGCATTTTCACATGTTATTACCCTACTATTAAAAAGTAAATCAGATTTTCTTTGAATGACAAACATGAATGGAAAATGAATATTATCATATTTTGCTTTCTTTATGTAGGAACGAATGTTTACAATTAACTGTGGTGAAAATAATTATTCTTATATTTTTTTTCGGGAATCTTCATAAATTATTTTGATACTAATTAACATCTTTATTTCATCCATGAAATTTGTATCTGTTAGTATCATAGTGACATATAAAGGTTGGTACACATGTGCATTTAAATGTGTTTAAAAAAGCCACTCTGCATTAACATGAGAATTCATTCAAATCAGCTTTAATTGCTTTGAATATTTCTGTTGTATGGTCCATTAAGGTTCTCTGTATTGTTCTGGAGTTGTTGCTTATTTGTGTGAAGTTGCATTACTGCCCTAGAATAAGCATTTTAATTTTCAAATGACAGCCTGTCTCTAAAATTTTAGTGAATATTTCATGGAGACCTTCTCTTGCATCATTTTCCTATCATGTTCCAAAAATAAATGAGCCGCAACATGAAAAAACTAACAAAGTGGCATGTGCGCCCAGCAAAGACCCAGACCCAGATCAGCCTGGGCTTCCGCCCAGTCTGATCAGAGTCTTTGCTGGCCGCATGGAGGTAGCTTGGAGCCTTACCTACCCTTTAAGCGCCTAGCAAAGACTCCGATCAGACTGGGGGAAGCCCAGGCTGTTCTGAGTCTTTGCTGGGTGCACCTGTCTCTTTGTTGGTTTTGTTGTGTCGTGGCTCATATTTAGTTTCAATGCAAGAAGAATGATCATCTATGTTTCTTTCATGCATTTATGTTTTATGGGTCCCCCAGAAGACAGGGTGATAATCAGATATATATTCCACCAAACGTAGTAAATGTTAATGCATGATAACTATGGTTGGTCTGATGATCATACCGGTATTTACATTTTTGTGTTTTAAAGTGAATGAATAGGTACAGTTTCAGGGGTACCAACTCTGCTACTTTCATTTCTGTCTCCCTTTCTTAGTGGTGGTTGACTCTTAAACGAAAGAATTGCTCTGCTAGGATCAATTCTTCCCCTAAGAGGAGACCTTGACTCCAAAGGGCTTTGTCATCCAGGGAAACAAATAGAAAGTCACTAAAATGTTCCCCCTTGTGAAAATAGTGAAAGAACTGGGAGGTTTTACCCATTTAACATGTGGCGGGGTATAAAAACTGTTTTGCATAGATGAAAGAAGTATATCTCTGTGTTACCATTACTGTTACGTTTGTTAGTAGCAGCCATATGCTATGAATATGGAATTCAGTTGCATTAATTTTGCTGGCAGATCTTTTTTCCCCCTTCCACACGGTGGTTATACCAATTTTAGCTACCTGTGCTGTTGACCGAGATGGTACTATACAAAGTGGCTGTTGACCGAGAATTTGGTTGTAAGCATGACCATTAATGGTAAATGATACTGTTGTTAATGGCTGTTGACCAAGCTGATACTGCTGTTGATTGTCTCGATGGATAGCCACCTTTTGCACGTATGGTAATTGACTGGCTTGGTCAACAGCACAGGTAGAGAAATTGGTATTACCATTGTGCTTCCAAAACAATGCAAAAAAAAAAGTCTGTCTTGTAAGACGGATTTAGATTTTTTAAAAATTTTTTTGAAAGGGATAAAAACCCTGTTCTTAAGCCAGATAAATGTAGTAGAGAGTGTTCGAACAGTTTAGGTAACTACAGTAGATAAGTGTTGGAAAAAAAGCAGAAAAAAATGAATTTGAAACAAAACGTCAGAAAAGAGTGACAATAACAATGTAGTCTGTCTTGAATAGATGATGTTGACTGATGTATCTTTATTTTGTGACTGGCATTAGCTAAGATTCCAGAGCTCCAGATAAGAGAGGGTATTGAAGTTAATTCAAAGATAATTTTTCCTATTTTTCTATGAATACATGTTGTGCCCCCTCATTAGAACCCTCTGGGCGAGACAGTTCTAATGAGGGGTCACAACTTATGTTTATTTTGAAAAGTATGGAAAATTATCCCTGTTACCCCTTCTTATCTGGAGCTCTGGGTTCTATTCATCATTATGGTCACCAAAGATGTAAATTGTATAAATTTGTACATATTATACATAGATAGATATATGAAGTACTCAATGTGAGCTTGTGTTGTAAAGATTTTATAGGCTTATTGTTGGTTGGTGAGCAATCAGGTGATAATACAATTCCTATCATGTACAAATTGGTGAATAATTATTTATCTTCCCTGTCTATAATATAGAGGATCTTACATGAGTGCTCATGTATTATTGAATTTATTAAACGAGTTGGGGAAAATGATAAGATGCGAGGCTTTGCCGAGCATCTTATCGTTTTCACCAACGAGTTTAATAAATTCAATAATACAGGAGCACGAATGCAAGATTCTATTTATCATATGACACTAAAATCGCATTTTATTAGCAAATTTTGCACTAAAACGTTACGGCTTTGCCATTAGAAAACGCGACGTTTTTATGGACGTCAACGCATATGCGCTATAGCGTTACGACGTAATTTGCATATTTAATCCACTAGTTGATTATAGAATTTAATGCACGGCTTTCTTACACTCTCAGATGCGACGTCATATGATAATGATAGTTAAATCAGAGGTCCAAATGAGATAGGGTTTTGTGATAGTTCGGGAATTTTTTCTTGATCTTTTTAATTTTCTTGATTTTTTCTTGAACCTAACTGAAACATCTGGAACTATGCTTTTATACAAACAGTATTAATCCTGTGAAATGCCATGTGGGCATTGCATTTAAGAACAGGGGCATTAACTACTGCTGGAAGAGTAACAAACCAGCCACTAGCCAAAATGCTTGTTACAAACAGTATTGATTTCAACCATAAAAGGATAATATTTACACTTTGTCATCGTTTAATTAGTTGGCAAATACATGACATAATTGATTTCTCCCACTGGGGGCATGTGTGAGTAATTTCTTCAATCCGATAGACAAGGTACTCTGCACCCAATGTGCCCTGAGCTTGTAATAGGGTTATCAGGGTGGTGGTTGGTGATGGCAGTGTCACTGAACATCAGTGGTGGCATCCACCTTATCACACTGTCAAAACTGTACAGGGGCCGTATTCATAAAGTTGTCTGGAACTAAAACAAAACAATAACTGGCCAAACAGTGAAAATCCTGATGAGACGGCTCATTATGAGCCGCCTCATCTGGATTTTCACTGTTTGCAATGGTATTGTAATGGTATGTCCGAATTTACCCGCCTGTCCGAAGTTACCCGACTCTCCCCTAGGGGGGCTACATTCCCTGGGTAAGAAACCATAGCAGGCACATTACCTCAGTGTGTCTTGTGTTCTGCATGCACCTGGGGCCGTATTCATAAAACGACTTAAGTCGTTGCTATGCTGTTGCTAAGGCTAAATTTCTTTGAAGGAGATTCCCTACAACTATGAAATTTGCTCTGGAGGAACAGTCTTACTATAGGGGAGAGTCGGGTAACTTCGGACAGGCGGGTAAATTCGGACATACCATTGCAATACCATTGCAAACAGTGAAAATCCAGATGAGGCGGCTCATAATGAGCCGTCTCATCAGGATTTTCACTGTTTGGCCAGTTATTGTTTTGTTTTAGTTCCAGACAACTGACATATAAAGGAAACAAATGTCACTGTCCGAATTTCCCCACTGTCCGAAGTTACCCGACTCTCCCCTATACAAGCACTACTTGACCACAAACAAACAAGCAAAAAATTATTGATTGACCATGGTCAACAGGTGACCATTATAAGCTATAACAATTGGAGATTTTAGGCCTGGAATTTGCAATAGTGGTAAGTCAGTTTGATATTATTTTCATGAAAACAGGATGGGACATTTATCTGAGAGAGGGCATTTGTTAGGATTAATACAGTAGTCTCAGAGATAACATCAATATGGCAGCTTACAGCAAGGAAAAGATAACTATTTAAGTACTGATTTTAAGTATAGATAAAGTTTGTTCCCTTTGATTATTTGGTAAATAAATGCTGAAAGACTAGCCAGATCTTTAATGCTTAAATGATGTATGGGTACACTTTTTGGGAAAACAGCTTTACCATTTTGTTCTCTGTGCCTCCCTTTTCAATGAGGATAAACAAAGGAAATAATTTGCTCCTGTAGGAGCAGATTCTTTTCTGTAGAGTAAACCCCATTTTGGAAGGACTACATTATCCAAGGAAGCTAACTGGAAGAAAAGTTATTTCCCTTTGTATAAATGGTGGAAAAACTGTAAGGTGTACCCATATATCTAACAAGCTCAGTGGTTGTGCTTTTCATGATAAGAAATGTGCCTGGATAAGAAGGTTCTCATGGCATGTGCAAACGGTGCTGACTCAGATCAGCCAGTGTGTTCCCCATTCGTATAAACAATCTATGGATCCTGAACAATCTACTACTGACTTTCAGTATCTAGAAATCAAGAGGGACCATAGTGTTTACTTTTAGATAACAGTAGAGCAATATCATCACAAATGCACTTTAAAACTGTTGGAAAATACAGGATCGAAATATACATTGCAAAGTCTTGAATGAATCTTCACTGTCTGCACATTCAGTAAGGTGCCTTTCTTATGTCTTTGAAGCTGTTTAGGTGGTTTTGACACCTAGTGTTACCAAGTTTTGCACATGTGTGCGCTGATTTTTAGCTCGCCTGAACGAAAGTTCAGGAAGAGCTATTGTTGTCACCTTGGCGTCGGCGTCAGCGTCCGCGTCCGCGTCGGCGTCCGGATTGGATGTTTTGGTTAAAGTTTTTTAAAGACCTGTATCTCCTTAACCCATGGATGGATTCTTTTGATACTTACTCTGTAGTTAGATATTGGTCCAAAGTTTAACAGGGTGCCACCCCCACCCCACTCCGTGACCTTGATGTCAAGGTCATGGACTTAGAAAATTGGGAGTTTTTTTGGACTGGATGTTTTGGTTAGAGTTTAATAAAGCCCAATATCTCCCTAACCCATGGATGGATTTCTTTGACACTTGCACTGTACTTAGATATTGGTCCAAAGTTTTCCAAGGTACTACCCCCACCCCCCTCAGTGACCTTGATGTTAAGGTCATGAACTTAGAAAATTGTCTTTTTATTGACTGGATGTTTTTAAAGACACATATCTCCTGAATTCACAGATGAATTCTTTTTATATTTGCACTGTAGTTAGATAATAGTCCAAAGTTTCACATAGTACTTCCCCGACCCCCCCTCAATGACCTTGATGTCAAGGTCAGGGACTTAGGAAATTTGGTCTTTATTAAAGTTTTCTAATTGCGTACTGATTCATAATGCTTTGCAGAGATTCAATTTACACTTGAACTGATGTTAGACACTGTTTTGAGTTTTTACAAAACACCATATACTTACCCCACTGGATAACCTTGAAGTCAAGGTCATCAACTTCTTTGAATTTTGACTTAAAGATTTGGTAAAGTTTTATATTTATGAAGACATAATTTCACAGTGCCACGATGAACTCAGTTGATACTAATACTTGGACTGATGTTAGATAATGGTTCAAGGTTTTCATACATCCAAGCCGCTGCAGCCCCCCACCCCCACCCCTTAGTTCTTTGACCTCAAGCTTATGGACTTTGACATTTCATGTGGATTTTTTTAATTTTAATTTCATTTTAAGACTTATTTCTGAGATAGCTTTTGTTTATAAACGTGTTGTCATTATGGACATGCTTGTCTGAAGTTTTATGCTTAGTAGTCCACACCACCATAGCAACTGTGTGATGGGCAAGCACCTATTCAGGCGAGCTATGCTGTCAGGCGACAGCTCTTGTTACTTGCCCATCCAAAAGCACAAGAAAAGATACTATAGTCACCCTGGAGTCTGCGTCGTCGTCACAAAAGTTGTTTCCCTTTGAAAAAATGGTGGAAAAATATGGCAGTGTACTTGTATACCTTGAGCACCTGCTTCTTGATCAGAACAAATAATTCCTTGGAAAATCTGTTTCTTTGGTAAGAAGACAGAGGTTTTTAGCTTGCCTGTACGAAAGTACAGAGAGCTGTTGTCACCCTGGCGTGAGTGTTGGCATGAGCGTCAAACGTTGAAGTTTTAAGACAAAGTTTTTTATTGATGGGCAAGACACTGTCAGGCAAGCTATCCTGTATGCGGACAGGCCTTGTTCTCTTTAAAAAACAGTCTCAAAACAAAAAAAAATGGATCTAGATTTATGGGATTGTTTTGAAGGTGAGAAGCCATCTTATAACCGATTTTCACAAGACTGATTTAGATACTTTTGGTCATTCTAGAAAAGGGAAAGCCAGAGCCCTAGATAAGAGGGCGTATTTGGTGATAATTAGGGATAATTTTTGTTAATTCTGCATAAAAACATATGTTGTGACCCCTCATCTGAACCGTCTCGTCGAGACGGTTCAGATGAGGGGTCACAACATACGGTTTTGATGAGAAAAAAGAAAAATTATCCTTAATTATCATCAGATACTCCCTCTTATCTAGAGCTCTGGAAAGCTGCATTTTGTATCCAAATTAATACAGTATGTGAGAACTGCAAAATGTTGTACCTCCAGACCATTGTGTGCACTTGCACAGTCTGGTCAGGGCACACAGTATTCAAATTTAGAATGCAGAATGGGCTGGGACAGCTTTATTTTTATGAGCAAATTACACATACCCTGACCAGACTGCACAGAATGCAGGCTGGGTTTGGCATGTGCAGATTTTCATGACATTTTTCCGACAAAACTCAATTTTAGAATATTTCACTGATAATTTAATCTATTTCTGTTCTTTGTAGCAGAAAGTTTTAATAAAATGTAATTAAAACGAGCATACCTTGCCCTTATAAAGTTAATAGGCATATTACTGCCTTATCTTCCAATGAAGGTCAGTAGAAACTGTTCGGTGATTATACTTCGAATGATACATACGCCAAATTTACTGGAATGATGGTAAATATATGGACAGGAATCCCTTGGCAAACAGAGCAGATCCAGATCAGAATGCTCCTTAGGAGCATTCTGATCTTGGTCTACTCTGTTTGCCTACCCCCATTATTTTTGCAATGTTACTGGGTAGTAAAGTTTGCAAATTTGAATTTTAGGATAATTTATATGATTGGTTAAGATGTTCTATATGATTGGTTAAGATGTTCGGATATTTACGTTTGATAATCTTATCATAAGTGTCAATCTACCACATGTCAAATGCTTTCCACTTTTGGAGAACAGGTGTGGTCTTTTGAATTTGACTTTTTTTGCAAGAAATAACCTGGCATGTACTGTAGTTATGGTAAATATTAGGACAGAGGGTGCCTTTAACAGTTACTGGTATTTTTTTTTTTTAAACATGTTGATTTCAAAATATTGGGGCATAAATAGAATGAAGGACAGATCAGACCTTGATTTGTTTATTTTTTAGGAATCTGATCTGATCTGCTAGTTAATGCTGTCTGTTCAGGTACTGCTGTCCTATTTTTGGAGTCGTTGTGGTATTTTTGGAAACAGGTGTGGTCTTTTAAATTTGAGACTTTTTAAAAAAAAAAATAAAATAACCTTTTGTGGTTAGCAGATAGCACAAAAAATGACAATTTTGCTGCTACATTTGAATTTATTATTTTGAGAAGTACATTTTTTTGATTTTATATGAAAATAGTAAGGCAGTTAGGCAGCCTTATCTAGACATACCCATGCACCAATTATATGATAAATTTTATAAAACACTAATGCTTAGCCTTTCCAAAGTGACCCCAAAAATCTAGATCTGTCTTCCAAGCTAGATGCATCTAGATTCTGGGATTGTTTTGGAAGTGAAAAACCAAAAGCGGAATTAATACAATATACCGTAATGTGTGTAAGTATTGAAACACCTGAAATAATAACTTTTCCATTTGTTCCAAATGGAAAATTAATTATTTTAGGTGTCCCAAAAATTAGGCACATTACAGTATTTACATGCTTGGGGTCGTTTTTATACCCCGCCACACTTTAGTGGCAGGGTATTATGATATACCTTTCGGTGTCAGTCCGTCCGTGCTCACCATTTCCGATCGATAACTTGAGTATTTATTCACAGAATTTTTTCAAATATTGCATACATATTGTTATCGGCAATGAGTGGTATGGGATTGTTAGTGGGCAAAATCCGTCCATTTTTAACAGAGTTACTGCCCTTGTTCATGTTGGAAAAATGGTTTCTGGCCTGTTATTCCTTTACTGTTTATGATATCTGAATGAAACTTCACAGATATGTTGAACATCAAAGGTTACATATTGTGACTAGGGGTCATCACTCTGACCTTTCCGGTTTGGGAGTTATTCGCCCTTGATAGGTCTGAAAAATGGTTTTTGACCTGTAGTTCCTTTACTATAAGGAATATTTGAATGAAATTTCACAGATATGTTGAACATCAAAGGTTACGTATTGTGACTAAGGACCGTCACTCTGACCTTTCCAGTTTGTGAGTTATCTGCTCTTGATAGGTCTGAAAAATGGATTTTGACCTGTAGTTCCTTAACTATATGGAACATCTAAATGAAACTTCACAGTTATGTTGTACATCAAAGGTTACATATTGTGACTAAGGGCCGTCACTGTGACCTTTCCAGTTTGTGACTTATCCACCCTTGACAGGTCTGAAAAATGGTTTTTTACCTGTAGTTCCTTTTAATACTATAAGGAATATTTGAATGAAACTTCACAGATATGTTGAACATCAAAGGTTATGTATTGTGACTAAGAACCGTCACTCTGACCTTTCCAGTTTGTGAGTTTTCTGCCCTTGATTGATCTGAAAATGGTTTTTGACTTGTCGTTCCTTTACTATATTGAATATCTGAATGAAACTTCACAGATATGTCGAACATCAAAGGTTACATATTGTGACTAAGGACGGTCACTCTTACCTTACCAGTTCATAAGTTATTTGCCCTTGATAGATCTGAAAAATGGTTTATGACCTGTAGTTCTTTTTCTGTATGAAATATCGAAATGATACTTCACAGATATGTTTAACATCAAAGCTTACATATTGTGAATTAGGACGGTCACTCTGACCTTTCCAGTTTATGAGTTATTTACCTTTGATAGCTCTGCTACTATATGGAATATCTGAATGAAACTTCACAGATATGTTTAACACCATAGAATAAGAAACGGAGTTTCTCAGCTCAAAGAAATGCTTTACTGCCTGATCTAAATCTACACTGGTCTGAATGCCCCTCATTGTTAGAAATCTCACAAGACTGCTATGTATGAATGGTTTATATTAATATCTATTTGCAGTATGGACATCATATCTCTGTCCATCCCAGTTCTGTGGCTGTTTAGCTATTATATATTTAAAAAAATGTTATGATGTCCAGCAGTGGCGGGGTATCATGCAGTGCCTGCGGTGCTTTTATTTGGAGAAGAAAACATGCCCCATCCTATAGCTGAATAAATACATAAGGGTCATCCCAGTAACTTTCTTGGCACCAGGTCTTACTCAGAGGCCCAATACAACAAGGGTAACATTTTACAAGTTAATGAATTAAATGCAATGCATTAAATGCAAAATGACCTTTTGGTTAGCAGATAGTATTAAAAGTGACATTTTTTGTGACATTTGAATTTGTTATTTAGAGAAGTATATCTTTGGACTTTATATGAAGATAAGTAAGGTGAATTTAAGCACTTTTTTTCTTAAATTACCTGCAAATTATATGATAAATTTGATAAAACTCTAATGCTTATCCTCTCCAAAATGACCCAACAGAAATCTAGATCTGTCTTCCAAGATACATCTAGACTTTGGGATTGTTTTGGAAGAAAAAAAAAACAATAAGGGAATTAAAAAAAACAACATACCCGTAATGTGTGTAAGTATTGGAACACCTGAAATAATAAATTTTCCATTTGTTCCAAATGGAAAATTATTTATTTTAGGTGTCCCAAAATTTAGGCAAATTACAGTATTTACTTGCTTGGGGGCCATTTTGGAAAGTAAAATGCCCCATCTTGAAGCTGAATAAATACATTAGGGTCATCCCAGTAACTTTCTTGGCACCGTATCTTACTCAGAGGCCCAATACAACAAGGGTAACATTATTACAAATTAATGAATTAAATGCAATAAAAGAATAATATGGTAGACTAATAAAAGTAAATACAGTCATTATCTTCACTTTGGTCTGCTGAAATAGTGCAGTTGATTTTCTTTTAATGGCAGCAGGGGTGCAATCCATATGAGATATGTATGATCCATACTAGACATCAGTGGTACTGGCGGAAAAAGTAGACCAGACCATAGAAAAAAAAATCAAAAGAGCCATAAGAATTCTAAAAATTGGGACACCAAATATAATTACTGTAATTGTCTACTCTAAAAATTTTAATAGTTCTGTTTTGTAATGCAATAATGCAACCAAAATATGTAAATTGAATGGCAAACAGTGGAGACCCTGATCAGACTGCTCTTTTCAGAGCAGTCTGATCTGGGTCTCCACTGCTTGCTTAGATATGTGTGTCCCAATATTTAGAATTTTTATGATTTTTTTAACAGACATGAGCCGGGCCGCGTAGCGCAATCGGTAGGGCACCTGACTCATAAGTCAGAGGTCCTGGGTTCGATACCGTCTGGCCACATACTTTCTTTTCTCCTTCCGCTGATTCAAGAAGTGCAGTTGTCAGTTACTGGCGAAAGTATGTGCACTTAGTACTGGTTAACCGCTTAGGAGGTCTAAGCCTGCCCAGGAATAGTGTGGTTAGGTTAACTGACCGTCCTGACATGACCATAGATATTTACTGTGGACGTTAAGCAATAAATCAATCAATTGAACAGACATGAGCAAACAGTGAAGAATAGATCAGACTGCTGCTTTAGAACTGCAGTTTTATATGAGCCAAGATACGACAAAACCAACAAAGTGGATGTGCGCCCAGCAAAGACTCAGATCAGCCTGGGCATAAGGGTAGCTTAGGGTCAAGGCTACCTCCATTCCGACATTGAGGGCTTTGATCAGACTGGGTGAATGCCCATGCTGGTCTGAGTCTTTGCTGGGCGCACATGCCACTTTATTGGTTTTCTCCTGTCATGGCTCATATGACTAGATAGTGACTCAGCTTGGGGTAAAAATTGGGTAAATATTGGGACAGATAGGTTTAAGCAAACATTTCAGACCCAGATAAAACTGCCCCAGTAGGAGCAATCTGATCAGGGTCTGCATTGTTTGCTATTCCAGCTGCATCTACAGTTTTTTGGCACAAGTCTGTATTGTAAAACCAAACTGTTCCATTTTCAGAGCAGTTATGGTAATTATTTTAGGTGTCCAAATTTTTTTTACACGGAAAGAATAAAAACTTTGAAGTTCACCTCTTAGGAAAAGCAGTCGTAAAATTGTATCAAATTACATAAAGGTTATTCCACAACTGCAGCGAAGTGGATAAGGTGTGAGGCTACCACTCTTGGGGTTGTAGTTTTGATTCCCCGCTTCTCCAGTTTTTCTGATGAGACTTTAAACCAAGGTCCCGTCTCTGTATGACCTTTGTGTTGATGGGATATTAAATCTTGAGTTTACTCACACACTGACCATTCCACAATCTAGAAAGTCTCCCATTTGGCTTCAAACACCATGAAAAAATGAAACTTTGAAGCCATGAAAAATATGCCATATCCAGTCTAATAGCAGATTTTCATTTTGATGTAATTAATTCATTATAAAAAATAGTATTGTAAGAAAGTCATTGTATTGCTAAGATAAAAATTTTGACCCTAGAGTGTATCATAGAAAATAATTCTAATGCCCACAGGAGACTCTGATAAACCATCAACGATTTTGAGGCCTAAAATAAGTCCAGAATTGAAGCCACACATGCAAGGAACTAATATCATTTAATGAAAAATGTGAAAACAAATGATTAGAATCAGAATTACCTAATTTGTGAAAGGGGAAAAGAAATGGTGTTTTTTGGCTACTGCAAACATAAAAGACACAGATCAGCCTGCACAAATCGCAGGCTGATCATTGTCCTCCCATTTTGCATCAAGAATCTGTAGATTCTGAGAAATCTAGGATAGAGACCAATCTGTGAAGAGCAGAATGACCGATTTGAAACTTTGAACATTTATTTCAATATGGCTTGCAGTGTGGGTACAGTCACAAATTCCACCATTTTTGAAAAGGGAATTTCTTTTCTGACTTCTTTTTCGCTTTTCTGCACAATGTGCTCATCCGAAATGTAGTCCATACTTAAAGGAAAGATGTTGCTTCTACAGGAGCAAATTTTTCTCTTTAAAAGTTGAACCCTGTTGAGAAGGGAGGCAAAAATGAAAATTGTGGATTTGATTGCTCTGAAAGGGTATCCATTGATGTGGAAGTGTGGCTGATTGAGCGGAGACGCGAGAAAACCAATAAATTGGCATGTACGCCCTACTCAGCCTTAGATCAGCCTGGGCCTCTACCCAGACTGAGTACAGTCTTTGCTGTCCACACTGAACTAGCTTAGACCCTTAGCTACCCTATAAGTGCACAGTGAAGACTCTGATCAGACTGGGCAGATGCCCAGGCTGATCTGAGTCTTCAATGGGCGCACATGTCACTTTGTTGGTTTTCTCGTATTGTGGCTCATCTGTGGATGGTCCCACAGTACAGCATGTGAACAATGATGGTCCAGACCAGTTTGTGCAAAATTTTGTGCTTCCTCTTCACCTAGCTCAATAATTTGAAACAATCAATATTTGATACCCTTATCAGACCTTGCAGATTGGTAAACTGGTCTTGCTGAATTGTGATTTTCCCCATGTGATGCCTCAATTATTTTACTATTTCTGCTTGTCAGATTGTACAAAATTCCGTATAAGTCAAAATAGCTTAATATTCTTAAGGGTCAAAAGGAGAATAATAAGGGAAAAGTTGATTAACACTGATTTTATAAACTCACTATTGTATGTTTTGATATGATCTTTGTGTTGTGTCAAATGGTACCTTGTCATGCAATCGACATTCCTTTAAGTTCATTTTCTTTGTGAAATACATTATTATTAGATTTTATTCATATTTGAGAAAGTACAAGTGCTCCAATTTCTTTTTATATGTATTGCCAATTTTAGAGATGATTTAGGAAAAATATATATATAAATAAATAAAATAAAAGGAAAGTTAACAAATAAATAAGTGAATAAAAACATGAAGTTATCATATTAAAACAAAGGCGTAAAA
>OZ022502.1:64425350-64590470 GCA_963989385.1 Ctena decussata | reverse complement strand
AGTCTTTCAATTTGAGGATTTATTCGCTGCGCAGCTGCGTATATTTTCAGTATTGTTCCACATTTCACAAGAGTTCATTGGTTAAATAACACGTATGTTTAAAGTTAGCCAACAATATCAAAGGCCAATGAATATCTAATCTTCGTGTTTCCCTATGGCATGTCAAACGTTGCATTATTCGATTTTTTTTATATTTCTATTTGATTTTCTTTCATTTGTATTGTATACTTTCATAGTTGTATTCAGTCTCTGTCCATTTCTATTGTAGAGGTTTTGTTTCAATTCTATAATCGATCATTTGTATTCAATATCTGTTCATTTCTATTGTATAAGTTTTGTTTATATTCTATATTCTATTATTTCTATTTAATAATTAATGGTTTGTATGCTAGATTGCTCCATTACTGTTCACTGACTTTCATTTATATTCTATATTTTTTCATTTATATTCTAAATCACTGTATTTGTATTGTATAATTGTGATTTGCATTTAATATTTTCATATTTGTACTAAACTTCTGCTCATTTCTATCATATATTACTTCATTTCTATTTTATATTTTTCATTTGTATCCTATATTTCGAAATTTACATTCTGTACTTAGTGATTTATATTTGATAAGCTCGCATTATTTGATTTCTATTCTAAATTGTTTCATTTCTATAACATATTTTTAATTTCTATTCTATAGTTCTAGATTTGTATTTAATAACTATTGCTTCTATTTGAGGTTTTCCGTTTATATTGGTAAATTGCTTTATTTATATTCATAACTCGTTTATTTCTATTGTATATATTGTTGCGTTTATATTCATTGAGACGCCTATTTATATTCAATGAGAACTCTTGCATTTGTATTGTATAATTTGTTTATTTACTTTGATACGTGGCATTTCATTGGCTAAGAAAAATTGGGATTTCATTGGCTGAGAAAAAATGGGTATGTCTAGTTACCGGAACCAATATCAGTCCGGCCATTATAGGCTTACCACCGACATACCAGACGGCTTGAGTAATAATAAATAAATAAATAATAAAAAAGATAAGACTGTACACGTGACACCCAGAGATTTCTGTGCTGCCATTCACTAGGACTGCACCTGTTGCCTTGTATAGAGCTGCTCAATGTTGCAAACCATTTATAAAAGAATCGCAGAAAAACTGGTCAAACACTATCTTATAATGAAGACAGCTGGTAGCTGAACAATTACCTTGCCTGTTATCAAACTGTAATATCCCAAACAGCACAGGATTTCAGTTCAAGTAATAGCTTTCATTTTGGCAAAAATTTGAAACATTTGATCTTGGAAATTAAGTAAATCAGTAGAGCTAAAGTATTTAGCTTCTCACATAAGCTGACCACGATTCAACACACACACACACACACACTGAGAGACAGACTTTAAATGTCTGAGAGAGAGACAGAGTGAGACACACAGACAGAAAGAGACAAACAGACAGATGCAGAGAGACTGACACAGACAGACAGACTGACACAGACAGACAGTCAGAGGGACAGTGAGACGCTAGAGTTTCTTACCATGCTGCCCTTGCATAAAGTTACTGGACCTCATGAAAGTTTTTTAAGTATGTAAACACCAGTCAATAAGATATCCGAAATGAATAACAGGTGTCAATGTTTCGCCACCATAAACCCTATGACTCCCTCAGCAACTACTGCATGTCCCCTTTATTTCAGTACGTTTCGGTTTCTTGGTGTAGCTAAATGCCGCAATTTATATCTATTTTTAGAACATCAATTATTTCCACAAAAAGTCTTTTTTTTCATTAAATATTATAAAGGACTTCTTTGATTAAGGCGTGAATTTTCCCCATGATTAAAGAGTTATACGGAACACTGACGTCTGCTTTGCATTTATGACTATGACATGTAACTTGCATAACAAATGAATTTTCAAGTGTTTGTGTCTATGTAAAGTACGTTAAACATACGTTGACGTTGACGTCATTGTTGAGATAAATTGTAAATTATCCTCAAATTGATCGTTGAAATAATGATTTATTGTATATATTTCACCCTTTCTTGATCTACATTACTTACATAACAGACAACACTGGATAGTTTTGACTTTATGTATGTGACCTTGACCTCATTTCAAGGTCATGGTACACAATATAATCCTTGAAGATCACAGTGTTACTGTTGACCATTCTTATTCTTTGGCTTACTGAGTATCGTTCCCCCCCGTGACCCAGCTTCCCACTCATATATATTGCGTACTTGCATCGCATAAGTCTCCTGCATGAAGGAAATGCTGGGTCACGGGGGGGGGGGAAAGTACTTGTATTTTAATTGTAGTGAAGCGTTCTCTTTTGACCGTTTTGACCGGAAGTATAACTGTGGTTTTGCATGTTTAAATGCCAATCAGGCGTAACAAGAAGAAAATCATTGCTTTGTATTGTGAGATGCGTGTATTTAGCATGCATGTATGACAAAAATTTATGAAATGAATGACTGATTTCAATATTTTTATTACCTCAAAAAATGAGGTATGCGAAAACCTTGAATTCAGGGTAGGTAGGGTCAGACTGGATTATCTCCCCATGTCTTTGAGTCTGAATCACAAATGATCTGATTTCATACGGTTTACATATTTGTGGAAGCTATGCCAAGAAAAATTTGAGAACTTTATACTTTTGAAAATTCGGATCTGTCGCACCGGTCTAATGGGGGAAAATCCTCGCCTTAATCATAGAAGTCCTTATCTTTTATTGTCAAATAAAATTGGCGAGGTTTTGATAATAAAGTAGAAATAGTAACAATCAAGGAAACTTGTCTCATTTAATAAAGCTATAAATGGAAATAACAGATAAAAAATTCCCGATGGCGAGTGGTGGTGAGTGGTGGGTTTTTGAAATATTTTGGTATTTTTCGACTTATATCAGTCTTTGAGACGACTGCCATGTTAAACCTGCAAATTTACTGTTTTTTTCCTCTGGCTCCTTGTGCCAGATTTAAAGGGTCACTGATGAGGCTTGAATAGCCGAAACCGCGGTATGGCCCAACTTCTTACTTATGAATGTTTTCTTTGCTCTTAAAGGATCTAAACTTTTATCATTATTTACTATCACTGCAGCTGGATGTTGTGCCGTGTGGCGGCCGTAAAAAGTCTCCCCGCACTCATCTATAGTGCAGATTATATTTTCCTTTTGGTCCTTTGAGATCATGGAATATATTCTGAGAAGTCAGAAATGATCATACGTTTAGATTCATTTTCTAAACAAATTTGAAATATTTTGGTATTTTTCGACTTATTTCAGTCTTTGAGACGACTGCCATGTTAAACCTGCAAATTTACTGTTTTTTTCCTCTGGCTCCTTGTGCCAGATTTAAAGGGTCACTGATGAGGCTTGAATAGCCGAAACCGCGGTATGGCCCAACTTCTTACTTATGAATGTTTTCTTTGCTCTTAAAGGATCTAAACTTTTATCATTATTTACTATCACTGCAGGTACGGATAGTTTAGAATTGGAAGGATTTGATACCCCTATTCGAAATGACAGGTCCCAACATGGGGGAGGAGTAATGGTTTATATTTCCAGTTTGTTAAAATACGAACGTCGTGAAGATTTTGAGGATCCTCACATTGAATCCATCTGGATAGAGGTTAAATTAAAAACTCAGAACTTTCTAATTTGTTGCTTTTATCGAAGCGACTTTAATACTTCTCAATCTCTTTTTATTTCGTCAATGCAAACGACCATCGAAATGGCGATCGACTATTGTCCGAATATAATTTTAGTTGGCGACATTAACATAGATTTCATTCGTTTGGCGAATGCTCAGTTACAAGATTGTTTGTCCTTATTTAATTTAACGAACGTTATAACTGAACCTACACGAATTGTTGGTCAATCCTCAACTTTAATCGATCCTATTTTAGTAACTGACGCATGTAGCGTTGTAGACTCGGGGGTTATACCAGTTAGTGACCAAATTAGTGATCACAGGGCTACTTATGTGTCATTGAAAATTCATGTTGACTTGTCGAGCTCATATTATAGAGAAATTTGGAATTACAAAAATGCAGACTACGATAAACTAAACAATTATATATTACAATACGACTGGGATTCGGTAATAAATGACGATGCCAATGTTGACGACGCATGCAATAAATTCACTGATCTATTTCTCTATTTTTGTAAAGAATGCATTCCGCGAAAAAAAGTTTTGATACGTCCAAATGATAAACCATGGTTTAATTCGGAATTAAGATACAATATAAGATTAAGAGACAGACTAAGGAAAAAAGCATTGAAAACAAACAATGACTCAGATAAAACTCGATATAAACGGCAACGAAATTGGGTAAATAACATGAAAAAGAATGCAAAAGAAAATTTTAACGACTCAATAGACGATATACTTTCGAAATCAGAAATCGGTAGCAAGTCTTTTTGGCAAATAATGGGAAGGTTTATGGGGAAAAATCAAAGTTCGTATAAAATACCACCCCTCTGCAATGCTGATAACACTTATTCATTCTCGGATCATGAGAAAGCAACGACCCTAAACGATTATTTTTGTTCAATATCAACAATTGACGACACTAACATTGAGCTTCCAGTTTTTGAAAATAGAACGGATATTTTATTATCACACATAATTATTACTCACTCTGAGGTCGCTGACATACTAAATACATTAAAAGTTAACAAAGCAACGGGCCCAGACGGAATAAGTCATCGTATGCTAAAAAACTGTTCTATGTCACTGGCCATCCCTTTATGTTCGCTTTTTAACTTATCTCTTAAGCTGCATACATACCCAAGTTTGTGGAAATTAGCACATGTTACTCCAATTTTTAAAAAAGGTGACAAATCAATTGCTAGTAACTATAGGCCTATTTCACTCATTAGCTGTGTAGGGAAATCTTTCGAACGCATTTTATTTAAACATGTTTACAATCATTTGGATAGAAATTCTTTAATATACAAATATCAGTCAGGATTCCTTCCGGGTCATTCAACCGTTCATCATCTTATAGAAAGTATTCATAATACATGTTTAGCATTAGAAAACTTTGAGACAAGTTGCCAAATATTCTGTGATATTTCCAAGGCTTTTGATCGGGTCTGGCATCGTGGTCTACTTTTAAAAATGGAAAATTATGGAATAAGGAATGATCTTTTATTGTGGTTTAAAAGTTATTTAGAAAAAAGAAATCAAAAAGTGTGCATCAATGAATCCTTCTCGTCTTAAAGAAACATAACTGCTGGTGTACCCCAAGGCTCAGTCCTTGGGCCACTGTTGTTCTTAATATATATCAACGATATATCTGAAAACTTACAGGGATCAGCTAGGTTATTTGCTGACGATACATCTCTTAGTTATTCGTCGAGAAATCTTCCGAATCTGCAAATTATTATTAATGATGATTTAAGACATCTACACGAATGGGCTTGTCGATGGTTAATTTCATTTAATCCATCAAAAACTGAAGTTTTGCTTATTTCAAATACCTTGATTGATTATGATATGCAGTTAGTAATGGATAACTCAGTCTTGAATTTCGTTGAAACGCATAAACATTTAGGTGTTACTCTGTCATCAAATAACAAATGGAGCAAACATGTAGAATTAATCATAAAATCAGCGTCTAAACAAGTTTCATATCTTAGAAAAGTCAAATATCAATTTTCAAAAGAAATACTATGCAAACTATATTGTATTTATATCCGGCCATTGTTAGAATACGCTAGCGAAGTATGGGATGGTTGTACACAAACGGATGCAAATCGTCTCGAACAAGTGCAATTAATTGCTGCGCGTATTGTAACTGGCTTGCCAGTTTTTGCATCTCTTAATTCGATCTATGCCGAAACAGGTTGGGAAACTTTAGCTGAAAGGCGAAAAACTAAAAAATTAACTCTCATGTATAAAATAATAAATAATGACGCACCATCATACTTGACAGATCTTCTTCCGAATAGAATTGATGCAGTTTCGACTTATAATTTAAGGAACAGTCAGAACTTTGAAATACCTTTCGCTAGATTATGTTCATTTGAGTCATCGTTCTTTCCGTCAACCCTTAAATTGTGGAATAACACTGATCAATCAATACGAAATTCTCTTACTCTCTCTTCGTTTAAAACAAATATTAAGAAACAATTTTCTAGGACTCATCAATTTCCATCTACTAAGGACAGACTATACGATATCATTTTAACTAGAATTCGTCATAATTGTAGTAATTTGAATGCTGATTTATTCCGAGTAAATATTTCAGCTAATTCGAATTGTTCGTGTGGCGCTGTTAATGAGAACGCTCAACATTATTTCTTTGAGTGTTTGTTATATGTAGAACAAAGAAATCGTTTATTTAGTTCCATTAATCCACTTGCAAATGTTCAAATCCATTTGATTACTAATGGAGATCCCGTATTAAATGCTGAAACTAATTCAATTATACATTCGGCTGTGTTAAAATATATCAAAGACACACATAGGTTCACATAGTCAAGTAATAAATTGCAATTCGGAATTTGTGAGTGTCGGGGTTGGGGCGGGGCGACTAGTGCTGCTGTGGGGATAAAACAATATTATCTTTCTTTCGATACTATGATTTAATTTGTGAACTGAACTTACTGTTGTATATGTACCACAATTCTAATGTTTGTTATCTTTGTAGGGAGAGGACTAGCTAATGTTGGTATAACTTGTGTCCAATCCCTTTGTCTATATGGTACAATAAAATATGTTTAATCTAACTGCAGCTGGATGTTGTGCCGTGTGGCGGCCGTAAAAAGTCTCCCCGCACTCATCTATAGTGCAGATTATATTTTCCTTTTGGTCCTTTGAGATCATGGAATATATTCTGAGAAGTCAGAAATGATCATACGTTTAGATTCATTTTCTAAACAAATTTGAAATATTTTGGTATTTTTCGACTTATATCAGTCTTTGAGACGACTGCCATGTTAAACCTGCAAATTTACTGTTTTTTTCCTCTGGCTCCTTGTGCCAGATTTAAAGGGTCACTGATGAGGCTTGAATAGCCGAAACCGCGGTATGGCCCAACTTCTTACTTATGAATGTTTTCTTTGCTCTTAAAGGATCTAAACTTTTATCATTATTCATAGCCCCGAAATTGCAACAATTCGCTTTTTTGTCTTAAAACTAAATCTGTTTGAAAAGACTTTTGTACCAGAAACAGTTCATATAATTCCCAATATCAATACCCAGAAAAATCTAGAATAAGACGTTTGCTTATTTCTCAAATGTCGCCACTAAAATTTCCGGTGTTGGGTTTTGAACACGGGTGCGGGTCGTGGATTTGGTTTAAACATATTTTATTTCAAATTTCATATAATTCAACTATACATTGTGAATATATAAATTTAGCAGCATAAATACTTATTTGGTTCCTCTCCTTGTTTCTTCCCAGCTGTGAAACATACTAGCGGAATACATGCATATATCATTATATATCATTCATACTCAAAACACATATCTCGTTTTATAACCATACGAATATTGTTTTCAGTCTATAAAGTTGTGATTTGTCTAATTAAACACGATTTAAAGACAAGCATAGAAATGGAAAATACAGGTAACAAATAGATCTAGTAATTAGAAAACTAACAATAACGTCGAAGACAAAGCAAAATTATTTTTGAAGGTAAGAGACGTATTGCTTTTAAGTTTCGGTTCGGAGTTTCTTATGATAATTCCATTGGGGGAGAAGGGTGAAGGGTGTGGGGACGTGCACCGGGTAGGGTTGACAGTTTATCAAGATGCATGGCAGTTTCGCTGTTGTTGGTTAGTATTTTTAAGTGAATCGCTTGGTATCTGTTATATACTTTTGTACTATCTGAAATATAATAGAGTTTGTTTCGTGTGAAAGAGAAGCATTACCGTAGAGCAAAAGGTCGAGAGTGATAGTGTGGTACTGTGATACGGCGGTTACTAGTTCGGTTCGTTGGGGCAGATAGTATCGGCATTGCAAGAAAAAATGGTAAGTGCTTTCAATACTGCCGCAGCGGCATAGAGGTGGGTCGGTTATGTTTTTTAAGTACAGATCATGGTTAAGCGCGCTACAGTTTGTTCTCAGGCGAGTATGTAAGACTTGTTGTTTCCTTTTACCAGTATAATAGTGTCTAGGGACGTACGATCTATTCCTGTTGAGAAAATTTTTAAAAGAGTTAACTGTCTCAAGTTGTCTGGCCTCAGCAGGTAGGTCGTTCCAGTCTCTAACAACAGAAGGCAAAAATGAGAGAAAGTATTGATTTGTTCTTGAGTTTATGGTATACAAGTTATCAGCGTTTCGTAAGTTGTACTGAGATAGGCTACCAACATTTTGGGGTTCTAGAGATGAAAGATAGAAGGGAGTCAGATTAGTTTTCATTTTGAAAAATAATGTTAATTTGTGATCTTTTCTTCTTTTTTCTAGTGAGTCCCATTTGATTTCAGTAAAGAGAGAGTTAATAGAAATGAGTTTAGTTGTGCCTGTGTCATAGGGTGAATAAATTCCATATTCCAATAGCATGCTTCCTATAGGTCCACGTCCAGATAACCCTCCTTTAGTTTACTAGTACAAGTAGCCGTAGTGTAGTTAGTAGGATGACCAGTGTGTTATTTTGTAACGGTCATTATTTACTCACTGCCAAACAATGGTATGCTAATGCAATGCTTCGATGCATTTGCCATTAGGTCACTGATGTGACAACATCCTCATTGTTTTCATCTTGTTATTTGTACTTGTATCATCTTTCAAATACATTCCATAATGTATTTCAGGTATGTAAAATGTATGATACTTATCATAATGTTAGAGCCTTTGTTCATACTTAGTAATACTGTGTTTTAGCTTAGTTTTATGAGTTCAAAGACAGCTGTATTTCATAACAAAGCAATCTACTTCAAGGTGGGATGATAAACAAGTCGAATTCAAAGAGTTTGGTTCCATCCACCATGACTTTCATTATGTTGTTTTAATATGTTTTCAGGCATTTGCCATTAGGTCACTGATGTGACAACATCCTCATTGTTTTCATCTTGTTATTTGTACTTGTATCATCTATGATTTCTCCTGTTATAACATCTGTAACGGAGGGATCCTCTACAGTCTGGTGGTCAGGAGGAGGAATGACTTGGGTGGGACCAATTCTAACCGGATTCCTATCTCTTTCTAACCGCATGTCTCTTTGCTGCTGCAAATATCTATCTCTTTGTTGTGATAACTCTTGCCTCAAGCGGGTCTCTCCCGTTGTAGGGCATTCTGTTCTCTTCTTATGCGTCTTAATTCTCTTTCGCTGAAGTTGTCCATCTTAACTGTTTGTTTCTTTATTAATTACTTAAATCTTTTCTTTCTGACATAAATCTACTCTGAAACGCTGAAACAATATTTCTGAAACAAAGTTTAGTCCAGCCTATGACTTAATACAGCTGTTTACTGTTACCACTTTAATATGTGGTGATAGGATCTGCTAGCTGTACTGAGATATGCCCTACAGTATACTAGATATATTTTATTTATATATCACTGTAGAATTCTCACCTTAGCTATTGTGTCACAATTAAAAATGTGTGTGTTGTTAGACTATCTATAATAATCTATCATATTACATTTAAAGGCGCAAACAATGAGGCGTATGCCAGAGCAAAAGTATGTTTTCTGAAAAGATAAACGTTTTGCTGATGACTCAGCATAAAGTGAACAGAATCGGATATTGTTTTACACTCGAATAGCTATACTACCAGCAAAACCAGAAACAACCGGACTCTGCAAGCATACTACACTACTTCCACTATTCGCAATTCTATAGCAAATCTATCAGCTACTCACTAGCTTCTTTTAGAAGCAATTACTATCTTTCGAAGAACTAAACCTGCAGAGCTTTAAACACAATCAACCTTCACGCACAACTCTATATGAAAAATGGACACTTTAAGAACTGAAACTACACTAGTGTACAGCTTGTAAGACAGTGAGGTAATATTTTATTGAAAAATATGTTTCACTGTTTAATCTCACCAGCATAGCACAAAATCACAACCAGTATCAATCAGTGTTGACGCATAAACTCTGCGTACAGTGTGTCAAATAGTGAAGTCATATTTTCAAAGAAAATATGTCTCACTATGGTATCACACACTTTTACATTCACAATATAGTCAGCATTATGTGACTATCTGAGGGAATTTATTAAGGGTAATCTGATTTTTTTCACTATAAAGTATGACTTTCTGTATAAAACAGCACAAATTCGCACTCGTACTACCTGTTCTACAGTGAAGTAATAGTAATTTTTGTTGATAGTATGTTTCACTGTCGCACCACCTGTTCTACAGTGAGGTAATATTTTTAACAAAAATATTTCACTGTTTTATCGGTATCGAGAATGAATAATAGTATATATCGTATACCACGCTGTAACGTAAAATATCGCGTATTACCTACTGTACAGTGATGTAATATTTTGGGTAAAATATGTTTCACTGTTTATTTTCGATTGCGAAAAATAATGATGGAATTATGCACGTTCTACCGGCTGTACAGTGAGGTAATGTTTCCTAACAAACATGTTTCACTGTGAGTTTCGGAGATACAAAATCAACCGTAATATGCACGTACTAACGACTAAACAGTGAGGTAATATTTTTCAGGAAAAATATATTTCACTGTGCGCAGTTTTGTTTAGGATGTTTTTATGTGAAAATGCGTATACGCGTATCAGCTGCTGTACAGTGATGTAATATTTTCGGAAAATATTTTTCACTGTGCTGCGTCGGCAACTGACAAAAGATGACACATGGTTGTCCCTTGGATACAGTGAGGTAATATTTTGGTTAAATATGTTTCACTGTGTAACGGCAATTGGACACATGGACGAAGGGAAGCAACTGTTCCAAACGGTGTCAGGACTGCGCGAAACTCTATTTCACACGGATGATTTTTTTTTACTAACCTGTAGGTCTAATTGCACTGAACAGCTAAAAATCGAATTTGGCTGGCGACAAAACACACGTAAAATTTCGCGAATTATCGTTTAGATTTGAGATAGATCAATACTATAGTGACAAGTAATTTCTTCAAAAGCATCTGCTTTTCAAGATAGGTACTATTCACTAGTACTATTGATATTCAGTATATCAGTGAACTTTTCACTGCACAGTTGTTGACAGATCCTAAACCTTTAAAAACACTTGTTCTCAAAGGCAGAAAGTAGCGGATTCGTGTAGTCTGTCCAACAACAGAAAACTGTAAGCAATTTCGGTTATGTAGATACAATTTCCAACAAGGTGAAAATGTTACCAAATTTTCCAGAAGTCAAATATATAAGCAAAAAAAAAATTAGAGAAAAGAAAAAAATAATAATAGCACTATGTCCATTTAAATGCAGATGAGAAAAAAAAAATTATATGTCCACGGCGCGCCTTGAACCTACACGACGCATTATATGTTTACAAAGAATGCGTCGAAGCCACTCGGCTAGACGGACTGTATTACCCGTACTGAGATTTACAAGCTAATTATCATCAAACTTTGATCGATCGTGAGCGGGGAACCTTTTACGGACATTGTCGAATCGAAACGGAGACTAAGTTCATACGAAAATGACTATATATGGATAATAACACATTTCACTGGGACTATCGGAGTAATAGGGCTGCAGTTAAGTAAATAATGACCGTTACACAATAACACACTGGTCATCCTACTAACTACACTACGGCTACTTGTACTAGTAAACTAAAGGAGGGTTATATGGACGTGGACCTATAGGAAGCAGGCTATTGGAATATGGAATTTATTCACCCTATGACATATTTCCTCCCCTGTGACATTTGGTGGTTCAGTGTGGGTCCAAGGCTGGGGCCGCGAACATCAAAATATGCATGTCTCGTATGTTCCTCCGTGGTACCGTGTAGATTCGGGGACGAATCTAATTAAGCAGGGGGAAAATGTCAGAGGCCGACCAATAGCTCAACAACCTTGAGTTCTCCCGGATAGCGAGAGGCCCTGGGTTCGAGTCCCGGTCGGACCACGATTTTTTCCTCCCCTGTGACACCTGTCGCTATCCTAGCCGCTTCAGTTTGTATCTTTTGAAGTTCTTCTTTTTCATATTGGGTACAATTATCCCAGACAACGTCTCCGTATTCTAGTATAGGTCATATGAAAGAGGTGTAAATTATTTCTAAAGATTTTCTATCTAGTTTGAATTTGAGCTTCCTCATGATGTTTATTCTCCCCCATGCTTTGTCGGTGATATACTTAATATGCTGATGCCAAGGACAGTCGCTTGAAAGATAAAGTCCTAGATGTTTATAAGTTTCTACTTCTGCTATTTGTTGGTTTTGCATGTATAATGGGGGGGGTCAGGTTTAATGAGTTTGCGAGAGATCAGTAAAGATTCAGTTTTAGCTGGGTTAAAAGTAACAAGCCAGGTATTGGCCCACAGTGAAATTTTTCTAAGGTCTGTGTTGATAAGTTCTGCAGATCTTAAAGGGTTATCCACAATTAAGTAAAGGCTAGTGTCATCCGCAAATAAGCGAATGTTGGAGCCAATATCGTTAACAATATCGTTAATATAAACTAAGAATAGGAGGGGACCAAGAATCGAGCCCTGAGGGACTCCAGCTCTTATATTGGTCCGGTCGGAATGGGCCCCAGGCAAAACAACACGCTGTTTTCTATCAGAAAGATAGCTTTTAAACCAATCAAGGAGGCAACCTGAGACACCAGCGGCCTCGAGCTTATGAATTAGACCAGCATGCCAAACACGGTCAAACGCCTTGCTGATGTCGCAGAAGACGACTCTGACCTCTTTTCCGTCATCTAGGGCTCGGCAGAAAGTATTGTATAGAAAGGTTAACTGATTGACTGTAGAGTCACCAGGTATAAAACCAGATTGCAAAGAGGTAAGAACATTATTGTCACGAAGATGATTAAATAGATGTTTGAAAATTAATCGTTCAAAGACTTTGTCTACAGAGTTGAGAAGACAGATAGGTCGGTAGTTGCTAAGCTGAGACTCATCGCCCTTTTTAGGAACCGGACAGACATTACCTTCTTTCCAAGAACTGGGAACGGTGCAAGTGTGTAAAGAATAGTTAAAGAGAGAACAAGGAGGTTGAGATATTTCCTGAGATAATTCTTTAAGGATCCTGTTATTTACACCGTTTGGTCCAGATGCTTTACCAATTACTAGTGTTTTCAGGACTGTTTTCGACCTCTAAGGGAGTTAAAACAATAGTGCTTAATTGTGACTCAACATCATAGTGAGGTATCTCTGGGAGAACTGCGTTTTGATCGTTGAGTAGTGTTTGAATTTGAAAGAAGTCATTTAACAGAGTTGCCTTTGCATGGTCTTCGGTGTATACAGTGCCGTTGTGTTCAATTGGTGGGACAGTGGACCTGGTTTTAGGTAAGATGAAAGATTTCAAGATAGTCCACCACTCTCTAGAGGAGATCGAATCAGACTTTAATTTATCTGCGATTTTGTCTAAATATATGTTTTTAGCTTCTCGAATCATGTTTACGACTTTATTACGCAATTTCCTAAACTTGTGCCAATTTGTGGGTAAGTTTGTGTGCTTTGCTTTTCTGTAAGCCCGTTTACATTTTCTAATAAATCTTTTTATATAAGATGTTAGCCAGGGTGGATCTGATGGTTTAATTTTGACGATTCTGTTTGGTATACATTCTTTAGCAAGAGATTGTATGTGATTAGTAATATTATTAGCATAGACATTTGTATCAGTGTCGCGCAGTGATTCCCAGTCAGTATTAGTAGCTTTTGTTCTTAGAAGGTTGAAATCGCCTTGATCGTAGTTCCATATTTGTCTGGTGAAGGATTTTAGTTTCGGTTTTGCAAATCTAAATATACCATAATACCATAACTGGGCAATGGTATCGCAACTGCTGATCTAGAAAGGGGTCGCCCACCCCACTAAGTATTAAGTGGTCCTTGTTGTGAGTAAGGATGATATCCAGCAATGATGTGGAGAGTGGGTTGATCAATACTTTGGTGAAACGCAAATTGAGTACAAAAATACTCGATTTTGCGAGACGTTTGTGAACTTAATAAATTGAAATTAAGGTCACCGGTCACAATGATATCGTTGAAACCTGTATCTACGGCTAGGTGTAATGAATCTTCGATAGTTGAGTAGTAAGTAGCATCAGAATTCGGCGGTCTGTAAAAAAGACCAAATAAAACATGTTTGTTTTTGTTTATAATTTCAATCCATAGACATTCGATACCCCTTGGTTCAAGATCTAGTCTACGGCGATAATGTAGGCCTTCCTTTACATACAGCATTACGCCCCCGTGTCGATCTTCGGCACGATCTTTACGTTCTGGAGGGTGATATGACAGGAGAAGATGATCATTAGTCAATGTTGAGGTGCTGAGCCAGGTTTCAGTAAAGGCGAGAATGTCAAAGGCGTGGAGCTCAGCATGTAAGATATCTAGTTTAGGAGCTATACTTTGAACATTGTACTGTACGAACGATAAATGATAATTGAGGTCGAGAGAATCAAAAACGGCATCCGCAAAACTAGAAGAAGATGATGAGGTACTTCCAGCCGATGATGAAGATAAAGGTCCTGAATTGGGATGTACATTACCGGACAATAACAAAAGAACTGCAAGCCATGTTACAAGACATGTTATAGAAAAGTACATGAATAGACGTTTTGTGAATTTGAGATTTGTTTGGAACGACTTACCCCATATTAGCAGTTTTTGACGATTTTTCATGATTACTCCGTAAGTTAGGGTTTCGTCATCTTGTACTGACCTTAAGATTGAAAAACTAAGTAGTATTTGACTTTGTAACTGAAATATTATGCTGACATGAAGTAACAGAGAAAATCTGCACATGCAACGATATGATGGCATGACCTTGATCAAGTGTTCTTTAAAGCACCTTTTTATGCTATAGCTGTAATAAGCAATAAGAATAATTCAATCAGAGTCATGCCAATACCCGATCCCGGTAACTAGACATACCCATTTTTCTCAGCCAATGAAATCCCAATTTTTCTTAGCCAATGAAATGCCACGTAACAAAGTGATTAAACAAATTATAAAATACAAATGCAAGATTTTTATCGAATATAGATAGACGTTAATGAATGTAAATGCGACAATATATACAATAGAAATCAATGAGTTAAGAATATAAATAAAGCAATTTACAAATATAAACGGAAAACATCAAATAGAAACAATTGTTATCAAATACAAATCTAGAAATATAGAATAGAAAATTAAAAATATGTAATAGAAATAAAACAAATTTAGACTAAAAATCAATAAGATTGAAAGCAAATACGAACACATCAAATATAAATCACTAAGTATAGAATGTAAATATCGAAATATAGGATACAAATGAAGGAATATACAATAGAAATGAAATCATATTGGATAGAAATGAACAAAAGTTAAATACAAATATGAAAATATTAAATGCAAATCACAATTATACAATGCAATGAAAAATGTAGAATATAAACGAAAGTCAATGAATAGTAATGAAAAAATCTAGCATACAAACCATGCATTATTAAAAAGAAATAATAGAATATAGAATATGAACAAAACTTATACAATAGAAATGAACAGATATTGAATACAAATGATCGATTATAGAATTGAAACAAAAATAATCAATAGAAATGAACAGGGATTAAATACAAATGAAAGAAAATCAAATACAAATATAAAAATATCGAATAATGCAACATTTGACATGCCATACTTCCCGTCGTAATGCACCGCATGATTACTAGCATTCTGTCAGATATAAATTCAAAACGTTTCTCTTGTTCGCAAAATGTACAATAGAAATCTTATCGAAAACAGACGCAGATATCCAGAACTTTCTTTTTTTTGCGTTGTAGGTCTACTTTCGATTTCTACTTTAGATTTAATACACAGAAACATGCCGGTAACTGTTTTGAAATCAGGTCAATTTCAAGATTAACCGCGGTCCATTTTGGAATTCCAAATGGGACACTCAGTCTTGAGATAGGTCATTATCGCCACCCAGTGTTAAAATTATGGTTGTGGGTGCGTTTCGACATACCTCTATGAAAGTTATTGTTAACTCTTCACCCAGAGACATATTACAAAACACACTTCCATTTAATCTGTTCCGATTATTTTTAATAATCATATACTGTACTGTATAATTATTTCAAAGAACAGTGTTTTGTTATTTATCTTTGAACTTTAATAATGTCCGTATCAAGGTCCCTTTTACACTGAACATTACTCTGTTCAATGCAGTTCTATTGTTATGCCCCCGAAGGAACTTCGGGTGGCATATTAAAATCGCAATATCCGTTCGTCCGACTGTTCATCCGTCAATCTGTCCGTCCGTCAGTCCGTCCGTCCGTTACAAATAGTGTCTCAGCGATTACTTTAAAACTACTGAAGCAAATTTGACGAAACTGCACAGAAAGTTAAAGCATAATGAGAAGGTCTGTCGCGCGCAAGACTTAGGTCGCTACCCCCAAGGTCAAGGCCACAATTGGGTCAAAGGTCAAATTGTGTCTCAAAATCGTGTCTCAGCCATAATTTTAAAACTACTGAAGCAAATTGGATGAAACCTTACAGAAAGATAAAGCATAATGAGAAGGTGTGTCGCGCTCAAGACTTAGGTCCCTACGCCCAAGGTCAAGGCCACAGTTGGGTCAAAAGTCAAATTGTGTCTCAAAATTGGCTCTCAGTAACTTATTAACACAGTTACTTATAAACTACCAAGTCATTCATCCTCAATTACCTAAAAACTACTAAAGCAAACTTCATTAATCCTCATGAAAAGTTATAAAACAGTGAGCGAATATGTCACAAACAAATTACGGCTTTGTTGCCCAAGGTCAGGATTACAGTCAGGGCTCAGAGGTCAAACCATGTCTCTGAACTGACTCAAAACTGCTGAAGCGAATTTCATCAAGTTTCACTGAAAGGTAAAGCATGATAAAATGGTAATGTAAAGAAAAGTAAAGTATAGCGATAAGTTATGTAAAGTGCGACATTTAGGTTCCCACACCCAATGTCAAGGACACAACACAGTTTGGTTAGTGGTTGAATTAAGTCCCCCTGAATCCTCTTAAGCTTCCAAAGTGCATTTAAACATTACAGAAAAGTAAAACGAAATGAGAATGTATATCATGTGCAAGACTCAGGTTCTATGCCCAAGGTCAAGGTCACATGTAGGGCTCAAAGGTTAGTTTAAGGGGCCTTCGGGGGGCATTTGTTGCTGTCAGAGAGTAGTTTTTCCCCCCCTAGTAGTTTCCCCCCCCCCCCAGAAAAATGACTATGATTTTTCAGTAGTAGAATTTCCCACCGGAAAAATGGCTATATAGCAGAATTTCCCCCCGGAAATATGACTATATAGCCTATTTTCCCCGGGGAAAATCTACATAGCCGTTTTTCCCCTTTATAGTGGATTTCCCCCCCCTGGTAATATGATTGCAGGAAAACACGCTACATAGTGGAATTTGCTCCTACTCCAATTATAATAGTGAGTTTCATAACTGAAACAGAAATATGAGTATGTGTCCATAAAATATCGATGGATAACAGATGCTAGAACCGCATGAGTGTGTCCATCAGTCTGTCTTATTTTTGTTTTGGAGAAAACAGGTAGGCATTTTGAATTTCCATGTTACCCAAAAACGGACATGAGTGTACGTGGTTGTGTGCATAAATTTGTATAATTTTGTGTTTGTACAAGCGCTCATCTGTGCGTGCGGGCAGCGGAGTGCCTGGACTAGTGTCCGCCTTCCATGCAGGAGTCGTTGGGCTCAACTCCCATTGGGACACACGCCCGACTATGATTTTAATGTATATACTATCTACTAAATCAAACAAGTAAACAAAGCACCCGTTCGTATATCTTCCTTTAAGCTTGCATGCGTACGTGTGTGTATAAATATGTGCCACACTGAGGAAGAAATCACACTTTTTCTGTTCAGTTCAGTTCAATTCTCCTATCGACGTTCCCCAAGTGGCTCAACTGTACGTAACCATAGTTGCACACACTTGGCGCCGTGTGTCCGTCCAAAAAATCACACTTTTCCCGTTTCTTGAATAAGTTACCACTGATTATTATAAAAATACGGTTGCTAAATTTGCATATTGATATTTTTAAATTCAACACGTTTATTACCTCCCTTGAAGTACTGATACATTTGTTATGCGATTAATTCCGTAAAATGTCTCTGTTTCATTACATTCCGTTTTGTCCATTCCGCAAAATACCATAATCCATACCAAATTCACTAATAGCCAATTTCCCGGTGGGGGAAAAAGGACTATGGGGGAAAAGTGGCTCTATGAGGTCCGGACAATCCACTATATAGCCGTCCTTCCTATAGTCATTTTTCCGGGGGGAAAGGGGGAAAACCACTCTCTGACAGTTACAACTGTAACATTTCTTGTTTTATTTTCAGAATACGGAGAAAAGTATACTATTCTCTACTATCACTTCAAGGCAAATTTGCAGCCGTTTTCTACAACGAAACGAGAGCAGATGTGCTGTACCCATGTCTAGACGAAGTCGAATTAAACGGGATAGAAGCGAGACTTCTATTTATATTAAAGTTAGTTGAATTGTGTGGAAATAAAATGGGATTAAATCAAGTCTTAATAAACTCATGATTCATGGTTCGCTTGTTTTGTTGAAAACTTGTTAAAGACAGTTTCTAGATAGGAGTAATTACTTAGTTGGAGAGGTTGTTAGGGGCTTAGAGTCGGTCTTTGGTCGAGCATGTTGGGTTAGAGACTTAGACTTATTTATTTATTTATCTACATTATTTTAAGAGGATAAACACATTTAACTACATTACTAGTCTACAATGTGGCCCTCTCTAACACATATAAAACATATATACAAATGAAATATTTACAAACAGCATAAAAAAAAATCAACACAAGAAAGCAAAGCATGAAATACTAGAGGATAAACCAGTATCCATTTAGATATTAAGATATAATAATTAATTAAAATAGAGCGTTCGCCAAGGCACAAACCGCTCTAACCATGCATAAAATGAATATCTCTCTTGCCGGGTCTGAGTAGACGGAAAACATGTGGCAGAGCCAATGTCCTGACATCATGGCTCTCCACTCAAACGCGGTAAAGGTAGAGACTTCCTTTAGCTCCAGCGTTTCGTGGTGGTTGTTTAAGTTGAGTGCTCACCTTCTTGTGTCTCAGTATTAGTTCCTGACTTGTGTTTGACGTTTTGCTCCGTTGGTAGGTTGGAGGTCATTTACACGGACTGAGTGGCTTGTGCGTTTGTGAACCGCTACGGAGTCCGGCGCAGAACTTATGCGCATGCAGCCCCCTTTCTCCATCTTTTCAACTTTCCGATAATTTCAAACATCTCCTCGAAATCCGCTGTGTCAATTGTAACTAGCTTTCATATAGAGCCCCCAGGGGTTTAGGGAATAAAAAATTGTTCAAACGGTTCAGGTCACATAACCAACATGCCCATATCAAAAGTTTCTTCTCCGGAACCAATAGGCGGATGGCCTTGAAGCATTAGGTACTCCAGTATTATCAAGATTGTTTAAATGATGACCTTGGGTTGACTTTGACCTTTTGACATTTTCCCTTCTGGTTTCTGATGCTTTTATAAGGGAAAATGCTAGAACATAAGAGTTCATGAAAATTATAGAAGATATGTGTTCAATCTGTGTTCAATGATCCATAAAATATAGGTCATAGTCCCAATTGCATTACTGCATTCAGTTGATCTTTTCAAGACGTATCTGTATAGCAAGTTTGAAGACTCAATCTCGTTTGGTTACCTATATACTGAGTTAAAAGCAAACGGTGAACCAAAAGTTTCTTTGTTCAATGATCCTAATGGTTCAATGGTTCATTGATGCATCACTGCATTCAGTTGATCTGGGGCCGTATTCATAAAGCCACTTAAGTCGTTGCTATGCGGTTGCTAAGGCTAAGTATCTATAAAGGAGATACCCTACAACTATGAAATTTGCTCTGGAGGAACAGTCTTTGTAAGACTGTTCCTCCAGAGCAAATTGCATAGTTGTAGGGAATCTCCTTCATAGAAATTGAGCCTTAGCAACAGCATAGCAACGACTTAAGTCGTTTTATGAATACGGCCCCTGCCCAAGTGTCTTGTATAGCATGTTTGAAGATTTTTTTCATTTTTAGTTACTTAGATACTAAGCTACATGCAACAGGTGAATCTTTTGCTAATACGCTCAAATATTTACACGCACACACGGATGCACAAAAAGTGTATCATATTAGCACCTCCTTTGCATTGCAAAGCATGTTAAAATAGAGAGAAAAATCAGCATCAACAGTTTTTACCTGACTTTAAACAATATTGTGCATATGCTAATTCGAGTTTCAATGAACACGAATCCAGAACAGAATACATTGCCATGGAAAACTGGAAATCACATGTTGAAATAACAAAAAACAAACGACAGTAAACTAGAACGCTTATGCAGACCAGAGATGTGATGAGCAACTTTAAAAAAAGCGTACCAGGTGCTATATGGAATTCCAAATTTGACAGCTCAGTCTTGAGATAGGTCATTATCGCCACTCAGTGTTAAAATTACGGTTGTGGGTGCGTTTCGACATACCTCTATGAAAGTTATTGTTAACTCTTCACCCAGAGACATATTACAAAACACATATTCATTTAATCCGTTCCGATTATTTTTTTAAAGACTTTTCTTGCTAATAAATTGATGTAGAAACTGTGGCAAATTTTACGTGGATCTGATGGTTACATATGTGCCAATCATCATGACGCCAAAGCAAACTATCCAATGAGCGAATTCGAGCACGGTCCGCGATTCATTTGAATGAATTAAAGTTATTTTAACTGACAGTCAAACTCCTGAGTTATTTCAGAGGTACTGTATAATTATTTCAAAGAAAAGTGTTTTGCTATTCATCTTTGAACTTTAATAATGTCCGTATCAAGGTCTCTTTTACTCTAAACATTACTCTGTTCAATGCAGCTCTCCACTCAAACGCGGTAAGCGTAGAGACTTCCTTTAGCTCCAGCGTTTCGTGGTGGTTGTTTCAGTTGAGTGCTCACCTTATTCTGTCTCAGTATTAGATCCTGATTTGTGTTTAAGAAATAGTACAACTCTAGCAGTGAATTGTTGAGTATTAATTCACTGTTTGGAGGTTAGTTGTAACTTGTAACGTAGGTCATATCACGAGCGCGGAGCGCGAGTGATATAACTATTTACAACTGACCGACAAACAGTGAATTATTACTCAACAATTCAATGCTAGAGCTGAACTAGTTCGATTCTTACACTCAAAAATGCTGAAAAAGTATTCTTTGCATTCAAATTCTCCCAACCTTCCTGCTAGCGCGGTCATTCTCCCGCTAATATTCTAAACTGTATCTAAGACAAATGTACGTTATAACGGCGATTTTAGAAAGAAAAAGAGACGTTACACCGTGTAACGTCACAAAACGTCACAAAATGACGTCAGCATTGTCAGTGACGTCAGCAATTAGACTCACGCGCTTCGAAACAGTGAATGGTTGCAGAATAAAACACGGAAACTTCCCATTGCTTCTATAGGCGCACTGTTTTAGAATTGACGTTTTGCTCCGTTGGTAGGTTGGAGGTCATTTACTCGGAATGAGTGGCTTGTGCGTTTGTGAACCGCTACGGAGTCCGGCACAGAACTTATGCGCATGCAGCCCCCTCTTCTCCATCTTTTAAACTATCCGATAGATTCAAACATCTCCTCGAAATCCGCTGTGTCAATTGAAACTAGCTTTCATATAGAGCCCCCACAGGGGTTGAGGGAATAAAAAATTGTTCAAACGGTTCAGGTCACATAATCAACATGCCCATATCAAAATCTTCTTCTACGGAACCAATAGGCGGATGGCCTTGAAGCATTAGGAACTCCAGTATTATCAAGATTGTTCAAATGATGACCTTGGGTTGACTTTGACCATTTGACCTTTTATCTTTTTGCTTTCTGATGCTTTTATAAGGAAAAATGCTAGAACATAAGAGTTCATGGAAATTATAGAAGATTTTGGCCTAAATATTTGTATATACAGATATCTGACTGAATGCATGAAGATTTATGAGTACAGGAGATCAAGGTCATTCCTTGACCTTTGACCCATGTCTCTCATTTTGACGTCCGAGGTTGCTAAGATTTTTAAAGGTGTTTACTATCTGTGTATGTGTGTGTCTGCCATGTTAGTTATCTGACCTGAACCGTTTAAAAACAAATATTCTTGTTTATTGGCTGCCATAAAGCTATTACTCAACACTTCAGTGACACTGCTAGATCATCAAAGGAAATATCTCATCTCACATAGGTAATGACACAACAGGGTCATAAAACCAATAAATACTGGGGATGTGTTCTATATAGTAGGGGATATTTGTCTTTAAATAATTTTGGTTTCCTTAACCCCTAGAGGCTCTATATAAAATTTGATTACAATTGGCACTGTGAGAGTAGTTTTTGAGGAGATGTTTGAATTTATTATCATAATTATTATTATAACTTGATTATGAAGTGATATATTAAGTATGCATAAATAACATGATAGTGATTTTGTCAATTCTGTTAGTGTACAGTACTATGCCAATATAGGTGAGGGTTCATCCAAATGCTTCGTACACGATTTAGAAAACAAAATTTAGACAGTTCAGATCTGAGATAAAGTTCTGCTACAAGCTATCTCAATAAAACCCAAATACATACATGTATGTATTTGAATTTTATTGAGGTAGCTTGTAGCAAAACTAATTAGAGCCAAGACACGAGAAAACCAACAAAGTGGTTGTTCGCCCAGCGAATACTCATATCAGCCTGGGCATCCGCCCAGTCTGATCAGAGCCTTCGCTGTCTGCATGGAGCTAGCTTAGACCCTTAGCTACCCTTTAAACGCTTAGGGAAGAGTTTAGTCAAAATGGGCGAATGCCCAGGCTGACCTGAATCTTCGCTGGGAGCACGACCACTTGTTGGTTTTCTCGTGTCGCGGCTCAAAATAGAGAGGAGTGCCAATCACGAGCTGTCAATGAGGACCTGATGTTGCCCCAGCAGCAGCTGTTGCTGAGGCGATAACTGCTACGGAGGATTTCTTTATAATTTATTTATTCAAAATTTCATATTACATACATCATTTATACAAACATAAAATATAAATTCATACATATATACGAGTACACACACATCTGTCATAGGATGGACATAAGGCTACGCCTTCATCTGTGTAAAACAGCTTGCAAAGAGTTTGTTTTTATACTCAGACCGTTGATTATGAGGTTTCACTTGTCGAGGTAAACAGTAATGAAAATGCGGGTATGCGGTAGTTAGGCTGCAAATGCTAGTTTGGTTTCAAATGTTCGACCTTGATTAATTTGTTATCTCTGTCAGGAAACGGCGTCTAAGCATTTTTAATACCATGTTTGATCCCGGATTTTCAGCTTAAAAGGCTGTTTAACTGAACTTGTATGTTAACACAAGGAAGGAACAAGGAACACAACAGAGAATGAAAATAGAAACTCGGCTTAATTCAGTCAGTTTTTGTAGAGTAATGTAAGGATGCAACACTGCCTACGAACTAAACACAGACTTTTGGGAACACTGTTTAAACTGACTCGGAACGAGCCAAAGGATCCCACAGGATCGGGTTTAAAGTTGTGTTCAAACCCTCATAGGGAACTTTATGCTTCAATACGGCGGAAATTACCGATAGCGACTTACGGGTTTATCCGAGAGCTTACCTGTTGAAATTCTGTCCAGTGCTATATGCAATTACATTGAAATATAATGTAAAATGTTAAATAAAATACATATATGATAGTACGACAATTTTTTATAAGTTATGAACATAAACTTCAGTCTTTGGTCGTTAATATGGTGTAAAAATATATAAAATAACTTCATATTTTGATTCTTCCATCGGCTTTTGAAGTTTGAAGCTTCAGTCACTTGAAATTATATACGAATCATGTCGAAAATGCCCAAGAAGCTATGTTCAGCCTTAAATTTGAAAATGATCGAATTTTCTATAAAACTTTTATAAGTTATCACCATCAAGAGATTTTTATAAGGTTTACATTGATGTAATTCATTATAAAATAAGTACACTATAAGTATCTTCCATTGATCTCTAAACATTCAAAAAGTCGTGTTTCGATAAAACCTCGCTCATAATTATGTCTCAAATAGTCTAAGTCCAAATCCGCTTATATTGCGTAAAGGCTAACACCACATCCTTTATTGGTATTCGTATATTGGTATTTTATGATCTACATGTAATTAAGATTAAGTAATTATATATTTCATGTGTGCTTTTTATGATCTACATGTAATTAAGAAAGGAACACTATTTATATAGTCTGATTAAGATAGAAAGAAAGAAAGAAAGAAAGAAAGAAAAACGCAAGAAAGGAAAACAGAGAAAGAAGTCAATAAACTCTTTAACGTGACAATCAAACGTGAAAAAAAACGGTTAATCGACTAATTGTAGTTTTTTTTTTTTTTTTTTAATTCTTAATAAGCTAAAAAGGTCAACTATGAAAACAAATAATTACATATCTTATAGTAATGTTAATTTAATCTATTAGTTATTATATAATTTCTAGTGTTTGTGCTAACAGTTTTGATTGAAATTTATTCGAGTGTGGTGGGGCGTATTTATCAAAGAAACCGAAATATGTTTTGTCTATCACAAGGTAGGATCTCAGAAGCCACAGAATCGTATTTTTATTGGCTAGCTAACTGACAGATTTGCACATTTATTATTAGGAGACATGGAGAATATTTAATATATGACTGTTTTAAGTGAAGCTAGAAAGGATTATTTAAAGATAAAATTTTTGTGTTATTTTTGGTATTTCTGTTAAAATGAGCACTTACGATAAAAAGCCTGTGCATCTGCGCAATGTTATCAGCCCTGATATGTGCAAAATGATAAGACCAAACAGTGTCTGAACAGTTTGCGCAAGCTGTTCCGAATACGTTGATAATACGCTATGTATACAGTATAAGTAACATGTATATTACGCGTGCATTAATTGATTATCGATCATAAAATCCGATATTTCCTCCTATCATCATCTCATTAAAGTTTGAAATGAACTCATCATGAAATAACCAAAGATAAATGCTAAAAATATAAAGCTGCAACATTCAATTTATGGAATTAGTTATTCACAGTTTCGGGCATGACTTACAATATATATTTTAGTTTAAACAATATAGATTGATCAATATGCAAACTGACTCAGACCAGCTTATGCACTTGCGAAACACTGGTCTGAGTCTATGATCATTTAATAATTTTTGTTTTTGTCAGTTTTAGTATTAGTTTGTATAACCCAACCCGTTTCTGCACAAACCGAACTGATCCGAATTTCTGATCAAAATATTTTAAACATGTGTGATCAAATCAGGCTGTGCCTGTGCGCAAACCATTAAGAATTGGCAAGCTGTTCTCATGTTGTAATTAAATTCAGTTAGAATTAAAAACAGTTAGAAATACGAAGATACAAGGCACTTGTCAGCGGTCTGGCTGCTCCGGCCAAGGCCGGGCCACTTTTTTTCTGGTCATTTTTCATAATTTTCCTCGTACGAGCCGCGACACGATAAACCAGCTAAGTGGAATGTGCACCCAGCGAAGACGCAGATCAGCCTTAGCAGCCACCCAGGTAGCTTATGCTCTGAGCTACCTCCATGCCGATATTGAAGCCTCTGATCAGATTAGGCGGATGCTGCGGCTGATCTGAGTCTTCGCTGGGCGCACATGCAGCTGTGTTTGTCATGTCACGGCTTATTTAATTGTTTGCTAAAGTCATCGACTGAGAAGCCTACTGAGCCGCTGTTGTCGACACGCCATCTGTCTGAAGGTGTGAAATTCGGTCACATGTCTTGTCAAAACAATGCAATTTCAAAAATAAAACTCGCTAACGGCAATGAAAGTCAGAAATCGATATTCAAACCGATATGTATTAAAAATCGTCTTATGATGATTTTTTTAACCGTATGAAAATAGTAATTTTAGCAGCGTCGCAACAAAACGAACACAGTTCCATAGCGCCCTACGAAATCTTAGATCAGCCTGGGCAGGATAACCAATGGGCTAAGCTACCTCTTCGCGGACAGAGAAGACTCTTATCAGACTGGGCGGATACCCACGCTGATCTGAGTGTTCGCAGGGCGCCATGCCATTTTGTTTGTCGTGTCACGACTCATTTATTATTTTTTGTTTTGTTCACAGAAAAGGCAGCTTTTAAATACTAATCGTAAATGTTTAAACTTATATGTTTTTTAAATAACGCAGCTTACCAGAAAGCCGAAAGACGGCATGTGCATAAAACTTTTGAACAGTTTTGTCAAATCAGAAAGTCAAAAGAAAAAATGTTGTCGTTGCTGTTGAGTTGTGGTTTAATGGAAAAAAAAACAACATGTGAGTGGATGGGTATCTGTATCAGGCTCAATCTTTCCATAAAGCTGAGACCGTCAAAGAGGGATCGAAATATCATAGTTTATTATAAGTATAATTGTTTTATGTTTTTGTTGTCAGAAACTAAAACGACCAATAATCAGATCTATTTTTTTCGCCAATCCTTACGAAATTGACCTAAATATGTGGAAAAAAGAGACTTATTACAACAAAAGTGAGCAAGTGAGAAAAGTAAATTGATTTGATCTGAGAAAAAGAAAACCCATATTGTTAAAAAACTAAAAATGTTTCCATCCATCTCCTTCGTTTTGTTATTATTCTGATAAAATATCAAACACAGTGATGACAAAAACGGCTTCAGAGAATTTCAACACCTGTACAGATCCGGGGATATGGACATCGATATGACATTCCTAATATCGATTAATACCTATCGCTTCGCGGGTCTAAGGGAAATAACTGCATTCACATTAATACTCGCTCCAGGTAACAGGTAACCGAGTACACTACTTAGCGCGCCTTGAAGACTTAAGTTCCAGCTGCAGGAAACATATAAGGTTAAGGTTTAAAGAACAAAGGGGATTGGAAGAGGATGGGGCTGGGGAGGGGGTATCATGTTGCAATGGGCTCTAAGGCTCATGCTTTATTTCATTCATGCGACTTTGGATATAATTTGTTATTTTAACAATGGCGTAAGTATGCTTTATTATGCCCCCAACTTCGAAGAAGTTGAGGAGGCATATTGCTTTTGGCTTGTCCGTCCGTCCCTCCGTCCGTTACGTCCGTCCATAACACTTTAAGTATGCTTCGTAACTTAGGAACTGTAAAGGCTAGGGTCTTGATATTTTATAGGTAAATAGATTATAAAAAAATAGTGAACTCGTATATTTTTTCTTTTCCGTCAGCTATGTACTTTCAGAGTTATGCATTTTTTATGAAACTTTCAATGTAAGTTTGTTAGCAAAAGTTGGAAGAAGTATTTAAGCTAGGTTGTTCATATTTGGCATACTGGTAGGGCCTATGGTGTAGATCACCTGATTAACTTTAAGGCTAATTTCGTAAAAAATAACTGAATTATGCCCTTTTTTAACTTGGGCATTTTTCCAACTTTTGAACTGTTTGACCTAGAGACCTGATTTTTAGTATACATACTATCTAATGTGTTAATCATTTAAATGATAATTATCTCGTGTTGAGTTCATTATTGACAGAGTTATGCCCCTTTTTCTTATTTTTGCAAAACGTCTTAGGTATGATCCATTACTCAAGAACTGTAACTGCTGGAGCCTTGATATTTCATAGGTGGATAGACCATAAAAAATAAGCAGAACCGTATTTTTTTTTCTTTTCCATAGACCATGTAGTTTTAGAGTTATGGCCCTTTTTCGAAAAATGAATGTAAGTTTGTTAATTTTGGAAAACGTATTTGAGATAGGTTGTTCATTTTTTGCATACTAGAAGGGCCTTAGATGTAGATCACCTGATTAACTTTTGGACTAATTTCTTAAAAAATGACTGAATTATGCCCCGTTGTTAAGTTTGGCATTTTCCCAACTTTTGAACCGTTTGACCTAGAGACATGATTTTTGATGAGGTTATAGTATTTGGTGTGTTGATCATTTTGATGATAATCAAGTCATGTTGAGCTCATTATTGACAGAGTTCTGCCCCCTCTTGAAAAAATAGATGTCAGTTTGTTAGCAAAATTTTGGAAAAAGCATTTGAGCTAGGTTGTTCATATTTGGCAATCTGGTAGGGTCTAAGATGTAGATCACCTGATTAGCTCTTGAGCTAATTTTGTAAATATTTGACTGAATAATGCCCCTTGATTAACTTTGGCAGTTTTTAAACTTTTGAACTGTTTGACCTAGACGTTTCATTTTTGGTATATGAATAGTATTTTATATGTCAATCACCTTATGATGGTTACGGTATGTTGCTTTCATTATTGACAGAGTTATGTCCCTTTTCATGTCTGTAATAATATTTTAGGGTTGATCTATTACTCAAGAACCATAACTGCTTTGGCTTTGATATTTCAGAGATAGGTAGAAAATCAAAAAAATGCAAACCTGCATTTTTGTTCTATTTATTGATCTTGTTATAGTCAGGCATATAGTTGGGGGCATTGTGTTTTACAAACACATTTTCTAGTTATAACAAGAATTATCAGAAGACAATAAAGCGGGACTTTGCGAGTGCTTGACTTTAACAAGCACACTTGTAATGTGGACAATTCCGGCCAAGTGAAATGAAATCAACTGCAGTGTAAGAATAAACAGTTCTCATAAGAATAATTCAAACCTCTAAAACATTGCCCGAGATCTGATAATATCAAGATAAAGTGAAATATAGGTCACAGTGACCTAGAAGTAACATGAGGTCAATCACTGTATCTGGTATGCCATTACACCAAATATAATAGAAGTCAATGAAATAGTTTTATCGATATTGGCTTAAGTCACTGAACCATGAAAAATAGGTCACACTGACTTACAATTAGTATGTGGTCACTCAGAGTGTCAGCCCACACCCCATAACCCAAGTATAATGCAAATCCATGCAAATTTGTTAGAAATATGATACAGATCACTGGACTATGAAATATAGGTCACACTGACCTACAATTAGTATGAGGTCACTCACAATGTCAGCCATGACTATGAACCAAAGTATAATGCACAATCCATGAAATAGTGTTAGAAATAAGAGTTTAATCACTGGACCATGAACAATAGGTCACGCTGACCTTCAACTAAGATGATATCATTCATAGTGTCAGCCCAAACCATTTAACCAAGACTGGTGCAAATCCATAAAACAGTGATGAAACAATAAGGCAAAATCACTGAACCAAGAAATAGGGATCACAATGACCTACAATCAGTATGATTAGCCAAAACCATTAACCAAAGTATAAGGTTAAAGGCCAGGTTCCAGACAGCAAAATATCCGTACGGACAGCAATTAAGCCTATATGGTAAAGTGGGATGGGCTTAAAGTCGTCTGCTCTGTTATCAGTTTGATTCTATTGGCTTTTACACTTGTGAACAGAAGCACATGTTTGATATTTACATCGTCTGCTACACTGGATAGAATGCTAAACTTTCATTGTTACTCTTGAACTCAAGATTGTTTTTTTTTTTTTATAATTTCTTCAGGAATTAATAAATGAGCGGCATCGTGACAAAACCAACAAAATGACATGTGCACCCAGCCAAGCCTCTGATCAGTCTGGGCATTTGCCTAGTCTGATCAGTCTTTGCTGCCCGCATGGAGGTAGCTTGAACCTTTAGCTACCCTACCCATAAAGCACACAGCGAAGACTCTGATTAGACTAGGTGGACGCACAGGCTGATCTGAGTCTTCGCTGGCGCACACGCCACTTCATTGGTTATGTCTTGTTGCTGCTCAAATATTGAAAATAATATACTGAGGAAAAATATGACTTACAATGTTGGTATTCCACAAAATATCAAGCTTTATCATTTAAATATTACTCCAAAAACTACTCCAAAAACACAATATGAGAACTAAACAAATTTTACACCATGTAAAGCACTGTTTCAGTTATATTTTGGTGATCAGTAGCTGAAAAACACATCCATCCAGAATCACACGACACATTACACTATAGATCTGTATACAGTGGCATAATTTCTTTTTTTATTTATGTATGTCCTCTTCTTCTTCTTGGTGGATTAAACATAGAGGTCATGTATGTGTCCCAGATACTTTTGCGGTACAGGTAGGTGGGAGCTTTATAATCCTTCTTTCCAAGACGCCTCCGTGGTGCCCTTGGATCTCTTGGGTTCCAAATGGATATATTCCCTGTCAACATTCTCGTTCTAATGAGTGAGTGAATGAGTGAACTCGGGTTTAACGTCCCACCAACAACGAGGTCATATGGAGACGGGACCTCGGTTTAAAGTCTCATCCGAAAGACCGGAGAAGCGGGGGTTCGAACTTGCGATCCCTGGATTGGTAGTCCGGAGTGTTATCCACTACACTACAGCCGCTCCTCGTTCTAATGAAGAACTGCCAACTGTGATCGCATATTATACTGCTGATCACTGAAACTTATCCTTTTGTCTTGGAAAATGTTCATCACATTATTGAAGCTTTCCACATAGGAGGAATCTCTTGCTAAAATGAAGTCCTCTGGAAATTTGTAAATGACAGATTAAGATGTTTCGATGACATTTTCAAGACACTTCTCAGCTTTCGGGTTTGTGATGACAATTCTAGAGGGCTCGTAATTTGGATCCAGTTTACACCTCGATGTCTTAGAACAGTCTGAATGCTCATTTTTGTAATGTTTCACAATATTTGACAGCATTTTTCGCAACTGTTGGGGGTCAGCTTGGCAGTTTCGAATAGCCCAATGAAAGTGTTCAGCCTTATCTGACAACTTTCCTTTCTTTGTATTTGGGTCCTGATGAAATAGCTTTCATCGCTTTCTTCAGTGATTTAACACCATGCCAGCAGTCATTTTGATTTGTCGTCATTAAATGCGATTTCACTAGTTTGTTCACTGACAAGTTTCTGTCATGGGTATGGACTTTTATGGTTACATCTTCAGATTCAAATTTTAAGAGTAACTACACTTCAGGAACTGACTGAATCAGATCCCAAACCCTATCCCCAACATCAAAGGGAAAGACTGACAAAGACATCCCAACAACCAATAAATTACAAGTGATAAACCGAGTCAGCAGCTCTTTCCCAAATAGGTGGCAACTCAGCTATCTTTATTGAACTAAATAATTTAGACCAACAGAATGGTTACTGTCAGAGAGTGGGTTTTCCCCCTTTCCCCCCGGAAAAATGGCTATAGGAAGGAATGAAAAAATACTTTGTAGGGCAATAAAATCAATTCCTTTAATTATAAAAGGAATTTTGAGAAAATGTCTTTTATGGTTGATCTCAGATTCGCTTAGTGGACGAAGAGCATGTTGAGTATAACATCTTGTCAGGAGTGCGGCCTCGTAAAGTTGATGACCCTTATCGTAGAACTTATTAGCCTCATTGTCTAAAATGCATTTAACAGAAACCGGAAGAGAATATAAAAATGAGAGCATAGAATGTCGACCTTGGTTTTTTTAGTATTTCCGACAAAATTTTAAGGGAAGAATTGATTTTCTTAATAGCAGTATTGTTTCGTTTTATATTACCATTTTTTCTTAAATTTCTCATATATTCTTTCAGTACCCTTTAGTTTATGCCTCTGTGATACTGTATCATCTGCCTTTGTAATATGAATGCACTGTAGCACTTTATGAGTTTTTAATGCCACAACACTGCTGTCTTTTGCGTTCTTTCTCCACCCATGACGTGCATCTGTCATAATGTATATTCCAACTAGGTCTTCATAGCTGCCAATTTCCATGTGTAAAGATTCTTCAAGGGAATTGTTATAAACTGTTTGAAGACTGCCATTATAGTCTTGGGTAAACCTTTTCTACTTTAACTTTGAAAGGACACCAAAACCTGAAGCGTTTGGAAACCTTGTATAATGCACTGGAAGCATTCCGGAGCAAATTACAGCATGATTTATTCTGTGATTCACCAGAAATGTATCATTGGGCAGGTAAGCCGAAGAGGTCCATCTGTATGTATGAAAGTTTGTGTTTTTGTGCACTGAAATGTCACAATAACCACATGCCCCCGATACACAGTTTTCTGTTGCTTAAGATTATGGTGACAGTTTCTTCCATGATGTTCCGCCATTCGCGCCAATTTCTGCATAGAGGACTCTGTGGATATGAACAGTTTTTCATTTGTATCCTTCTTGTTTTTCAACTTTCTAAATGATGTAGGTAATGCCTGCTCAGCCTGGTCTTGAACGTGACCTTGTATCCAGAAGTCCAATGCTGCATCAAGTATGTCACAATTTGTTACTGGTCTACTAAATGTTCTCTGCAAACTGCCTCTTACATTTTGTATTTTTTTCTGAAATTTCACATTTTTTCTGTTCATCTCCAGGTACTTCGATTTTGAAACTTGGAGGCCTGGCTCGAATTTGTCTCCTTTGACCTTCCATATCTTCAAGATTAATTAATGAAAACTAGTGCAATGTTGATTATCCTTGAACTTTCTCAAAACACATTTTCAATATCAGTGTCTTCACTTTTTCCCTAATGGAGTGATACACTTGTACCCCATACAGAGGAGACAGGATAGACAGTTACCGTTTTACCAGGTAACAATGTCAAGTATCTTTTTTTTATTTTCAAGACTGCAGCTGCAGTATGTATATTTTAGTACATGTTGTTTATTTCATCTTTTAATTTTTATCATATTATTTTTAATCGGTTCATTCAATCTTGATAAATTTTGGCAAAACCCTTCACAGAAATGGGTTTGGTTTCTTCCACTGTTATTCCCGCCACTTAGCATCATATGGAGATAATATGTACACAAATCTTATCAGAAAAGGTGTTTGTTTTGTTGCTTTATGTGGCATTTACAAATCAATTAGTGCTTATTTATATGCAGAGATTGAGTTACAGACTAACAATATTCTTATCATGGCAAATCAAAATATAAGGATAACATTAAATGTTTCTGAAGAACAACTGGATACTATAAACCACTTATTTAGCCACGATGGTTGGAATTATGATGAGATAGGTCGGACTGACACAGAAAAAAAGTGGATCAAATTTCCTGGCAGGTGATACAAACTCTTGTAGAAATGATGTGGCTTGTCAAACCACATCTGAGAGTGAACACAATTCTGACAGTAATAATGAATTTCAAGAATATAATATTTGTCAGAATTTAGACAAGAAGAGTGTAGGTTTTGTTTATGTAGGCCATGAATAACAGATGAATCAAATCGGCAATTCTGGTGGGAACAAGAAAATGAGGCTCCTTGTGTAAGAAACTCAGGTATGAGAAAAGAAAAATACAAACGATTTTGGACTATGATGTACCACCGTAATGCCTGGAAGGACCCACGTTACCTAGCTGAGAAAAATAGGGCATTGAGAGCAGATCACCGTCTACGAAAGTATAAATGGCATAGGCGTGATATCATGCCAAAAATGTATTCTTTGTTTTGTAAGACAGTGGTTTCCAAATCCAGATGGAGTGCCATATATGGGACATTTATGGGAATAATAGTCTCTTGTTCTTTCTTTTATTTGAACTCTAAGACTGTTTTCAACCTCCCAGAAATACAACTACAGGAAATAAATTGAGTAAATATTGCTAGAACTTTATCTCCCGCCATGTGTCATATATTGGTATTTGTGTATTCTGAAACCGCTCCAAGCAGCAGGACTTGAGGTTATGAACTTTGATAAGCCCTCCTACTTGCTGTCAATTATAACTGGTGGTAAATTTGAATTTTCTAGCAGACTACAAAAAAGATTTTCTGAAATGTACACTTTGGAATATTATTTCATTTTCATTTTGATGTGGAATTACTTCTTACATCTTAAAGAAGTTATGTGCCCAGTTTCACAATTTTTTATGGGGTAAGTGTTTTACATTTCTGGATTTTTTGCTCTGATAGCTGCATGCAAACAGTATGTACACTAGGGAACACAACAGCCATTTTTCAGATCCCTTGGCTTTTATACTTGGCACCTGGCCTTTAATCAATGAAAAAGTGTTAGAAATATGAGGCAAAATCACTGGACCATGAAATGTGGGTCACTGTAAAGAACTATTAGTTTGATGTTGAACATCCGGTCATAATGAGCCATTATCGCAAGCAATCATGTTTGTACATCTAATAGTCTTCAAGAAATAAGGCTAAACCACTGGACCATAAATATACGTCACTTTGACCTACTATCAGTATGAGTTCGAACACCCGGTGATACTGAGTCATTATCAGAAGAATCATGGTCGTACATCAAATAGTCTTCAAGAAATAAGGCAAAAAATCACTGGACCATGAAATATAGGCCACTGTGACCGACTGTTAGTTTGAGGTCAACCTTTGGATCATACTGTGCCACTATGGCAAGCAATTATGTTCGTACATCAAAAAGTGCTCAAGATATAAGGCAAAATCTCTGGATCATGAAATTTAGGTCAATGTATCCACTGTTAGTTTAGGGTCAAATTGAGGGTCATACTGAATCATTATCACATGCTATCATGAACATACATCAAACAGTCTTAAAGATATATGGTAAAATCACTGGACCATGAAATATAGGTCACTGTGACCTACTATGAGATTGAGATTAAACGCCTGGTCATCCAGATTAATTTTCAGAAGAATCATGTTCGTGCATCAAATAGTCTTCAAGAAATAAGGCAAAATCACTAGACCATGAAATATAGGATACTGTGAACTATTGTTAGTTTTAGGTCAAACAGCGGATCATACTGGGTCATTATCCGAAGCAATCATATTCGTACATCAAATAGTCTTCAAGTTATCAGGCAAAATCACTAGACCATGTAATATAAGTCACTGTGACCTACTGGTAAGTTAATGTCAAACGTCCGGTCATACTGAGTCATTATCAGAGGCAATTAGGTTCGTACGTACACCAAATAGTCTTCAAGTTATAAGGCGAAAATCACTGGACCACAATATAGATCATAGTGACCGACTGTTAGTTTGAGGTCAATCTTTGGTTCATACTGAGTCATTATGGCAAACAATCATGTTCGTAAATCAAATAGTCTTTAAGATATAAGGCAAAATCTCGGGCCATACTGAGTCATTATCCCAAGCCATCATGAACGTACATCAAATAGTCTTCAAGATATTAGATAAAATCACCGAACAATGAAATATAGGTCCCTCTAACCTACTGTTAGATTGAGGTCAAACAGCTGGTCATCCTGATGCATTATCAGAAGAATCATGTTCGTGCGTCAAATAGTCTTCCGATTATAAGGCAAAATCACTAGACCATGAAATATAAGTCACTGTGACCTTCTATTAGTTTGAGGTCGAATATCCGGTCATACTGAGTCATTATCAGAAGCAAGCATGTTCGTACATCAAATAGTCTTCAAGGCATAAGGCAAACTCACTGGACCATGAAATATATGTCACTGTGACCTACTGTTAGTTTTAGGTACAACATCGGGTCATACTGGGTCATTATCCAAAGAATCATGTTCGTACATCAAATTGTCTTCAAGATATACGGAAAAATCATTGGACCATGAAATATAGGTCACTGTGACCCTTATGTTAGTTTGAGGTCAAATATAGGGTTATACTGAGGAGTCATAATGCAAAGCCATCAAATTATTACATCAAATAGTCTTCACCAGATGTACATATGGGGCAAGTTTGACGACTCCAGCCCTTGTGGTTACTTAGAATCTGAGCTAAATGCAACAGGTGAATATTTTTTCTATGTTCAATCAAGCGTGAAGTATAGATCATGGCCCGAAATCCATCTTTTCTTTTTAGTAGCTCTTTTCCAGACGTATCTATGGAGCAAGTTTGAAGACTCTAGTCCTTGCGGTCACTATGAAGCTGAGGTTAACCCAACAGGTGAGTATTTTTCTATATTCAATCAACCGTGAAATTTAGGCCATGGTTAGATATACATCGCTGCGTTCAGTAGATCTTTCTTGATGTATCTATGGGCAATTTTGAAGAATCTAGCCCTTTTGGTTACTTGAAAACTGGGCTTTTCGTATCAGGTAGGTATTTTTCTATGTTCAATCGACCGTGATATATAGGTCATGGCCCGATATGCATCGCTGCTTTCAGTAGATCTTTTCCAGACGCCAGTATCTATGGAGCAAGATTGAAGTCTCTAGCCCTTGCGGTGACTTAGAAACTGAGCTAAAAGCATCAGGAGAACATGTTTTTCTATGTTTAATCAACCGTGAAATAATGGTCTTGTCCAAATATGCATCGCTGCTTTCAGTACATCTTCCCCAGACGTATCTATGGAGCCAGTTTGAAGACTGTAGCAGAAACTGAGCTAAACGCAACAGGGGAACATTTTTCTTTGTTCCATCAACCGTAAAATTTAGCTCATGACCCGATATGCATCGCTGCTTCAGTAAATCTTCCTCAGACGTATCTATTGAGCAAGTTTGAAGACTCTAGCCATTGTGGTTACTTAGAAACTGAGCTAAACGCAGCATGTGAATATTTTTACAAAGGTGCACGCGCATTAACAAGCGCACGCGGACGCACACGCCCGTCTTTGCTTCCCAAATTCTCGCTAATAATGTATATCAGTGCTTACTAAAACTTTCGGATGAAAATGGCGAAGCTACATTTGGTACCAAAGTTTCTTTGATTATCGCTCGAGAAACAGCCAGGTACAGGCGGAAACACCTATTACAGGTTTCCAGTAAGACTAGAAACATACATGTCTTATCTAAAACATTCAAACGCTGATATCCAGACTATGGCATGTCAAACGTTGCATTATTCGATATTTTTATATTTGTATTTGATTATCTTTCATTTGTATTGTATATTTTCATGGTTGTATTCAGTCTCTGTTCATTTCTATTGTTTATTTTTTGTTTCCATTCTATAATCGATCATTTGTATTCAATATCTGTTCATTTCTATTGTATAAGTTTTGTTTATATTCTATATTCTATTATTTCTATTTAATAATTAATGGTTTGTATGCTAGATTGCTCCATTACTATTCATTGACTTTCATTTATATTCTATATTTTTTCATTTATATTCTAAATCACTGTATTTGTATTGTATAATTGTGATTTGCATTTAATATTTTCATATTTGTACTAAACTTTTGCTCAATTTTATCCTATATTACTTCATTTATATTGTATATTTTTCATTTGTATCCTATATTACGAAATTTACATTTTGTACTTAGTGATTTATATTTGATATGCTCGCATTTGCTTTCAATCTTATTTGATTTCTAGTCTAAATTGTTTCATTTCTATTTCATATTTTTAATTTCTATTCTATATTTCTAGATTTGTATTTAATAACTTTTGCTTCTGTTTGAGGTTTTCCGTTTATATTTGTAAATTGCTTTATTTATATTCTTAACTCGTTTATTTCTATTGTATATATTGTTGCGTTTATATTCATTGAGACGCCTATTTATATTAAATAAGAACTCTTGCATTTGTATTGTATAATTTGTTTATTTACTTTGATACGTGGCATTTCATTGGCTAAGAAAAATTGGGATTTCATTGGCTGAGAAAAATTGGGTATGTCTAGTTACCGGAACCAATATCAGTCCGGCCATTATAGGCTTACCACCGACATACCAGACGGCTAGAGTAATGATAAATAACGAAATAATTAAAAAGATAAGACTGTACACGTGACACCCAGAGATTTCTGAGCTGCCATTCATGAGGACTGCACCTGTTGCCTTGTATAGAGCTTCTCAATGTTGCAAACAATTTATAAAAGAATCGCAGAAAAACTGGTCAAACACTATCTTATAATGAAGACAGCTGGTAGCTGAACAATTACCTTGCCTGTAATCAAACTGTAATATCCCAAACAGCACAGGATTTCAGTTCAAGTAATGGCTTTTACAGTCGCCTTGTTGCTCATAAAGCCTCTCTTACGTACCAGCTTTACCTACTCTCTCTAGTGGCACCGTGCTATATATTACTGTTGCTCATAAAAACTCCCCAGTAACTATCTCCTGCATTTATTTGTAGATTTAGCTTCTACCCGAACACTATTAGGGGATGGTAGTTACTTCCTGCATCCTCAAAGTTCTGAGGATCATTGATGCGATCGACGGACCGCCGCCCTCACCAGCCTGGCACTGGGTACCGGTGAATACCGGCTTTTACACTTGCGCCTCAACAACAACAATGGCCCACTTCAACTCGAACTGTAGTAGCTACTATATTAGTAGTCACAATTATTTGACTACTGTTCATGATATCAACTATATTTGGTTGTCGCAAGTATCTAAAATAAAGCATGCTCTCTCAAGGTTAACGGAAGTTCTGAACGTGATCCGTTTTGACCTTCACACGCATTCTCAATAAAAGGGTGCAATTCACATTTCAGAATAATCAAAATATCAAGTTGTACCTACATCACTGTCACCATGGTACAAAACTCTGGCATCTCAGCGTCTCTCTGACTGTCTGTCTGTGTCAGTCTCTGTGTGTGTGTGTGTGTGTGTGTGTGTCTATCTCTCTCTTTTTCTCTCTTTCTCTCTCTCTCTCTCTCTCTCAGACATTTAGAGTTTGTGTATGTGTATGTTAGTGTGTGTGAGTGTTGTGTTGTCTTGAATCGTGATCACCTTATGAGAGAAGAGAGAACTGAACGTTTTGCTGGCCGTCTACTTATATGTCAGCGTTCAGTAATTTTATATTTACTGTGCTTCTAAGGTGCCACTAGAGGACTCCAACTCCTTAAGATCTCTTCATTTTCTTTGTTTTCTTTCACGGCTTCCTAAGCTTGGAGCTCTCCAAAAGCCCACAATCATAATATATGTTGTGTACCTCGCAATCAGACACACTATCAGATAAACGTCGTACATTTTCGCAAAAATTTGAAACATTAGGTCTTTGAAATTAAGTACATCAGTAGAGCTAAAGTATTTAGCTTCTCTCATAAGCTGACCACGATCCAGCACAACAAACACACACGCACACGCACACACACACACACACACACAGACTTTAAATGTCCGAGAGAGAGAGAGAGAGAGAGAGAGAGAGAGTGAGGCACACAGACAGAAAGAGACAAACAGACAGATACAGAGAGACTGACACAGACACAGACAGACTGACACAGACAGACAGTCAGAGGGACAGTGAGACGCTAGAGTTTCTTACCATGAAATCCCAATTTTTCTTAGCCAATGAAATGCCACGTAACAAAGTAAATAAACGAATTATGCAATGCATATGCAAGATTTTTATCGAATATCAATAGGCGTATTAATGAATGTAAATGCGACAATATATACAATAGAAATCAACAAGTTAAGAATATAAATAAAGCCATTTACAAATATAAACGGAAAACATCAAAAAGAAACAATTGTTATCAAATACAAATCTAGAAATATAGAATAGAAATTAAAAATATGTAATAAAAATAAAACAAATTTAGAATAAAAATCAATAAGATTGAAAGCAAATACGAACAAATCAAATATAAATCACTAAGTATAGAATGTAAATATCGAAATATAGGATACAAATGAAGGAATATACAATAGAAATGAAATCATATTGGATAGAAATGAACAAAAGTTAAATACAAATATGAAAATATTAAATGCAAATCACAATTATACAATACAAATATAGTAATTTAGAATAAAAATGAAAAAATGTAGAATATAAACGAAAGTCAATGAAAAGTAACGAAATAATCTAGCATACAAACCATGCATTATTAAATAGAAATAATAGAATATAGAATATAAACAAAACTTATACAATAGAAATGAACAGATATTGAATACAAATGATCGATTATGGAATTGAAACAAAAAATTAACAACAGAAATGAACAGGGATTGAATACAAATGAAAGAAAACCAAATACAAATATAAAAATATCGAATAATGCAACGTTTGACATGCCATACTAGACTAATAAGAACCGTTTACATAACTGCATTATTTTTTCTATAAAGATTAATGTAAGTTGATCAGCTGATCATCTGCAATACTGCACACTATAGGCCGTTCGTCGAAAAGTGGAGTGGAAAAAAAGTTATACATGTAATTTCAATACTATTGAATTTATTTTGTTTTTATGAAACTTTGCATTGCTGATTCTCTTTCCTTTACAAACGAATTGAGCCGAAATATTATATTCTAATTGCTAGATTTAGAACAACTAGTAATAGATTACCGATTGAAAAGGGATGATATGGGAACAAATAGAAAGATCACAAAGATACTGCACATTATGTAACTACAATATACTCGGAGATGAATTTCATTATTTACTGGAATGTGACTATATTAAAGAAATAAGACAATTATATATACCAAGATATTACTTAAGACATATCAATATATTAAAATTTGAAAAACTCATGTCCACTACAGATATTAAACTGCTGAGACAACTTAGTAGGTTCATTTTAGAAATTTTAAGTAAATTCTAGTCCCTGTTAAGCTGTCTGTGCACTTTAAAATTTGTTTTTTACTTTTTTCTGTAGATTAGTATGTATTTCCTAATATGCTGTTATTTTACAATCTCAGAGAAATAAAAGAGAAACACACATTATCTTCCGTTTAAAGACATTTTGGGTCATGCGAGCTGAATTTTAATAGAAAACAATTAAAATTTCATCATACAAGCTTAGAAATGTACCTCCTTTATAAGGAGGCTAGTCTTACATGTTAAGTTTACCTATGCCTTAATTAGTCCCAATATTTAGAATTATAACTGTAGGTAGAAATCACTCGAATGTTGGCACGTGACATTCGTTCAATACCGTTCGTGCGAGCGCCGCCGTCAGAAAAGTTAGGAGAACTTGATGTAAACAAATAAAAATAAGAAAACAATTCAATAACATTTTATTCATAAATGGCGACACTACGCTGAAAATCAGCGCGAAAGATCCGCTTGAATTCTTTGGCGATTTCTTGACAAGTTGGCTAATCTTTGCTTTTAGTAAATATGATGTTTATATACAATTAGGACTCAAGTAGCCCATATGACGTCAGCAGTATTTTTTTCAGAAATCTTAAATCAGCCGAAATAAAAGTCCGCCAAAAGGTCCTTTTATAAACACCGCCAAAATTAGCTGCCGCCAAATATAAAGAGGATCTTACACGAGTAGTCATTTAATATGAAATTTATGAAACGAGCCTTCGGCGAGTTTCATATGAAATGACCACGAGTGTAAGATTCTGTTTATCATATGACCCTTTAAAATGGAATTTTAACGCCTTCAAACTGAACATTATTTCAATATGAAAACGCATTGTTGACATGGATATTGTCAATGACGTTACGTGTACGCGCCAAAGTGTTATTACACGTGTGGTCATACAATTTTTATGAACACGACGTTATTTACAGAATAACAGCGACTTCATGTAATAAAAGTGTTTTACAGACTTATTGTGAAAAATATCGCAGTCGGATTCTGGCAGCATGCTTGTCAATTTAGCAAAAGTAAATTCACCGTTCTGGGCGAAGCTTCCCAATGGGCACACAAGGTTGAATCAATCTTGGTTCAACATTGTGTGCCTGCTGGGTCTATATGAAAATCTTTTCGTATTCGGTTTTTCAGTGTTGATTCTGGCTCTTTAGCATGGGAATCACTACATGTACTTCAAAACTGATTTAAAGTAACCATATTAACTTATATCAAGTAAAAGTTTCAAACTATTCTAAAACTAAGACTGACTTGTCATAGCGACATGACTCTTAGCGGATTTTGGCTTCCATTCTTTTGGATTATGTTGGTTTTTTGTAGGGCTTCCTGCGTCATTCATCTCCTTCCTGATGCCCTTGTCTGTCCCGTTTCTGGAGACATTGGGGTTGAGGGGGCTTGCTTGGGGACGCGTGCCCTCGCGAGTAAATACGTCTTACCTGATATCTGCAAAATCTTTGTCTCACGGAATATGTCAGTAAGTGTCGCTCGGGGAGGGCTGCTCGTTAACCGCAGAGACCTGGCCCATCAAGGTTTTTTTTTTTTGGGGGGGGGGGGAGGTTGTAGCGACACTGAAGAAGTTGAATATTGAAACGCGCGTCTGTCGCACTAAATTCAGTATAGTTATGTTCAGACCGCCGTTTGTTTAGTTGGAATTAATGGCTTGTATATATAAGTGTGAAACCTTGTTAACCGCTATTGGATGAACGAATCAATATTCGAGAGATGATAAAAAGTTAAGGACTTATGCTGTAGAAATATTTTTCATCAAATGTTAACTCAAAACAATTGCAGTAAATGAAGCTTTATCTTTCATTTAGCCGATGACATTTTTAATTTATCGCTCAAACGACAAAAAGTTGTCATAGTAAACTACTGATGGTACTGCAGAGCAAAGGACAATATTGTCTGAATATTTCGAGCTTTTGATTTATCTTAAACTATGTTTTATTTTTGTAGCAGAGTAAAACACATGCTATTTGGATGTTATTTTGCCATGGTTTCAGCTTCAACAAATTATTGCCGTCAACGTCATTTATACATGCAAAAGCATTTTTTAATACATGTTTTCGGTCATACATGGATGACAAAATGACATCAAACATTGTACCAAGTATTATATGGAAGTTCCTCCTACGGGATTTTCATTTCTCAACTAATTCGGTTCGCTAGATTGTCTAGTCACGGGACTTACTTCAATACCCGCAATGAAATATTAAATACTAATGTTCTCCAACAGGGATATTGGTATCATAAACTTCGAAAAAGTGTTTATTTTAAATTTTTATCGCCGGCACTATGAATTGGATTCTAAGTTTAATGTCGGATTAAAAGCTCTCTTGCAACAAGGGCTATTGGAACTAGAGTTTTATGGTGACTTAGTCTATAAATTAAAACAATGGTAAGTAGGGCTGACTTTTCTGATCAGTTCAGAAAAATTACCCATAAATTACAACGTATTGGATATAACATAAATGTAATGCTGCAGTCTGCATGTTAAGTGGTTAAGCCAATTCTGGATAAATAAACTTTGCTTCTCTGTGTAATTGTTCGCCGGTTGGTCGGGCATCAAAGTCAATATTAGTAGTAGTATTTCAATTCTCATATCGACGTTGCCCCGCACCTCAGCGGAACGAATCCATAGCCGCAGTAACGGGGCGCCGAGCGTCCTTCCATAGTCAATATTAGACCCGACATAAAGCTATTTATATGTTAGTTAATTAGTGCCGGAGCGTGTAGTGTCTGTTGCTTGGTCACTCGGGGTTCAGCTGGTGTTTTTTTTTTGCTTCGGTATTTCAGTGGAGTTGTTTGACACCCCAGGGATCTTCAGGTGTCGCAATACGTTGTTTCTGTCGGCTCTTCATATCTGATTCATTATAGGTCTGATCCGTGATTTATTTGTTTGCTGTGATGATGTATAGATTGATCAAGAAACATTCATGCGGACCATACAGCTTACTAAATGCTTCGCGAACCACTGCAGAAGCAGAGGGCGTGAATTTTGACCCAGTAAAGCTAGTTTAACCCCCAAGTAATCCGTTACTGACCGTTTCAACGTAGTATATCTGTTGTGAGTCCTAAATGTTATGTCCGCTTGTCTATGGTCTCTAGCAATATGGTCGTCTGAATAGCTGCCATTTCTGCTTTCTTTTTTTATTTTATTTTCAAAAAGAAAATATATAAAAATAGATGTTACTGCTGTTTTCAGTTAGGGCCGGTGAATGACCACCTGTTTGGAAAAGAGCTGACGATCCGGTTTACCGTGTGTGTCTTTCGTGTACTTTTGTCTGTTTATGTGTGTGCTCCTTACCCTTTTGGTTTTGACGGGATGAGTGCGAGGTTTGATTGCATTAATTCCTGATCATTGCCTATTTTTTTACTTTCCAAGTTTTGTATATAATTCTGCAGAAAATCATCAAGCAGATGTGTCTTAAGTGCGTCAAAATAAGAAGAAATCTGAAAAATGATGTAATATTTGCAAATATAGACAAACAAATCACAATTGCAATGCTAACAAAGTTTATTCAAATTTCTTCAGAACTTCACATAATGTAGTAAGAGATGGAAATTATCTGTAGTATAATCAAAATTACTCTGATTGCAACAGCCAAACTGCCACACTAAAAGTCCATGTATTTCTATCAGCTCTTGTATGTCGATACCTGATATTGCATACGGAACGGAACAGAGACATAACCATAGCTGTCGTAGTACCAGTACAGTCGAACTTCGATGGCTCGAACTCGCCGGGACCACCCAAAAAAGTTCGAGCGATCGGTAGTTCGAGCCATTGAAGACCAACTCAAAAGGTCCAGCCGTATGTATAATGCTTTTCTATCATAGCAAGGGTGACTTCCTGTTTATTGATCGGTCATAATTTAAGACACTCGGTGCCAGCAGAAATCTCCGATTTGGATATACCCCCCCCCACCACCACCCCCGGGTCCTTCACCAGATTGCTCGGAAGCTGACGTACTCTCTGACATGACTGCAGGAGTGAATGATGGGCCCTAATTTTTGTTAAGGCAGAGACGTAAATTTTGGCACGTTTTACTCAAGTTCAGTGTAAAATTTTAATTGAAGAAAAATACTTTACCTTCTGTAATTTTCATATGCCGCCTCATTAGCCAAGGGTGATAATACGCGTTTGAATAGATAAGACCAAGCTATACAATCAGCTTAAATTGGCAACCACTCAGCATTAATCGATTGACCAGTTGATCAAAGAGCGTCTTTAATTGAGCTCGCGCCAGTCAAGTATACCTGTGGTTTCGGCAAACGCTTTGTCAATATCGAAGCATCTTATGACAATGTTCAAACGTCTGAGTGACCGTTATTGAAATGAAAATTATTTACAAGGTAATTAGTGCGAGCCATCGGTGGGTTTTTACATAGAAAATTTACCCTAGGGACCGGGTTTGGGGTTCGAGCGTTCGAGCCATCGTAGTTCGAGCCAAAGGTCGCAGGTTAAGTTAAAATGAATGGGAGTTTTACCGGGACTGGGAAGTCAGTTCGACCGAAGCATGGCGTTCGAGCCTTCCGAGTTCGAGCCAATGAAGTTCGACTGTATATCTACTTAGGATTAGTATCGTCAATATACGCATACCATATAAGTGGTATGCTGAGGAAAAGTTCAGAAACCCTGGGCTTGGTAATTTAACCTGAGCTGTCAAAAACAAGCCTGAAATTCTTGTTGTTGAAAACTATTGCATACTATCAACAACTGTCGTGTTTATTTCATTATAAACACATTTACATACATACAATTTACAAGTATTATAAACGACAAATAAATAAGAATTTAAATAAAGATGATATCAAAATAAATCTAAAAATCTGAAAATGTCATTGGACTCTTAGTATTTACGATTGAAATTAGTCTGTAGACACTATATTTTGTAAGTAAATAAATAAATAAATAAATCACTATAATATCTTTATTATACACCAATTTACTTAATAATACCAAAAGCTTTAATAGTATCTTACCGAGGCAGATGAATTCGAAAATAAGGCTAATATGAAATTATAGTGCCAGAGGCCCTTATTGTTTTAGGGACTTTTATATCCCCGGTATATGAAGTATATAGGGGTATATAATTTTTTTCGTTTATATGTTTGTGTGTGTTTGTATGTTAACATTTTTTCTGTCACAGATTGCCCAAGAACCATTACAGCTAGGATTTTGAAATTTAGTACCAGCGTTGGATATGACTACAGGGTGTCTCAAAAACGAACACCTCCTCATGAACTCGAGTCTATTTCTGTCACTTCTCAGGAAGTTGAAAATATTTCAAAAAACACTTAAGACAGGAAAAGCTGCCGGTCCAGACTCCATTGATAATCGACTATTAAAAGAGCTTGCTCGACCCTTATGTGCTCCCCTCACTGACCTATTCAACTTCTCTCTTGCTAAAGGCAAAGTTCCAAACCTCTGGAAACAGGCCAATGCTACTCCTGTTTTTAAAAAGAATGACCCATCCGACGTGTCCAACTATAGACCCATATCCCTGCTCAATACTCTTGGTAAAGTTCTTGAAAAAAATTGTACATAAATATGTCTTCGATTTCTTAAATGATCACCATGTAATCACTACTCTTCAGTCTGGCTTTGTTCCTGGTGATTCTACTGTTAACCAGTTAGTTGATATATATAATACTTTTTGCCGGGCCCTGGACGAAGGCAAAGAAGTCCGTGCTATATTTTGTGATATAAGTAAGGCTTTCGACATAAAGGTCTTCTCTTTAACTTACAATCTGTTGGTATTTCTGGATCTCTTCTCCAGTGGTTCACAGATTATTTGGCTACTAGAAAGCAAAGAGTAGTTATTCCTGGTGAAAGTTCTTCCTGGTCTTCAGTCGAAGCCGGTGTTCCCCAAGGCTCGATATTAGGTCCCTTGCTCTTTCTCCTTTATATTAACGACATTGTTGGAAACATAAACTCTTCAATTAGACTCTTTGCGGACGATACTACTCTTTATATTATTGTAGACAATCCTGTTCAAGCTGCATATCAATTAAATTCCGATCTTTTCAAAATACACCAATGGGCAAACCAGTGGCTTGTTACTTTTAACCCTTCCAAATCAGAGTCTGTCATTTTCCCTAGAAAACGTAATAGACCCAACCATCCTCACGTCTTAATGAACCAACAACCTATCCAAGAAGTTAATTTGCATAAATATTTAGGTATTATATTGTCCAGCGACTGCACATGGCATGATCATTTAGAATACATTAAATCAAAGGCATGGACTCGCATAAACGTTATGAGGAAATTAAAATTTAAACTTGACAGGAAATCTCTTCGAACAATATATTTTACTTTTATTCGGCCTATTCTTGAGTATGCTGATGCTGTATGGAACAATTGCACCCAGTATAGGTAAATGAACTTGAAAAAATTCAAAATGAAGCAGCCCTATCGTAACAGGAGCTACTAAATTAGTCTCAATTAATTCTCTTATTCGTGAGGCTGGTTAAATCGCAGAAAAAAACATAAACTTCTGTTGTTTTATAAAATGCATAATAGTTTATCTCCTAATTACTTATCATCTCTTGTTCCGCCGACTTTTGGTGAAACCACAAATTACCCGTTACGGAACTCTTCAGATTTACTTACTGTTCACGCAAGCTCTCAACTTTACTATAACTCTTTTCTACCATCTGTAGTAAGAGAATGGAACGAACTCTCAGAAAATGTACGTAATCTGCCAAGCATAGCTACCTTTAAGCACGAGTTAAACTCTGATCTAACGAAAATACCTTCTTTCTATTTTGACGGAATGAGACTTGGGCAGATTTATCATGCACGGTTAAGAACAACTTGTAGTTCTCTTAATCAACATCTCTTTTCCAAAAATATAATAGATATTCCGCTTTGTGTCTGTCAAGTGGTTGAAGATACCAGTCATTTTTTGTTCAACTGTGAACGCTTTCATAATCTCAGACAAGAACTCTTTAATAAAATTACTCCTATTTGTCAGCCTAATTTAAATATACTTCTTTTCGGTAGTGAACAACTAACTGATATCGAGAACCGACAAATATTTACAGCTGTACAAGAGTTTTTAATAAAATCTAAACGTTTTGAAATTGCATAATATCTATTTAGTAATTTGTGTGTGTGTGTGTGTGTGTGTATGTGTGTGTGTGTGTGTGTGTGTGTGGCAATATGCATGATATACAATGTACATAGTGTCCTTGGTCCAAATTTCCTCCTAACACTTTCTTGGCGACTACGTATTTTATCATCTTTACAGAAAAGTAGAATATACGATTGTAATTTCTTTTCCATTTTCCGTGGAGCTTCAAGAGATCAGAAACACTAATTCGACATTTTATTGAGAACATGTTAAGAATATGATGTAAACTTACTAGTATGACTATTTATGTTTGAAAATGCTTTCATTCGGTATAAGTTTTTCAATTTTCCTAAATTTGTTTAGACTATTATGCTGAAATATCAATCGACAGTAGTACATGTATGCTTCAAATCATTTGATATATATAAATATACAGTAATTACTGGGATACAGATCATATAAGTCGTAAGACTTTCTTCTGAATCCCTTTCAAGCTACTGTATTGAGTTATATTCTTGTGAGATTGTATTGTTTGTATTAGTTCAGTATTTTGAATAAAATATTGTTTACACTAAAAACGTGAACCTTTTTTAAAATTGCTGTAATTGAGGATTTTTTTTTAAATTTTGTACGATTGTAGCAATTTAATACTCCTTTACATTTATGATGTTTTACAACTAGGTGGTGCTGCTTACAGGAAGTGACCTCATAATATTTTAAGTTTACAGTTATTACGTCATTTCTATTTTTCTCTACTGTTGAAACTGCATACAGGCCTCTGGCGAAGTAAATTAAAATTTAGAAGTTCTAAAGCCTAGAGTCTACGCAGAAAAGGATTTACATTATCTCAGATAATGGATATTTTGAATAATGCGAAGAAACTTGTAACGAAATGGTCGTTTGTAGTAAAAATAAAGAGCTTTGAAGGAAAGTTGCAGGTCAACACGAACTTTTCTTCAGATTCATTATGAAAATCCACCAAAATGGTCAAAGTAGAGCTTTTGAAGTCGTTCAGCTATATAAAAATTAGTAGGACACTAAAAAGGAACAAGCTCCTTATCAGTTCTTTGCCATTTTCAGTTATTCAATGATCTTTGGTGATCTGCCTTTATTTGCCTGCCTATTCTCTTTTCTTGCTAAGCTCTCTGGCTTATTCATGAATATCCTATTCGGACACCTGGATCTAACCATAACATAACAGCCAGTTTCTCAGACTTTCTTCCATTATTTGAGATTTTTAAACCCTTGTTTCCTTAGAATGCAGACCTGAGAATCTCTGAAACCATTTCTTTTTCACGTAATGCCATTTTATGTTTCCAACAATGCAGATGATAAAAAATGATGTCATTTATACTTTATGATGTTATTATGACGTCACTTGCTGTTGAAATACTTCTTGATAAAGAATCTTCACCGGCATCTTTTTGCTACATCCATGCATAATTTTGCAAGTTTTTCTTCGTAAATAAAGGAATTACAGCAATTTAAAAAGGTCCACGTTTTTTGAGGCGCCCTGTAGTTGTACCGTGTGCGAGAGAGTCAGCCTTCTCCTGCAAATCATTCCATTCGTTTGTCCATTTTTGTTTCTCTCCAATTAAATTTCTGTCAGAGATTTCTCAGGCACTTCTCCAGTAAGGGTATTTGAAATTTGGTACAAACCTTGGTAATGACTAGTTGTATCGTCTAAGAGAGTAGTACCTCTTCCTGCTTATCATTCCCTTTGTTTGTTCATTTTTTTATACCCCCGGCATACAAAGTATATAGGGGTTATATAGATTTTGTTTTACCGTTAATATGTTTGTGGGTATATGCGTACGTTAGCATTTTTGTCTGAGGAACCACTACAGCTAGGATTTTGAAATTTGGTACAAACTTTGGGTATGAGTAGGTGCACCGTGTAAAAGAGACTCAATTTTCTCGTTCACAACATTCTCTTTGTTTGTCCATTATTCTTTCTCCCTAATTAAATTTCTGTCAAAGATTTGTCAGGAATTACTCCAGTAAGGGAATTTGAAAAGGTACAAACCTTGGTAATGACTAGTTGTAAAGTGTAAGAGAGTATCCGCCTCTTTCTACTTATCATTCCCTTTGTAAGTCCATGTTTTCTTTCTCTCCGATTAAATTAACTTTTTTTCTGTCAAACATATCTCAGGAACCACTATACCTAGGATTTTGAAATTTGGTACAAATGTTTGGTATGACTGATTGTATTGTATAAGGGAACTGCAGCCTCCTTCCGCTTATCGTTCCCTTTCTTCTCTCCAACTATCTTTTATTTGTCAAATATTTCTCAGGAACCACTACAGCTAGAATTTTGAAATTTGTTACAAACGTTGGGTATGAATAGTTTTATCGCACAAGAGAGCATCATCTTCCTCTTGCTTATCATTCCCTTTGTTTGTCCATTTTTTCTCTCCAATTAAATTTCTGTCAAGATTTTTCAGGAACTACTACAGCAAGGTTTTTGAATTTGGTATAAATGTTGGGTACGACTAGTTGCATCATGTAAGAGAGAATCAGCCTCCTTCTCTTTTCATTCCCTTCGTCTGTCTTTGTTGTACTTTCTGTCCGATTACATTTTAGTCACAGATTTCTCAGGAACCGCTTCAGCTAGAATTTTGATAAATAGTACAATCGTTGGGTATGACTAGTTGTTCCGTGTAAGAGCGAATAAGCCTTCTTCTTCTTAACATTCGTTTGTCCATTTTTTTGTCTCGCCTGAAAGGCTGAGACCTAGTGATCCATTTTCTGTCTCCTTGCAATTTTGCTCTTTGCGGGTCAATAACTTTTAAGCGCTTCAATGGATTTCCGCAAAACTCATTAAAAATCTTTTTCTAGGGCGTCCCAAGACATGTGTCGAAAGTGGAGATGATCGACCGATTTTTGACGGAATTAGGACCGTTGAAAATCGTCTGTTTCGGTCCCGTCCACTCTTAGTGGGTCAATAACTATAGCATGCTTCAACAGACTTCCGCAATACTCACACTATAGCTTTGTCTAGAGCGCTCTAAAATATATTTCGAAAATGGTGACGATCGACTTATTTTTGACGGAATTATGACAGTTCAAGTTCGTTTTTCTGCGTCGCATCCGCGTCCGACAAATATTAAAGTTTTTGGTTAAAGATTGTTTTAAACAGCTTATTTTTCCAAAACCCTTCAAGGTACCTGCCTAATATTTGGTATGGACTTTTTCTAGAGTATTGGCTTTTGTTTTATGCAACCATGTCCCTGGGTCTTGCCCCCGGGCGGGGCCAGAAGTCAATATCTAGGATGATGTTGATGTTAACACATTTTAAAGTTTTTGATAAAGTTTCTTTGGTGCTTATATTTCCAAAACTATGCAAGTTAAATGGCTCATATTTGGTTTCTGCCTTTCCTAGAGCAGTGACTTTAGTTGTATGCAACCATGTATTTGTGTCTTGTCCCAGGGTGGGGCCAGAGGTCAATAACTAGGATGATGTTGAAAAGTTTTTGGTTAAAGTTTATTTTGATTCTGTTAAGGCTTGTACCTTCAAACTCATTCATGGTACCGGCTTCGTATTTGGCCAGGGTCTTTCCCGGAGCATTGGCTTATGCTTTCTGCAAACATGCCCTAAGTTGGCCCCGGGGTGGGGCCAGGGGTCAATATCTAGGATGATGTTATTGTTGATGATTTTCGGTCTGATTTTTTTAAGGAGTACAAGTTTTATGTTGGTATACTTGGTCAAATAATGTATCCTTACAAGTGCAGCAACAGCAAAGCATCCATGCAGACCACTGTGTCCTTGACATTTATTCACGGTTGAGTGATTTTGCCTTATACCTTTGACACTATTTAAAGAATACGCAAAGTGAATATGCGTTTCTCTTTGAGCTCATAACTTCGGTACCTCTTATGTTCCGAAGTTTAAATGTAGTATGATACTTATCCAGACCAACATCTTTGACTTCATGGTAGAGTTGCTCCTGGGTAGGGCCAGGGGTCAGAATGTATAACAGGTCATATTGAACACAAGCAAACTGGAAATAAAATCATAAGTCTGGTCCCATTACTTGCCCTGGAGGGCTCGAAACTGGACATAACGATCACAGATCAAATAGTTTATACAGAGACCAAGCGTTGGCAACTGGATCAGGCTAGGGTGGGGTTATGGGGTGGGGCCAAAGGAAACATGAGAAGTCTGCAAAAGGTAAGGAGGTGTCGTCAGACCGACTTATTCGTGGGTAAAGGTGGTGTGAAAAATCCGTACTAGGAACCACGTTTTGTCACCATTAGGCATTATAAGTTAGACAGAGTTGGTATCTCTCTAGTCCAGCTCTAGCCCTAAATTATCTCAGAAACAAGTTTCTAATTTTGGTCCAGCACAGGTAAGTCTTCCTCAGTGTGGTATTTCAAATGCCAATAAAATCATTTTGGCATGCTGTAAACTGTTACATAAATCAATTTATGGTATGACGCCGCTGTTATTCAGTGGATAACGTCATGTCATAAAAATCGTATTACCACACGTACAAGTAATAAAACTTTGGCGCGTACACGCAACGTCATTGACAACGTCTATGTCAACAATGCGTTTTCTTATTGAAATAATGTTGAGTTTGAAGGCGTTTAAATCCCATTTAAAGGGTCATATGATAAACAGAATCTTACACTCGTGGTCATTTCATATGAAATTCATGAAACTCGCCCAAGGCTCGTTTCATAAATTTCATATGAAATGACCACTCGTGTAAGATCCTCTTTATCTGATACTTCTTTTTGATAAATAACAGTTATTTTCTTATTTTGACCTTCCCAAAGCGTCCTACTTCATATATACAGCCGGTTTTTTATTCGTAGCTGTGAGAATGTTTACGAAGACCGCCATGTTTGCTTGGGGGTTTTCTCATTGGCGGATGACGTCATTGGTGGAAAAAATGTCAATTATATAAAAACCAGTACCTTAGGAGTTTTGAGAGTCGCTATTGCATACTTGTCTGTAAATATTATTTGTAGAACCTATATATGCATTTATTTTATGCGTGCATGTCCAAATTTCATTTAAGCACGAGGCAGTTTGCTTCTGTGAAAAGGCTGAGCACTCTTTAAGGTATAACCAATTACCGGAACAAAATTAACTTTTGTCATGTATGCATGTATTACCGTGATTATGCGGACACTGAATGTCCGAACACAATTTCACTTCTCATAAATGTTCGCACACACAAGTCACAAAGGGAATGCTGTTTAATTAAGCTATCAGTTTGATAATAGTCCATGTCAAAACGTAACATTGGTAAAAAGAAAGAAAGAAAAAAATACAGTTAACCTAAAAACTTCACAACAATCTGTAACAAGAAACTTCATAAGTGGTCCACACATTTCATTTCTTCAGAGTGTTTGAAGTCGTATACTTTCAACTACCATGAAAGAGGCCGAGATAAAAAAAATCACGTGTTGTTATGCTTACACATTGTAAAAAAAAGAAATGGTTCAAGGACAAATGCCGTAATCAGACTGCAAAAAACGACCTCATTATAATATCATATATCCGCGCAATTTAAGCAGAATCTTTAAGATCCCAAGTGTATCAGCGATATTTTCAAACTGCGAGGACGTTTTCTTGCAGTAAGGTTCACGGTGTTAGCTGCCAATCGCTACACTAAGATGTTGCAAGCGGAGCTGTGATAATGTACAAATGCGGTACTTCGGTGAAATTCTAAACATTATCTGTACGATATTAAAATGAGCCGCGTATCAAAAAAAATATAACTTGGGAAAAACACGCATTTTCTTCGCAAAGGATAGGACCTACTATAAAACCAATATGTGTCACTGGTCTGGGCCGGCGCAGTTAGACATGTTTTGTTATGGCGCGAATTGTTCTCTTCTGCGTATGTTCACTTATTTCAACAATTGAAACTAAGAAAAATTGACTGCGCCAGAGCTAGTTTTCTTCATCTCCGTTTCAAATACCGATGACGGACGAGTCAATATTACTGTTAGCGAGCTGGTAATAAACAAGAAAAATCTAAAAAACAAAAAAGATAATCGGCGCAGATTAAATGGAAGTGTGTTTATTAATATGTCTCTAGGTGAAGAGTTGACAATAACTTTCATGAATATGACTCAAGTGAGCTGTGTCGGTAGGCACCGACAACCGTAAATTTGACACTGGGTAGCGACAATGACCTATTTCAAAACTGAGCTGTCCAATTTGGAATTCCAAAATGGACCGCGGTCAATCTTGAGATTGACCTGATTCCAAAACAGTTACCAATATGATGCACTGTTTGATTGTGTGTATTAACCGAGAGTAGAAATCGAAAGAAGATCTACAACGAAAAAAAAGAAAGTTTTGAATATCTGGGTCTGTTTTCGATAAAATTTCTATTGTAAATTTACAAACAAGAGAAACATTTTGAATTAATATCCGACAGAGTGCTAGTATTCACGCAGTGACGGGAAAAACGATTAAATATTCATTGACCTTTGATATTTTTGGCTAAATTTTGACATACGCGTTATTTGATCGATGACATACGCGTTATTTGATCGATGAAATCTTCTTGTGAAATTTGAAACAATACAGAAATTATACGCGGCTGTGCCGCGAAAAATCTCATGTTTTGGTTCATTGAAATAAATATAAAAGAATTTAAGGCCTCTTAACAGTTGTGTAAGTTTGTGTAAGTAGGTATATGTGGCAGATTGGAAACGCAAAAGTCCTTGATAGTTTTCTCTTTGATCAATACCTCGGAGCATGCTATTGAACGGTAATTTTTGTTGTAATAAAACTGGTCACTCTGTTATTCTGTATCAGTATAAACTAAAACAAATAAAATATAAATAAAAATAAAAGACTATATCAATAGGCAGTAAATAGGCAGACGTAATGCTTAACTGGGAGAAGATATCAAACAACCCCCCCCCCAAAAAAAAAAAAAAAAAAAAAAAAAAAAGGGTACGGAGAGTAAAAGAAATAAAGAAACAAACAAAAGAAACTAGGAACACAGTCAGGGAGGCGTGGGGCGTAACTGGGGGAAGATTTCAAAGAACCGATTATAAGGAGATATGACACCTTCTTCCCCCCTCCCCACCCCCAATTCCCCAACGGTGTAACGAATTGCGTTTCTGCAGTGCCCTCCCCCCCCCCCCCCCCCCACCCCCAGCGATGTAACGAAATTGCGTTTCTGCAGTGGAGAAAAAATACGCTTTTCGATCACTCGGACAGGGCACGCTCATTTTAATACAATTAGCACTGGCTTATACCGCAATAACAACATAGGGAGAAGAACTCTATAAGCACTCGGCTTTCGTTCTAATCCCAAGATTGTATTGTATATTATATATATGTATGTATGTTACAATTTAAAAAACGAATAAAATATGTTTAAACCAATAACAACACACGTTTCATATTTTACAAGATTCAAATATTTCTTTAAGGCGCAAACAGCCGTTGTATAATATTTTGTTATCGTTGTGACCCAGGAGTTAGAATTGTCTTGTACGTCTGTCATTGCAATTCTGGTACTGGATTTTATCATTTGACAGGTGCGTCATCATGTGACCTCCACGAGCGAGTCGAGTGCTAATTTACATATTCTGTAAACATGTCCGCTGGCCCTCTTAAGGAAAATGCATCAAGGCCAGCCCAGGGTCTCTTAGAAAAGGTAAAACTGGTGGCAGTCATGATCCAAAATGGCCAAAAAACACAACCGCTAATGTTTTTATGCCCCCAACTTCGGAGAAGTTGAGGGGGCATATTGGTTTGGGCCTGTCCGTCCGTCCGTCCGTCCGTCTGTCCGTCTGTCCGTCAGTCCGTCCGTAACGCTTTTTGGCAGCTGGGAAACTCAAGAACTGCTTTTGCTAGGATCTTGAAATTTTATGTGTGGCACATACATGAAAAATAAGCGCACCCGTATTTTTTTTTCCGCCGGTCACGTATTTTCAGAGTTGTGCCCCTTTTTCGACTTAGTCTATGGAACCTTGTGAACAAAATATCTCGAGAACCCCTGATGCTAGGATCATGATTTTTTGCAGGATGACATTGCTCAAGGTGTAGATGACCTGATTAACTTTTGAAAAAAAATCGTGAATTTTTGACCGAGTTATGCCCCTTTTTCGACTTAGTGCATTGTAAGCCTTTGGAACCTTGTGAACAAAATATCTCAAGAATCCCTGATGTTAGGATCATGATCTTTTGCAGGATGACATCGCCCAAGGTGTAGATGACCTGATTAGTTTTTGAAAAAAAAAATCGTGAATTTTTGGCTGAGTTATGCCCCTTTTTAAACTTAGTGCATTGTAAGCCATGGAACCTTGTGAACAATATATCTTGAGAACCCCTGATGCTAGGATCATGATTTTTTGCAGGCAGACATTGCCTATGGCGTAGATGACCTGATTAACTTTTGAAAAAAATCGTGAATTTTTGACCGAGGTATTCCCCATTTTTGACTTAGTGCATTGTAAGCCTATGGAACCTTGTGAGCAAAATATCTGAAGAGCTTTTTGTCTTAATTTAGGCATATTAAGCAAGTAAGCCTTGTGACCAAAATACTTAAAAAACTTTATGGCATAAAGTTATGAATTAAGAGGTAGATGATCTGATTAGCTTTTTTTTAGCCAGTTCTATAAATACTGTGTTGAGTTATACCTCTTTCTGACGGCGACATTTTGGGATGAATCTTCTTTGGAGGCAAGCATATGGTTGGGGGCATAGTGTTTCATAAACACATTTTCTAGTCTTCTAAGGTTTTCAAAAATAATGGTTTAGAATTTGTAGAAATTGTAGAAATTCCCCGGTAGCATTTACCGGCAAAAACCCACCAGTAGCGAAATAGGTCAGACCTGGGCCGTGAAAATCGAAACTGTCCGGCCCAGAGCTGGGCTAGTATCTCTCCGTCCGGTGCACGAGGACCCGACCGTCAATGTCCGCAAAGTGTTCAGATAGTGTCAAACAAGTCGGCCCTGCATGCCAAAGGAACAATTGACTCAGTCTAGCTTCTGATGCAAACGTCATTCATGCACTAGGTTCCACATTCACCCCTGGTTGACTATGTATTTACAGGGGCTCTTACCAAACAAAAAAGAGCCCTAGTTCCCAAACGATCTCGTCATCATGGCTAAACAAATTTGTTTAGCCACAATGACCAGGTAATTTTGGAACTGTGTCATGTTTTCATTTCGTTACAGCCTTGGGAACATAGTTAACCAGGTGTGACATTTAGTGCTCCATTTTTAAGTAAAAAACCTATCAAAGATCATCAAATGTCATTATTTACAGAAATGGAAATAGAACTTCTCTCTGTTGGATCCAAAATTGCTTGGATAAAGCCAAAACTACATCCTAAACAAAGGATGAGGACCAGTAGCGTCTGGTTAAGTAAAATCACAGACTAGCTCTTTAATGATTTTATGTGTATGTTATTTACATACAGTATGTGACAATAGCAGGCCTGTACCTTTTTTAAGTATAAAAAAGTTCCCTTTTACGGTGGTATTTTGGAGAAATGCTGTTCTTATGGTGGTACCATGATGTGTCTAATTCTGTTTTGCAGAAGGTAGGTCACATTTTGTAGCATTTTCCCAGCCCTAATAAATATGTAATTTAATACGGCACCATTTCAGGCGAGACAAAGCTTTCTGCGAAATTTCTTGTCTTTCTCTTTAATTAAATTTCTGTCAAAGATTCCTCACGAATTACTACAGTAAGGGCATTTGAAGTTTGGTACTAACCTTGGTAATGACCAGTTATATCATGTAAGAGCGTATCAACCTCTTCCTGCTTTTTGTTCCCTTTGTTTGTAAACTGGTTCTTTCTCTTCAAATTTTTTTGTCACAGATATTCCTGTTCCTATGAGAGCCACAGTCTTAAAATTTTGTATACATCTTGAGCATGGCATATTGTGGGAAAAAAAATCAAGATGCTAAGATTTCTTTTGGCCTTCTTTTTCCATCTCTCACTCCAATGTAATAAAATGGGAAAAATTATGTTAAAGATTTCTCAGATATTTAGATTTAAGCATAGGTTAAAACTGATTTTCGACATCATCCGGATGCTACTGCTGACTTTAGGTCAAGGTCACATACATAGAAGTTAACGTAACCTTGTTTTCAAATTTTATGTTGAATTTGTACATTATTTTAATTACATAATTTGCATTTTGTAATGGAACCTTTTGGTATTTGTCTATAGGCCTTTCGCTGGTTTTGTAATACATTGTCCATCTGTCTGTCTGTCAGTTAACATTTGCTTTAAAGTTTTGTATTAAGTATGTTTTTATTAGGCGGTGGAGCTGGCCGGGGGTATACGTGAGCCCCTGCTCGCATGCTCTAGTTTGAATATAATTTGCTAGGTCAAAACTTTTGATATTTCAGACATGTATTCCTGATTTGCACAATAACGACATTGATTATGGTGATGGAATTTTTCTTTTATATTCCAAAACAATCTCAAAGGCATTCCGAAGCGCTTATTTCAAAAGAACCACTGAAAGAATTTAACGGAACTACGAACAAAACGCTTATTCCATCAGAACAGACTAGTTCCACAAATACTCTGACTGACGTGACAGCGGTGTGGCGAGAAATCAAAACCCTTGGGGATGAAGCGTCCCTGTATCCTGATGATTATGATGTGGAACGTGTCCGAGTGGCGCTGCGAAGAGCTAAGCTGTTGTCTGTTAAGAAGTTTTCTAAGCATACAGCGCTGAAATGGATGATGGAGCTGGAAGGCAATCAAACGGTTTTATTTAAACCCAGAGTAAGGTAAGTGAAAGAAAACAGAACGAAAATGTTTTACTTAACATTCCAACAAAAATATTAGTTAAATATGAAAGAATGCATGTAGAAACTAGGCTTCGAAAGGACCCGGTATGTTTTAGATGGGTTTTGGCCCCCATTCAAATTTACTTAAAATTACATGTTTTCTGTTGCTTATCACATTAATAAACGGGATCATACAGAAATAATGTTTCTATTTTCGTGAATTCTTAAAATAAGATGATTTTAGACATGCCTGTTTTATTTCCAGAAAACTGTTTAGTCGCTTTTCATTTATCGAAATAATACAATTAATATACTTAAAGAGAGCACTTAAAATAAGTTTTTGGCGAAACACTTATACATGTAAGTAGTGAAATACTGCAAAACAGATGTGAACTGTTCAAGGCCTGTCCAGATAGCCCCCCACCCCTGCCTCCCCCTTCCCCGCCCTGCCGCATCCCACTCAACTTTGCAAGTCTAGAGACGCTAAAACAAAATAAAATGTGTACCTATTCTAAGTCAGAAAATGAGTACACACAATATATGTTTAGTTTGTCTATGAGCGGAGATATGGGAATTTTATGCGGAGATCAGTGGAAACATGTCACAGAAACTGCAAGGTGTTTTGATAAATATAAAATAAAGTGTCAGAGCATATTATTTTGAGCCATTGAATCGCCGCTACAATCTAGCGATTTTTATGCTTTTTGTGCATCCCGTTCATTTAATAATGTCACCAAAAATGATAAAATTTTAGTCGTACACGACTGAAATTTTATCATTTTTACTTACATTACTAAATGAAATATTGTGTTAAAAATTAGCTGTGTACAATCATGCGCTATATTTTATAGCCTAAATGCAGACATAAAATGGTCGAAAATGCCAAAAAATTAGCTGATTAGGGTGCAACTGGATGCATAAAAAGCATAAAAATCGCTAGAACGTACCTATAGCCCCGTTGTGTAAGAATACTATGATTTATGATATATTTGTTTCAGAAGTAGAAAACTTGAGACAGATGCATCGGGTGTCTGTGGTTGTGAATACCCTGAATATGAAATAACGGCTTTCGCAATTAACAGGTGATTATTACAGGGTATAAATTAGTCCGCAAATTTTCGCTTCCTGCAGAGACTGTCCGTCATCTCTGGCTTCCGCCGAGACTGTCCGCGATCTCCTGCTTCTTGTTGAGACTTCTGTACATGATAAATGGCTTCCTGCAGAGACTGTCGGCGTGATTCTGCTTCCTGACGAGGCTCTCGACAGGAAGCAGAGTTACGCGGATTGTCTCGGCAGGAAGCCATCTTTTGAGGACGGTATCCCTGCAGGAAGCAAGAGATGGCGGACAGTCTCGGCGGAAGCCAAATATGACGGACAGTCTCTGCAGGAAACGAAAATTGGCGGACTGATTTATACCCTGTGATTATGGATTTTTTTGGCAATCACATTGTCTTCTGCGACCTTTACATTTCGTAAGCACAAGATCATGCGCTAATTACCTATTTACTGCCCACTCTGCACAATTTATTGCGCCTAGAGTGAATTAAACACTGTCTGATGCGACATCGACTTCACGTACCCAAGAAACAAGCTCAACTCAAAATGTGCATACTGTGAAATCGAGTTGCGCACGCGCAGATATTGAAGCCGTGTTGGCTGCTTAAGATGTGATTCCTTAAACAGGTTCATTAGAACTTTATTTTGGTCTAAGGGACCCAGAAAAGGTGATACTTAACACAGGTGACCCTTTAATAGAAATAACCACAAAAGCAGGGTCGACTGTATATTCCTTTACTGTACACACCCAATAGCAGCTGGTTTCCATAACTCCTTTTCTAATTACGGGCTGCATATTGTTCATGTATGGTGTTTAAAGCTCTATATAGTGAGATCCTTTAGAAACAAGGAATACACCAAAGAAACGAAAATAGTAGACTCGGTTTAATTGAGTCTGTTCATTACGAGTACCAGTAATGCAATATGCAACACTAGCCACGCCCTCCCTCCCCCTCCCCCGCTACCCCTAGAACCGGCTTAAGCGGAACTCTAATTTCAACATTACTCTAAATGAACTCAATGGTCCCAAAGAGCCAGAAAATATGAGCCGCAACACGACAAAACCAACAAAGTAACATGCGCGCCCAGCGAAGACTCAGATCGGAATGGACATCCGCCAACTTCTGCTCAGAATCTTTGCGGTGCATTAAAAGGGTAGCTAAGGGTCTTACCTACCTCCATGCCGACAGCGAAGACTGGTCAGACAGGATGCCCAGGCTTAGCTGGGTCTTCCCTGGGCGCACATGCCACTTTGTTGGTTTTGTCGTGTCGCGGCTCATATAACCTGCACAATGATGATGTACGGGGAGACGTTTAATAATAAACGACTAACACCCGTGGAATTAACTCAGAAAAGAGACAAATAATGTTTGCAGATTTATTTTATGTACTTTCAATAATCTATCCCTTAAAATTTAAGATGGTATGAAGCCTAAATATTCATTAAAGTAGATGCTACTGAATTCTTAGATATTACCCACTGACTGACACACACTCTGTCGAAGCATGCTCTTTCATACATAAGAGTTCACCCAAATATGGCTACTACGCTTTAACCCACCCACCCACACAAATTAAAATACTATGTTTCCTGTAACAACACTTTCTCCTAGAAGATGAATAAATAAAGATAATAATAAAAACACAGAAGTCATGCTCTCAACAAGTAAAGCAAAATTATTTCCGGCAATATAGCACAACCCACCACAGCTCGTCAAAAAGGTAATAGTTCAAAGGATAGGAGGAGATTAAGATCAAAACAAAGATAAATTTCAGTGTATGTAGGAGTGAGGGGAAAGGTAGACACAGCTTCGCAGCAATATTAGAGAATAGAAAACTACAAATATATGAGCCACGACATGACAAAACCAACAATGTGGTTGTGCGCCCAGCGCAGACTCAGATCAGCCTGGGCATCCGCCCAGTCTGATCAGAGCCTTCGCTGACCGCATGAAGGTAGCTTAGACCCTGAGCTACCCTTTAAGCACCTAACAAAGAGTCTGACCAAACTAGACGGATGCCCAGGCTTATGTGAGTCTACCCTGGGCGCACAACCACATTGTTGGTTTTCTTGCTTCGCGGCTCGTATGCTAATATACGAGGGGTGTTCGAAAAGATTTGCAAATGGCCTCATGACTTTGTTTACGGACAAGCTGGGTACAACTGCTTTGCATTTACTAAAAGCACTGCATTTTGGCTTTAAGATGATACCAAACACTATACAAAGACACTTTTCCTTATTGAGTTACAACTCATTTTAATAGGTCCCAGTCATACCACTGGGCTAATTTTATATATGAAATCTTTTCAGTGTTACGCATTCAAGTCGAATATCCTTGTAAATACAAAATTAATTTTTGTCATTTCTTGTCCATCGTTTTCTACAATATCCATACAGAAGTTAGAAGCGTTGCAACTTTTATCGATTTATTCCTTGCAAAGCAATGCGCAGTTCTAATGACGTTACTGAAATTTACGTCAACGTCATTTTTTAAAGATTGCTGTGGTATTAATTTGAATTTATTGACAGGTTTTCATTGACCCATGTAAATGCTCTTGCTAACAAGATTTTGAATGCTAATACACTTGTTTTCATTACAAAATCATCAAATTTTGGTAGAAAGTGTGAAATTGCCACAACATAAAGTACGGATAATCCGTTTTTCCGGGCCAGTAGGGAACCTATATTAAAAATAATTTCCGCGATATTTACAGGACAGCATTGTCTGGGCATTGTCTTTAATGAACAAAGATAAAGAAAAATCAAAGACTGCTGATATATAAATTACGGCCTACTAAAGTAAAATTTTGCAGTGTCTTTAGGGTATACCTCTTTCAAAGAAGATAAAAATGCAACCTTTTTAAAAAAAAATGCACCGGTTTTTCAGACTTCTCAACGCATATCATAATTTTATATGTTTCTGCAATCAGAAGTTCTGTCTGTTTGGTGGTTATCGAGAAATTACGTCATTTGCAAAACTTTTCGAACACCCCTCGTATATCAGCTGCTGCTTGATATTTAGGTTTTATTTGTAACATCTGAATATCCTGATTAAGGCTACATAATAGAGCACCAGACAGACCTAAAACCAGACACTGTTCCCAAACGCAAAAATCTGTATAAACTGACCCCTGACAAGCGTGTGGTACTACGACATCAAGTAGACGACCTGTTGCGTCGAGGTATCAATACGCCGATTAGTAAAAAAGATGATATTCCAAATTACTAGTTCCATTATGCTTGTCTCAAAGCGAAATATGCCAAAACCGGGAGTCGAACCAGGGTCCTTAGAGGCCAGTTTATCTATGCTCAGATTTTGTGTAGATTTTTGTTACCTTAATTCACAAACCCAGCACTTCTGCTTTGCTATTGCTGACGTTCAAGAGTAAACAGAGTCTTTTACTCTCAGGACACCCAATTTCATATCCTCTTTTGAATTTAGCCTTCCAGAACCCAAGACGAGAATGAGCTGTAGGTAAACTTTGATTTTGACATGTTGCTAGGTATGAGGCACTGATAAGAATTTTGGTGATTATATATTTTTCCAAGGTCAAGATCACCGGAAAGGTCATCATCATCAGTGTTTTAATTAGGTGATCCACAAGTTATGCCAGTATAGTAAGGGAATACTTTTTCTAAACAGATTGTAAAGTTACTTTTGAAGAAACAAAGAATATTTTTCTGCAGCCATATGAAAAAGGGTACGCCTTTTGACTGGTACTTCAATGAGGTAAATATCTTTTTTGGTTTTCGACATATAATACAAGTGACAGAACTTTTTGGATGACCCTCATATGTATATTCTAGCTCTATTTATTTTACATAAAGAATGTCAAAGCCTAACATTTAAACGAAGTGTTAGAAAAGTGTTAAAGGCGCCCCGATAGCTAAAAGGCGTCCCGATGGCTCAGTCGGTGGCGAGGTTTATCTGTAGACTGGATACATACCTCTGGCGCGTAAGTTCAAACCCGGCGCTGGCAAGTATGAATGGTTGGCTGTTTCCTCTCGGGGTCGCGGTGGTTTCACAAAGTATTTCCGTGCCCCGATACAGCTGCGAACTACTTCTGGCTTTCTTCCACCACAGAACAGTCCTCTGATATAATGATCTTTTTACACGAAAACGATTTTTTTATATTTTGCCTATTCTACCTTAAAAATCATACTTTTAAACGATAGTACTCTGTACCAAAATTCCATACATTTTACGGTAGAATAACTGGCAACCACCTACTAGACCATTTCCAGTCATTGTATGGACGCCCGTAATCATCACGTAGCGTAGGGTGGGGTAGGACAAGTAATGTTTCGGTCATATAGTTCTTCAACACTACAAAAGTATTTTTGACTGAGAGCAGTCAACATAGATGTAACCCTACCATAAAATTATCGTGATTTCCACAAATGTTCTACAGCTAATATTTTGAAACTTGGTACAAACTTTAAGTATGACTAGTTGCACAGTGTAAGAGAGAATCAGCCTCCTGCTGCTTATCATTCCCATTGTTTGTTCATTTTTCGTTTTCTCCTTGCTTCATGATTGCAAACAATTCAAAAGCCCATAAATATGATATCTGAATAGTTTTCAGACTCATGGAAATTTTTATACAAGTAAACAGATTATTCTTGTCATCGGCACTACTTTGTATCTTGCTAAGGTCAATAGGTGATTTAGAATTGGGTGTTCCGTGTGTAAAAAAATCTGTTAACTCTTGAAGGTCAGGAACAGCATAGCAAAAGTCATGGGTTTGTGAAATAAGGTAACGAAAATTCACACAAAATCTGAACATTGATACTCTGGCCTCTGATGACCCTGGTTCGACTTTCTGTTTTGGTTTATTTCACTTTTAGGCAAGCACAACGGGACTAGAAATTGAAATGTCTTCTTCTTCACTAAACCTCACGTTTATCAGGGGTCGATTTATACAGACGTTAGTGTTTGGGGGAGGTAGGGGAGGGGGGGGGGGTGCAGTGTCTGGTTTAAGGTGTACACTGTAAAAAAATCCGTAGATTTTACGGTAGAATGACTGGCAACCAGCTGCCAGTCCTTTTCCCGTTATTTTTACGGTCGCCTGTTAAACTTTTAGGAATCATCACGCAGAGTAGGATAGAATAGGACAGGCCCCGAGGTTATAAAACTTTTTTCGTGCTCAACTCAGCTGGGCTTGAAATTTTCTCTGCTGATAAACATGAAAATGCCAACTATTGTTGGCATTTTCATATTCATAAGCAGAGAAAATTTCATACTCAGCTCAACAGAGGAAGAAAACAACTGTACTTATCAATAATTTGCTATTTATCAGCAGGTAAAATTTCATGCTCAGCTGAGTTGAGCATGAAAAAAGTTTTATAACCTTGGGGCCAGGTATTGTTTCGTAATATACAGGTATTTCTGAGTGCGGCCAGGTAACAAAAATCTATCATATTGTAATTTCCAAAAATGATTTACATGCATACGCCCGTAAAGATAACGGTGAATGAACTGGCACCAAGATTCCAGGTATATTACTGTAAAATTTATGGATACTTTTTTTTACAGTGTATCCGATGCTCTTATATGTTTGTCAAACCTTAATCAGAACATTCAGGTGTTACAATAAAGCCTTTTTATCAAACAACAGCTGATGTATATTAGGATATATTTGAGCCGCGACACGGAGAAAACCAGCGCACATTTAGATTAGTCAGGGCATCCGCCCAGACTCCCAGACTCTTCGCTAAGCGCTTAAAGGGTGTCTAAGGGTCAAAGCTACCGCCATGCGGACAGCGAAGACTCTGATCTGAATGGGCGTATGCCCAGGCTGATCTTAGTCTTTGTTGTCCGCACATGCCACTTATTTGTTTTCTTGTGTCGCGGCCCATTTGCATTTCTTTTTCTCTAATATTGATGCACAGCTGTTTATTTCCAGACCATATATTTTTCCCTACACTGTAAAAACTTTCCGTAGATGTTACGGTAGGGTTACTGGAAACCAGCAGCCAGTCCCTTTCCCGTTATATTTTATACCATCACGCACAGTTGGCTAGATTGTAGCAGGTGTTGTTTTAGTCATATAGCCCTTCAACGCTTTAAAGTTAATTTCGAATGCGGCCAGTTAACATAACACTACCATATCGTGGTTTCCGAAGATGTCTTACAGGCAAACGCCCGTAAAAATAACGGGAAATGGACTGGCAGCTAGTTGCCAGTTAGTCTACCGTAAAATCTACGGATTTTTTTACAGTGTATATACACCGATATTTATTTTTGGTTTGACCTTGATCTCCTTTCCCTTGAACTATCCCCACTGACCACACACGGTTGAATCACTATTGAATCAACCTTGATTCAACGTCATTATTCATTCAACTTTGTGTGCCTGCTGGTTCACCTTTCTGACTCGCTATGGTGGGTTGGTTCTATATCGCCGGAAATACCTGTTCGTTATTTGTTGAGAGCATGACTTTTGTTTATTTTCAATTTTGTGAGAAAGTGTTCTAACAGCAAAATATAGTATCTTTATTTTTCTCACCCAATGGACAAGGATATCCCTTTCTAGAGGTGTCCGAGATTTTTCTATCTCGGCCTGCTATCTCAGCCTAGGCTAAGAAAGCTGTCTCAAAATGCCAATCATCGCTGTACAGTACAGCCCAATTAATTACACAATTAAATTCAACAAATCAGCTTGCTGCTACCTGCCATGTAAATTGCATGCAAAATGAAATTGACAGCCAGTGATGTGCATGAGGTGTCACTGCAGATTTCTGATTAGCTGCCAGTCGTGAAATACGCATGCTCAAGGTGAAATCAACACACATGTCAGAACTGTTAATAGAAAATTAGTTTGAAATTTATAGGGATGGCTTCAACATGAAGTTAAGGTATTCAGTGGATATTCTGTTCTATAAAATAAAATGGGTGAGAAAAATAATCAATGATGGGGTTGAGGCCTCAACAAGGAAATCTCAGGCTCGTTTTCAGATTTTTTACGTCTAATGCTCGGCAAGCCTCGCATAAGACTAAATTATCTGAAAGCTAGCCTGGGATTTCCTTGTCTCGGCCTCAACCCCATCATAGATTTTATTAGCATCTCTCTGGGGGTTGGTGTGTTTAAGAGTAGTAGTCACATTTTGGAGAAGTCTTCAGTATGAAAGAGCATGTTTTGACTGAGTGTGTGTCAGTCAGTGAGTCAAGTATAAACGTATCCATGCCAAATTTAGTGCGACAGACGCGCATTTGTGTCTTTAACTTCAGTCTTCAGTGGCGCTAAGCCCCAAAAGTTTGAAAGAAAACAGAAACTGTTAGAATTCAGTAACATCACCGTTCAATAATATTTAGGCTGTATACCATCTTAACCCAATCACGCTTGATAACTTTGCTGCACTCTTTAATTGCACACCGGGGGATCGGGCGTCAGACTCTATGATGGCCCCGACCTAAAGCTATATATTTTAGTTGGTTGGGGCCGGAGCCTTTTTGTCTGTTGCTTGGTCCACCGGGGCTCAACTGGTGACCTTCTTTTGCTTCAGATTTCCAGTGGGGTTGTTTGGCACGGTATACGACAAAACATAGAAAGACAAAAGAGAGAAACGACACTTAATAGAAAAGTCAAAACATAGACAGGACATTTAATAGATCGACAAATAATAGAACGACCAATAATAGAACAATAAGTGTGAAAACAATAATCACTTGACCGCTCGGCAATGCCATTCGCTCACCCAATCGGAGCACGCTCGGCCGACTGGTGTTCCGATTGTCGCTCACCCGATCAGGGACAAACAATAATTACAGTGAAGCACCAGGTTAATTTTCGATGAAAACGTTATTGGCCAGTATTTCAGTACTGATACAGGTATGATGCATTACGCCCTTTGCGAACCTCCATTTCCTCCGTCTTTTTGGTCGGTGCATGAGAGAACTCTAGGGAGCAAGCCTAGGACCACAAATTTTCTGAAAGAGTGGCACCGACGTATTAGTTTGATTCTAGGACAGGCACATCCAAATATTTTGATTTTTTAAGAATTTCGTTAGGGAGAGCAGTCCAATACTGAACTGAGGAAACAAGCTCTGCTTCTTGGGGAATCTTTGTTAAAACAAATCCGGCAAAGCAGTAAGTCGTGAGAAACGACTCCAGAAAGTTGTGTATGAGTTCCAGATAAGAATAAATAACGAAACTAAAAATATATATATATAAAAATTATTGTTGTCGTAAAATGGTTGTAAATAAAATTTTCGATGTTTCTGAATTTTTTCGATGTAATTTCGATGTTATTTCGATCTTTTTTTCGATCTTTTTTTTCTATGTTTAGTCTTTCTATGTATTGTCTTTTCTATGTTCTGGCTTTTCTATGTTTTGTCGTTCTATGTTTCGTCATAGACCCGTTTGGCAGGCCAGTGATCTCCACCTGTCAGACGGCCCGTTGTATCTGTTGAGTCCTCGTCTTTGCTTCTTCATGGTGTTGAAATTTGATTTATGTGTTTACCGTGATGATTCATTGACGAGTTAGAGGGTTATCATGCGAACTGAACAACCAACTAAATGTTTGGCAGGCCAGTGATCTCCACCTGTCAGACGGCCCGTTGTATCTGTTGAGTCCTCGTCTTTGCTTCTTCATGGTGTTGAAATTTGATTTATGTGTTTACCGTGATGATTCATTGACGAGTTAGAGGGTTATCATGCGAACTGAACAACCAACTAAATGTTTTGTACCACTTCAGAAACTGAGGGTTAGGTTGGTAGGTTGGGCCTGTAAAATCGATTTAAGCCCCCCCCCCCAGTAATTCATTACTGACCGTTCCAAGGCGGTAGTTCTGTTGTGGTTCTCTGTTGCCTGTTTTTGGTGTCAGAGTTTCTGTGATGTTTTACCTTATGTATGTTCTTATTATTTTTGGTTCGGTTTGGGTTGCTGAGTGGCCACCTTTTGGAAACAAGCTGCTCACTCGGTTGGCCATATGTTCTCTGTATCTTGATTATTTGTAATCTTAGTTGTTTCCAACTATGGTTTGAGGGCTGGATTTGGATTTTGATTGTTTCAGTTCCTGGTCTTTGCATACTTTTTACTTTTACATTTTATGGGATAAATTGTTGAAAGAACATTAAAAACTGGAAATATTATTAGTTACTTTTTACTGAGTTTATTCTCTAGGTGTTTGTTGTTTATAAAACACTATACATGAACATTACAATATTTACATTTTATCCACATCTGAGTTTTCACTGCTTTCATTACTATTATTATTTCGAAAATTACTTTTTGATAACATTTCATTAAAATATATAAACATTTTAGATATATATTTTTGTAGACTTTTTTTTCTCTCTCTATCAAATCTTTTATGCACAAACGGGCGATATTCAAGCCCAAATAAAAGGCCTTTTTGCGTAGATCAACATGGAACGCTAAAATTTGAGAAAATAATAACAAATCATTAAAGCACTAGTACAACGTACTTTGGTATAAAAATCGTTTCAATACCTTAACGGAGAGCATATCAAATGTGAAAAATACAAGGGCCATCCAAAAAGTTCTGTCACTGGACTCATAACTTTTACATGGGCGTGCTGGCCTATCTTAGAGAAAATCAAAAGATAGAACTGTCTTTTCTCTTTGCAATGATGTCAACACACAGTGGATTCCAAAGGATGACTGAGTTACGCGCTCATGTAATGTGTTAGTCATAGACACATGCATATTTTTTTGTTTTAGTTGTTCTGCTTGTGTATAAATCAAGACGTATATTGCAATAACTACACGTCACAATTGACTGAAATTTTCAGGGATGTTGCCTGACACCTAAGAGAGAACATACAGAAAAACGAATGCTTTCGATAGAATATATGCAGCACAAACGAGGGATATATAAGCTGTCCCTGAATTTACTATCCACGTGACCTTCAAGCAATCACTTTAGCAGTATTTCAGGATACTTTTTGGTACTTTTGAGTCCGAGTAAACGTCAATAATATACTTCAAGAAATATTCCTTTCGGAAGCTCAAAAAGTTTATATTTATCAAGATACGGCACTTAGTACAGAACCTGAGTGATTCAGTTAAGCGTTTAGCTGCATCCAGCCTTTCATACACAGTACTGCAAACTTTATAAAATGCAATGAATGACTGTGGAATTTTTATGCTATGTTTATCTGTGCCTGGAAAAGTATAGGCGCCGACTTACAATAAATGGCATTGTTTGTGTAGGAATGGCTGCATCTTTTAGATAGGCGATCCACAAGTTATGCCAGTATAGTAAAGGTATACTTTTTCTAAGCAGATTGTAAAGTTATTTTTGAAGAAACAAAGAACATTTTTCTACAGCGATATGACAAAGGGTACACCTTTTGAACGGTACTTCAATGAGGTATATATCTTTTTTGGTTTTCGACATATAATTCTAGTGACAGAACATTTTGGATGATCCTCGTATGTATAGTCTAGCTCTATTTATTTTACGTAAAGAATGTCAAAGGCTAACATTTAAACGAAGTGTTAGAAAAGTGTTAAAGGCGCACTGATATCTAAAAGGCGTTCCGATAGCTCAGTCGGTAGCGAGATTTATCTGTAAACCGTAGACTGGATACATACCTCTGGCGCGTAAGTTCAAATCCGGCGCTTGCAAGTATGAATGGTTGGCTGTTCTCTCTCGGGGTCGCGGGGTTTCACAAAGTATTTCCGTGCCCCGATACAGCTGCGAACTACTTCTGGCTTTCTTCCACCACAAAACAGTCCTCTGATATAATCACGCAGTACAATCTTTAAGCCCAAAGCCTAAAGGTGAGGTAGGAGTACGGCCGTTTTTTCGCCGGAGATTCCCAAATGGCATCAGAAAATCACATAAAAATATACGTTCGCATTTATTGTTTTAGATTAAACTAAGTGCAGTGTTTACTACATATAAAATAGACAAGAATTTAATAGTCGTTATGGTAATCTCGTGTCTCGTGCAAACGGTGAGTCTGTTACAAGTTAGTAAATGTCACAAGTCTCGTGTGAACGACTGACACTAGTACCGTTATTTTCGATTAAAAAGTTTGAAAAGCTGGACGTTGTCTAACAGCAAGGTAAGTTTTGCTTAGTTTGGATATTTTCTAGATATGTATAGTGGAAATTCCCCCAAAACAGTAAAAGGCCTCAGAAAGAATAAAAGGCAAACATTGCTAGGGCATATCTTGGATGGTGAGGCTATAGCTAGGCCAACATTTACGGTGTTGAAATTCGTGTCACCGGTTAAAGTCTTGTGACTAGAGATAATAGCATTTTATATGAAAATTAAGATATGCCATGGTCAAATAATAAAGTGAAAACACATGTTCACGTCATGACCAGATATACTGCCACGGTTCAAAGAATACGGAAAAGTTTTATATGAGACCAGGTCTGTTTAAGCTTTACCTAGTGGCAAACTGACCACAGAAAGCTTCTCATGTTACTCTTCTTAAAATGTAACAAAATTGTAGTAATGTTCACACGTTAAAAACAACATATGAGCGGCGACACGAGAAAACCAACAAAGTGTGCACCCAGCGCAGACTCAGATCAACATGGGCATTCACTCAGTCTGATCAGTCTTTGCTGTCCGCACGGAGGTAGCTCAAACCCTTAACTGTCCTTAAAGCGCACTGTCAAGACTCTCATCAAACTGGGCGGATGCCCAGGCTGATCTGAATCTGCCCTATGCGCACAACCACTTTTTTGGATTTCTCGTGTTGCCGGTCACATTCTCTTACAATTGTCACTGGATTCTAAACTTTAACACATAATTGATACGAATTGATGTTTTATTTAGAATCAGCTCATTTTCAAATTTATTTCTTTATCTATTTAAGGGTGGTTAATGGTCTTGATGCTTGTATAAGCAAATACCCGAAGCCATGCATTGTTAAAATATGGATTTTGGGTGTTTAGACATACAGGATGGACAACGTATGTCATCACGTGCTTATAACGGAAAATGTCATGTGTTTCAAAAGAAAATTATCTTTGACCCAAATCATCAGGAAACAGAATAAATATATATCTCAGGTCTTATGAAGCCGATCTCAATGTCGTATAAAGGGTTACCCCGTGCTAATGGCGTTTGCCTGAGGTAATTGGTTTATTACCAGGACACTTTCCAAAACTGATCTCATTATCAATCCTTCGAAGTGTCAAATTTTCGGAGCTTTATTTCATAAAATGACGGCATTTGGTATAGACAAAATACATTGGGCGGGGTAACTGCGTTTTATAACATAAAAACCGGCCTTGTAAGGCCGTAGATATAACTCATTTGAATAAGGCACAAGATAATTTTCCTCCAAACATGCGATAATAACCATTATCAGCGCATGATAGTGAAGAACGTTGTCCAGCTTCAACATAGCTATTAGGAGAGCTCGACTCAATAAAATATTTCAGAAATAGATCAGCCCTAGCAGTTAATGTTAAGTAATAAGTCACAGCTTGAGGGTAGTTGTAAAGTAGGTAATATCACGAGCGCAGAGCGCTAGTGGTATATCTACTTACAACTTACCTACAAACTGTGGTTTATTACTCAGCATTTTAGTGCTAGAACTAAACTATTTGGAATCTTACATAAGACAGGCTGAAAAACATTCTATTCCTTTAAATTCATTTAACTTTTCTATATACGTACGTTTCCACAATTGTTGATTTTAGTCTATATTTGGGAAAATGTTAAAACATCTCTATAAACGTACGTTTCCACAATTATTGGTCATATCATTTTAGTGAGGAAATATCAATAATATAAAGACTAGCTCTGTGGAATACTTACAATGAAAGACGACTGGACAAGACATCCGGGTTCAGTACCGGGTTTAGTTTTTAACCAGTTAACGGGATGGGCAAGCGGGGAAAAGGCTATAAGTTCGCTCGGCAAGTAGGTCAAGGGTGGAAAAGATTAAGAAGTTATTCTTAGCCTTTATTTCATCACATCGTTTTTAGAAAGTTATCATTTGCGGCATAATGCTATGTGATCTGGTGTACAATCAAGCTTTAGAATTGTTATAATTTTACTCGATTCTGCAGATGATGCCTGTCTTCAAGCGGGGTATCGAACAAATTCATGTAAATGTAACCTTTTCCAATTTACGCTTGCCTAGAAAAGGTCCTAATGGACGCAAGGTCATCATTTGGACATGCTTTGTAGTACTCGAGTACTCAATGGTACTAACGAAGTTTCGAGGCCATCAATCTATGAGATCTTAAAAAGGTTTTAAAAGTTTTAACCATGTATGGGGATGGTGGCCATATTAATCATGCTAAAAGAAATGTTTTTACATATTTTGTTTCATTCAACCCATGAATACACCGTGTGGAATTTGGTTACTATCGGCCAAGCGTTTCGGATAAATGGATGGATGGCTTGCGATTTTACGTCCTGTTTACGTCCTACAGTCATATCAGTATAGGCGATAATGGAATGCTGTGTGCTAGGGAACCCCGTTTACGATTGAAATGATTCCCGCCTACAGCAGAACTTGAACCCGGGATCGCTAGATCAGTAGGCCAGCGCTTAACCTACCGAGCTACCGGGGCTCCTAGTTGTTGCAGAGGTTTCAGTCGTTAAAATTTAGACGGATGACAGCTGAGCTTGCATATTTTATCATTTTCTCTGGATCTCGGCGAATGTGGCCAAAATACTCATGATGGCCAATACAGAGTTAAAGTATTTGTCTTCGTTGTTGTTTCAGTATAGGCTATTAAAAACCTATTTGAAACAATGGATGGCGTTAGCCAAGCAATTTTTTAATGAACAGTTATAAAAATTGAAATTTGTGATGACAAAAGGAGAGCATGGCTCTCATTCTTTTATTTAAAAGGCGCTGTATTTTATCCTTTAATCACTGCGTAACTTAAAGTATCGACCACTAATGGCATCTCTAGCTAACGATGTTTTGAACAACTAGACCCAGAACGTCTGCTGACATATGAGACATTCTAAGCAACCTCCGCGTTAACCATGCCGTACACCATACATCACCGCCCATAAAATTGCTTATACCAAAGTAAAATTGACGGCACTGTATTTTATAACGTCACTTCATGTTCGTTTACTGTGTATTGCACAAAACTTATAATGGGATTAAGAATGAAGAACACAGAGAATACAGAAAATTGGAATTCGTCATATCTTGATGTCACTTGACAGGACAGGCGACAACCACGGCTTCGACTCAAATTTTTCGACAGTTTACACAATAAAACTGTGGGATCTTATACTCTCTCATCGACTTCATTGACAAGTCACATCCATTAACTTTAGACTGCGCATATGGACATGCAATGTTTCTCCTAGGAAGTGTGTAAAATATAAGTTTTACCTTGCCGCTAAATCAATCCTCGCTTTGTTTACATAAATTTTGTAGCCTCACTTAGCCGGAAGCTCGCCTAATTCTTTCAACGCCCGTAAATATTGGGCCTAAAGATTGTACTGCGTGATAATGATCAGATAAGATCAAATCGGAGTATGAAGGAAGAAGAAGAAGGTTTCACACTCAAAAAGAATTCATACCGTGATTAAGAAAAGGCTAAACTTCACGATTATTAATCTTTTTACACGAAAACGATTTTTTTAATATTTTGCCTATTCTACCTTAAATCATACTTTTAAACAATAGTACTCAATACAAAAATTCCGTACATTTTACGGTAGAATAACTGGCAACCACCTGCTAGACCATTTCCAGGCCTTGTATGGACGCCCGTAATCATCACGTAGCATAGGGTGGAGTAGGACAAGCAATGTTTCGGTTATATAGCTCTTCAACACTACAAAAGTATTTCTGACTGAGAGCAGTTAAAATAAATGTAACCCTACCAAAATATTATCGTGATTTCCACAAATGTTCTGTAGGCAGACGCCAGTATAATAACAGTAAATGAACAAGGTGCCGGGTATTTTACCGTAAAATGTACAGAAATGTTTTACAGTGTACGTTTTTATAGCAGAGCTTTCTCTGTACCATATTTCTTCGAATATAAGACGGAGGGGGCGGAATGGGATGGGGATGGGGATGGAGTTCCCTTCTAAAACGACCCCAAAGTTATATATCCGTCCTGCAAGACGCATATATAACTTTTGGATTGTTTTGGAAGAAAAAAAACTATTGTATAGCTAAATTACACAAGCCTGTTTTACATAATTGAGCCGCGACGCGAGAAAACCAACAGTGTGGTAGTGCGCCCAGCGCAAACTCAGATTAGCCTGGGCATCCGCCCAGTCTGATCAGAGTCTTCGCTGTTCGCATGGAGGTAGCTCAGTCCCTTAGCTACCCTTTAAGCACTTAGCGAAGAGTCTGACCAGACTGGGTGGATGTCCAGGCTGATCTGAGTCTGCGCAGGGGGGCGCACAACCACATTGTTGGTTTTCTCGTGTCGCGGCTCAATATTATTTGCGGTACTTTTGGAAGGGTAAACTCCCATCGTATAACCGAATAAATACGGTACATATAATATGAAACTTTATAACTTAAAGCTGCGTTTACACGGGCAAAGTTTCTGTGACAAAGACGGTTTGCCACAGAAAAATGTGCTCATGTAAATGCCAAAAAATGACAATGTTTCTTTGACAAATATATATGGTAAAGTTACTTCGATAAATGAAATGTGTCCGTGTAAACGGAGAACTTTGCTACAGATTATGTAACAAAGATCTTTGCTATAAGCGTGGAAAATGTGACAAAGATTTTGTTTCGTTGATGCAGGTAACATTGACGAATAATATTTGGTCATGTGAACACTGCAACAAATATTTCATTGCCACAGTTTATTTGACAAAGATTCTATGTCACATTTTTTAAACAAATAATTTGCTCCGTGTAAACGCAAAATGTTTGACATACTTTCTTTGTTAAAGTTTCTGTGACATTGAAACTTTGCTCGTATGAACGCGGCCTTATGTAGGTATATAGAAGTTAGCTTGTTAGTATATCTGATAGAAGCATACCTTTGTCGAAGTAATTGCGACAGACGCCCGTTTCTGTATTGGCTTCTGTATTTAGTTTCTTCAGTTTTGCTAAACCCCAACAGTTTGAAAGGAAAAAGGTGATGGGCTCTCGGCAGGCAACGAGTATCCCTCTCCGAGCACACTTTTTGACGCATTCCGCGAGACACAGTAGCTGCAGACATCAGGTAAGAGACGCCTATTTTTTATACCTATTAACTCGTGAGCACTGGCATCCTCCGCAACGCCACTTTAAGCCGTGTGTCTCAAGAAAGGCGACATACAATGGCATAAGGAAGGAGATGCCCGATGCAGCGAAAATCTGTGACAAGCCTTAATAATCCAAAAGAATGTATGCCAAACTCTGCCAAGTTTCATGTGGCCATGACCAGTCAGTCTAAGTGTTTAGAATAGTTTGGATTTTTTCCAGATCTACGGAAATCTGAAGATTTTCTATTCTTTATCATTATTTTTCTGTGACTTGTCGTCAAATATTTTGAGTCCCTACATGTATCTCGCTGTTCTCAATATCTAAACCATTGCTCGGACCGTCCAAGTACCTCAGATTAATATATACATAGGTAAATAATAATATTTAAAATTTAAATACGCTCGTACTACTGGTAATGGCAGAAAAATAGTACAATCTCTACTTTTTTAGGATGCTAAAGCTGCGCAATATGCCATTTGTTACTGGGCGTCGTTTCAACTGGTTCTCAGAAATTCTGCCAGTGGCCGACGAAGCAGCGAAAGCATCAGTTTATACAACAGATGGTAAGTAGCATTAACAATGTAGCGGACGCACAAAGCTGAAACAACGTCGTTTCAACAGAAACGCAGCTTGATTACACGATAACTTTGCTATGACGTTGACATAGAGGATCTTATACGAGTGGTCATTTCATATGAAATTTATGAAATGAGCCTTCGGCGAGTTTCATAAATTTCATATGAAATGACCACGAGTATAAGAGATTCTGTTTATCACATGACCCTTTAAAATGGGATTTAATATCGCCTTCAAAATTATTATTTCAATAAGAAAACGCATTGATGACATGGACGTTGTCAATGACGTTACATGTACGCGCCAAAGTGTTATTACATGTGTGGTCATACGATTTTTATGACCCGACGTTATACACTGAATAACAGCGACGTCATACAGTGGACTCGACAGTATCGGATCAACTTCAATAAAACTCCTGTTTTGTTGTATATTAATGCTAAAAGTGTAAATGTTATTACTCATAACAATTGCAAAATATCCCTTCTATCCATCCATGTCAAAATATTTACGAAATTTATTCCTTTAAGGGCAGATAACCTAGCCAGCTTTACAGGAGGGTCTTACGACAGTAACGAATCAGGTGCGACAGTATCGGATCATCTGTTTTTATTTTTTAGGACAGTTCCTCCGAGGCGTTCTGCCCACCTTCTTAGATTCAATTATTTGGCTATATAAACAGTTGGACCTATTAAACTTTCAGAGGAAACTTTTACGGACTTTCAACGATATTTTTCACTCGGGCTTTCTCCAGCAACGATTGACTGTGAAATAACATTGAATGTGTGCAAATGCACAAGCATGTCAATAATTCTTAACTCAGTAATTCCCTGCGCCCCATAGGACGGAACTGCTCAAACAGTAAATACCATAATCCGACTTTGCAAAGAATACACCCTGATAAGACCGTAATGTCCGATCAGGATCAACAAATTTACCGTGATTTTCCGCCTTAACATTGATATTTCAATGCAAACAGTGTATAAACACTACATGGTCATTCAGCGAGTTCTGTTGCATTAATCTGAGTCTACACAATGTACGAATGTCCATCTTTTGAACGCCAGTCATTAATGGGTTCACACACATGCGAGCTGATCAGGACATTTAGGGGAAGCTTAGTTGTGCTACGCATAACCTTCATTATCAGACGCTAGTGTGTGGGTCGTGGGATGGGGGATATTTTACCAAAAAGATGTGTTATTTTTAAACAGAATTTTATTTGAAAGAAGACACAGCAGCCACTCAGGTAGTTGATTTATGACTTGCTTTCAGCATCAGACCATACATCCAAAATGTAGTTTTCTAGCTAATGCCTGTATTTCAGCTCAAATTATATACTGATCCGATACTGTCGCACATCGGTGACCAACCTTTCAAGGCTTTAGTTCCATCAAATACTGGGAAAATACAAAACTAAAAACTGCCTGCAGTTTTAGGGATGCCAGGACACATTACAAAGCAGAATTGGTTTCAATCGCCTAATGATAAAGTTGTGTAAACAACCGAAATCTATTCGCGGGGTAACGAGCAACAGATGAAATGCAAGCGCCGCTGAAGAGAGACCAAGCTTTTCAACAACTCTGATTTGTTTCACAGCCGCACATTTCGATCGAATTTTGCACCCTGCACTTTGTCATTGGTCAAACTTGATGACTGTATTATAGGCCTAATGGTAAAAAATATTTGCTTCATTTGTGAGAAAAATTAGTGATAACGTATGGGTTATCCGATACTGTCGATGATCCGATACTGTCGAGTCCACTGTATGATAAAAAGGTGTTCCAACGTTGCTTGTCTATAAAAGATGAGCTCCTTTCAATATGAATTTCAGTTATCGTACCACTACATGTAACTGAACTCAACATAATAACTGTCTGAAATGCTCTGATATTAATGACGTCATATATATGTTTCCATAGCATCTATGGAATTACCAACCGTTGTGCTTAGTACCTAGGCAGAATGACGTCTGGATGATGTTACCTTGACATTCATATGGACTCTTAAGGAGGCCGACTCTAATTTCGATTGCGCAACGTTCTGCGCATTGCCGTCATTCGGCGCTCTGACGACATTCTCTTCTTACAAAGTGAGCACGACAGGTCGGCCTGATATTTTCAACGCGATACTCTCTTTCGTTTCTTACCGTTTCTTACCGTCGACAATAGAACAGAATAAATTTTACAACTAATTTATGCCCACACACTGTACTTGCAACTGCGTTTTGCAATTACGTCACCGGTTATCATTTCCGGTAGCTGTCATCAATGAAGTCAGAAGGGGAGAGGGAAGACGACATCAGGCCGCGCATGATCTGGCAATGCGCATGCTCAACTATATACTATTAATAGCTCGTTTAAATATAGCACATATCGACCGATCTATTTTTAAGTCGCTGCATCCATTGAGTTTAAAAATAGACAATTTAGGAACTGTATTCAATGAAAACGGACAGTTTTTATGACTGTGTGTGGATCACGCAAAAATTATCGTTGAAGAATTTGAATACGAAACATGTTCATCTTTTTTCGAAGTTCGATCAACAAAAATGTTGGCCAGTTCGATATATTTTACCTGTAGATCTGATAAACAAACAATTGGCATTGTTTAATATGTTTCATTGGCCCTTTTACTGTATGCAAGTATTAGGGACGAGTCATTTATTATCAGGTTGGGGGCCGGGTACATTCAGGAGGGTATGTGTGTGTGTTTGTGGAGGGGGGGGGGGGGGGGGGGTTACTGGTGATCTACTGGGAGGGGAGGGGGTGGCTTGTGTGGAGGGATAGAGGGGAGCCTTGCATTTTTTTTTTTTAAATAAAGACAAATGGAAAAAAAAATCCATTTGTCTTAATTTAAAAAATGTTCAAGACTCCCCATTACACAGGCCTACACTTTCAAATTAATTCTATTCTTTCAAATTTAAGATTTAAAAACGCTTACAAAGAAGAAAATACTAGGGTCGCTCTATTCCCCCTCCCCCAGCCCCCCCCCCCCCCCCTAAAAATACAACAACAAAAAACTTTGATGTATTAGTAGGAAAATATACAATGAATGGTCTTAAAAACATGTCGATCAGAGGATATGTTCTGAAGTAAATCTAACGCCTGCGTTTGTGACTGTTCCTTGTCATCAGTAAAAAACTGCTCTGGAATCTGGGGACTGGGCGCAACAACACCCTTAACGTTAATATCAGCTTTATACAGCATTCAGCATCAGTTTCTTGGTGAACTTTCGCAGAAAAAAAAAGAACTATTAATCGGTATATATAATTAACCTGTAACAATGAGAGAAATTTCTTTGTATTTTGTGCCCAAAAGTTTGATTGAGGTCTGTCTATTATAAAGGTTCTTGGGGTCTGTCTTACATTAGGGTTGTGGGGTTTGAGGCGGGAGGCGGGGGCGGAGGTGGATGGGTCATAAACTTTTTTGTCACCTATCTGGAGAGTGTGGGGGGGTGAGAACCAAATATAATGAAACTGGTAGGTAGCATGATTTCCTATATGACAAATAGGGACCGTGATGCAGCTATTGTTATAATTTCATGATTACAGCGTGAGCACGATTTTCTTTAGCCTGACAACAGCTACAGCTTGGTCTCTGTTAGTGTGAACAACAGCACAGCTGCAGCACGCTCTCTATTTGTCGTAAGAAAAGATAACAACAGCTGGAGCATGGTCTCTGTTAAGTATATAGGAAATCATGCTCCATCTGTTGTCATCAGAGTATAACAACAGCTGGAGCAGAGTCTCTGTTAAGTATATAGGAAATCATGCTCCACCTGTTGTCATGAGAGTAAAACAACAGCTGGAGCATGGTCTCTGTTAAGTGAATATGAAATCATGCGCCGCCTGTTGTCGTGTGAGCATAACAACAGCTGGAGCGTGGTCTTTGTTAAGTATATAGAAAATCCTGCTCCACCTGTTGTAATGATATATAGCAACAGCTAGAGCATGGTCTCTCTTATGTATATAGGAAATCATGCTCCACCTGTTGTCATGAGAGTATAACAACAGCTGGAGCACGGTCTCTGTTATGTGAATAGAAAAACATGCGCCACCTGTTGTCATGAGAGTATAGCAACAGCTGGAGCATGGTCTCTCTTATGTATATAGGAAATCATGCTCCACCTGTTGTCATGAGAGTATAACAACAGCTGGAGCATGGTCTTTGTTCAGTGACTTGGAAATCAAGCGCCACCTGTTGTCATGAGAGTATAACAACAGCTGGAGCATGGTCTTTGTTAAGTATATAGAAAATCCTGCACCACCTGTTGTCACGAGAGTATAGCAACAACTGGAGCATGATCTCTCTTATGTATATAGGAAATCATGCTCCACCTGTTGTCATGAGAGTATAACAACAGCTAAAGCATGGTCTCTGTTAAGTGAATAGAAAATCATGCGCCACCTGTTGTCATGAGAGTATAACAATATCTGGAGCATGGTCTCTGTTAAGTATATAGTTAATCAAGCTCCACCTGTTGTCATGAGAGTAAAACAACAGCTGAAGCTTGGTCTCTGTTTAGTGAATAGGAATCAATGCGCCACCTGTTGTCATGAGAATATGACAACATCTCGAGCATGGACTCTATTAACTAAATAGTTCATCACGCTCCACCTGTTGTCATGAGAGTATAGCAACAGCTGGAGCATGGTCTCTCTTATATATATAGGAAATTATGCTCCACCTGTTGTCATGATAGTATAACAACAGCTGGAGCATGGTCTCTGTTAAGTGAATACGAAATCATGGGGCACCTGTTGTCCTGAGAGTATAACAACTTCTGGAGCATGGTCTCTGTTAAATATATAAGTAATCATGCTCCACCTGTTGTTACGGGAGCATAACAACATCTGTAGCATGGTCTTATTAATTATATAGAAAATCCTGCTTCACCTGTTGTCATGAGAGTATAACAACAGCTGGAGCATGGTCTCTCTTATTTATATAGGAAATCATGCTCCACCTGATGTCACGAGAGTATAACAACAGCCTAAGCATGGTCTCTGTTCAGTGAATAGGAAATCATGCACCACCTGTTGTCATGAGAGTATAACAACATCTGGAGCATGATCTCTGTTAAGTATATAGGTTATCATGCTACACCTGTTGTTATGGATGTATAAAAACAGCTGGAGCATGGTCTCTGTTAAGTATATAGGAAATCATGCTCCACCTGTTGTCATGAGAGTTTAACAACAGCTGGAGCAAGGCCTTTGTTAAGCATATAGGAAATCATGCCCCACCTGTTGTCATGACAAGAATAACAAGAGCTGGAGCATGGCCTCTGTTAAGTATATAGCAAATCATGCTCCACCTGTTTTCACCAAATTTTAACAACAGCTGGAGCATGGTCTCTGTTAAGTATATAAGAAATCCTACTCTACCTATTGTCATGAGAGTAATACAACAGCTGGACCATGTTATCTGTTTAGTATATACGAAATCATGCTCCTTCTGTTGTCACGAGAGTGTAACAACAGCTTGAGCATGGTCTCTGTTAAGTACATTGGAAATCATGCTCCACCTGTTGTCATGAGAGTATAACAACATCTGGAGCATGGTCTCTGTTAAGTATAGAGGAAATCATTGCTCCACCTATTGTCATGAGAATATAACAATAGCTTGAGCATGGTCTTTGTTAAGTATATAGGAAATCATGTTCCACCTGTTGTCATGAGAATATAACAACATCTGGAGCATGGTCTCTCTTATTTATATAGAATATCATGCTCAACCTGTTGTCATGAGAGTATAACAACAGCTGGAGCATGGTCTCTGTTAAGTGAATAGGAAATCATGCGCCACCTGTTGTCATGAGAGTATAACAACATCTCGAGCATGGTCTGTGTTAAGTATATAGGTAATGATGCTACACCTGTTGCGATGGAAGCATAAAAACAGCTGGAGCATAGTATCTGTTAAGTATATAGGAAATCATGCTCCACCTGTTGTCACCAGAATTTAACAACAGCTGAAGCATGGTCTCTGTTTAGTATATAGGAAATCCTCCTCCACCTGATGTCATGAATGTATAACAACAGCCGGAGCATAGTCTCTGTTAAGTATATAGGAAATCATGCCCCACCTGTTGTCATGTGAGTAATACAACAGCTGGACCATGTTCTCTGTTTAGTATATACGAAATCATGCTCCTCCTGTTGTCACGAGAGTGTAACAACAGCTTGAGCCTGGTCTCTGTTAAGTATATAGGAAATCATGCTCCACCTGTTGTCATGAGAGTATAACAACATCTGGAGCATGGTCTCTGTTAAGAATATAGGAAATCATGCTCCACCTATTGTCATGAGAATATAACAACAGCTGGAGCATGGTCTCTGTTAAGTGTATAGGAAATCAAGCTCCACCTGTTGCAGAGTACACCAACATCTGGAGCATGGTGTCTGTCAAGTATGTAGGAAATCATGCTCCACCTGTTGTCATGAGAGTATAACAACATCTCTAGCATGGTCTCTGTTAAGTATGTAAGACCTCCTGCTCCACTTGTTGTCATGAGAGTATAACACCAGCTGGAGCATGGTCTCTTTTCAGTATAAAGGAAATCCTGCTCCACCTGTTGTCATAAGAGTATAACAACATCTAGAGCATGTTAAGTGAATAGGAAATCATGCTCCACCTGTTGTCATGAGAGTATAACAACAGCTGGAGCATGAATTTTGTTAAGAATATAGAAAATCCTGCTCCACATATTGACATGAGAATAAAATAACAGCTGGAGCATGGTCTCTGTTAAGTATATGGACAATCTGCTCCACCTGTAGTCATGAGAGTATACCAATAGCTGGAGCATGGTCTCTGTTACAAAATATAGCAAATCGTGCTCCACCTGTTGTCATGAGAGTATAACAACAGCTGGAGCATGGTCTCTGTTAAGTATTCAAGAAATTCTGCTCCATATGTTGTCATCAGAGTATAACAGCATCTGTACAAATAGTCTCTATTAAGTATATAGGAAATTATGTTCCACCTCTCGGCATGAGAGTATAATAACAGCTGGAAAAAGGCCTTTGTTAAGTAAATAGGAAATCCTGCTCCTCCTGTTGTCATGAGAGGATAACAACAGCTGGAGCATGGTCTCTGTTAAGTTTATAGGAAATCATGCTCCACCTGTTGTCACCAGAATTTAACAGCAGCTGGAGCATGGTCTCTGTTTAGTATATAGGAGATCCTGCTCCACCTGGTGTCATTAGAGTATAACAACAGCTGGAGCATGGTCTTCGTTAAGTATATAGGAAATCTTACTCTAGCTGTTGTCATGAGAGTAAAACAACAGCTGGACCATGTTCTCTGTTTAGTATATACGAAATCATGCTCCTCCTGTTATCACGAGAATATAACCACAGCTTGAGAATGGTCTCTGTTAAGTATATAGGAAATCATGCTCCACCTGCTGTCTTGAGAGTATAACAACATCTGGAGCATGGTCTCTGTTAAGTATATAGGAAATCATTGCTCCACCTATTGTCATGAGAATATAACAATAGCTTTAGCATGGTCTCTGTTATGTATATAGGAAATCATGATCCTCCTGTTGTCATGAGAATATAACAACATCTGGAGCATGGTCTCTCTTATTTATATAGAAAATCATGCTCAACCTGTTGTCATGAGAGTATAGCAACAGCTGGAGCATGGTCTCTCTTATGTATATAGGAAATCCTGCTCCACCTGTTGTCATAAGAGTATAACAACATCTAGAGCATGGTCTCTGTTAAGTGAATAGAAAATCATGCTCCACCTGTTGTCATGAGAGTATAACAACAGCTGGAGCATGGTCTTTGTTAAGTATATAAAAATCCTGCTCCACATGTTGTCACGAGAGTATAGCAACAGCGAGAGCATGGTCTCACTTATGTATATAGGAAATCATGCTCCACCTGTTGTCACGAGAGTGTAACAACAGCTTAAGCATGGTCTCTGTTCAGTAACAGCTGGAGTATGATCTTTAAGTATAAAGGAAACCATTCGCCACCTGTTGTCATGAAAGTATAACATCAGCTGAGGCATGTTCGCTGTTAAGTATATACGAAGTCATGCTCCTCCTGTTGTCAGAGAGTATAACAACAGCTAGAGCATGGTCTCTGTTAAGTATATAGAAAACCATGCTCCACCTGTTGTCATTAGAATATAACAACACCTGTTGTCATCATGTTATAACAACAGCTGGAGCATGGTCCCTGTTCAGTATATAGGAAACCATGCTCCACCTGTTGTTATCAGATTGTAACAACAAATGTAGCATGGTCTCTGTTGGTACCATGGAAAACCATGGAAAACCATGCTTCTCCTATTTCAGCAGATTATAATAACAGCTGGAGGAATGTCTCGGATAGTAATATAAGAAATTATGCTCCTCCTGTTGACATATAATATAACAACAGCCGGGGCGAGGTCTCTGTTAGAACTATTGGGAAAACATGCTCCTCCTCTTGTCATCAGATGATACCATCAGCTGTAGCATGGTCTCTGTAAGTACTTTAAGAAACCATGCTTCTCTGGTTATCATCAGATTATAACAACACACGCAGCATTGTCTGTGTACGTGTTATAGGAAACCATGCTCGTCCTGTTGTCATCAGATTATAACAACAGCTAAAGCATGGTCTGTGTAAGTTCAATAGAAAACCATGCTTCCCCTGTTGCCATCAGACTATAACAACAGCTGCAGCCTGGTCTCTGTTAGTACTGTAGGAAACAATTCTCCCCCGATGTCATCATATTATAACAATAGCTGGAGCATGGTCTCTAATAAATCTAGAATTAACCTCATTTCTCCTGTTGTCATCAGGTTATTACAACAGCAGGAGCATGGTCTCTGTTGGTACTGTAGGAAACTATGCTCCCCTTCTGTTGACATCAGATTATAACAACAGCTGGAGCATGATCTCTGCAAGTACTGTAGGTATCCATGCTCCACCTGTTGTCATCAGATTATAACAATAAGTGGAGCATGGTTAGCTGTTAGCACTATAGAAAACCATGCTTCTCCTGTTGTCATCAGATTATAATAACAGCTGGAGCATGGGATCTGATAGTACTGTAAGAAATCATGCTTCTTCTGTTGTCATCACATTATAATAACAGCTGGAACATGGTCTCTGTAAGCACTATAGAAAACCATGCTTCTCCTGTTATCATCAGATTATGATAATAGCTGGAGCATGGGATCTGATAGTACTGTAAGAAATCATGTTCCTCCTGTTGTCATCACATTATAATAACAGCAGGAACATGGTCTCTGTAAGCACTATAGAAAACCATGCTTCTCCTGTTATCATCAGATTATGATAATAGCTGGAGCATGGGATCTGATAGTACTGTAAGAAATCATGTTCCTCCTGTTGTCATCACAATATAATAACAGCTGGAACATGGTCTCTGAAAGCACTATAGGGTAGCATGCTCCTCCTGTTATCATCAGATGATACCATCAGCTGTAGCATGGTCTCTGTAAGTACTTTAAGAAACCGTGCTTCTCCTGTTGTCATCAGATTATTACAACAGTCTGTAAGTATTATAGGAAACCATGCTCTTTCTGTTTTCATCAGATTATAACAATAGCTGGAGCGTGCTCTCTTTTAGTATCATAAAGTTCAGAAATAAGACAAAACACAAGTTCTCACGTTTCGACTTTTGTCTTCTTCAGAAACTAGACTGTATTTGAAAAACAAGTAACGTCACGTCCGTTAGTACCATAGGAAACGATGCTCCGCCTGTTGTCATCATATTAAAACAACAGCTGAAGAAGGTCTCTGTTAGTACTATAGGAAAGTAAGAAGATAGGCAATGATCAGGAATTAATACAATCGATTCCCACATTCCGCTTTCAAAACCAATAGGCAAAGAAGCAGATAAACACAGATTGTCACAAGTTTACCAAAGACATGCACAGTTAACCGAAGCAGCTCTGATAGTACTAAAGGAAACCATGCTCCTCCTGTTGTCATCCGGTTATAACAGCAGCTGGAGCATGGTCTATGTTAGTACTTCAGGACGCCATTCTCCTTCTGTTATCATCAGATTATTACAACGGCTGGAGCGTGGTCTCTATAAGTACAATACCTGATGTCATCAGATGATAACAAAAGCTGACTCACGGTCTCTGTTAGTACTATAGGAAACCATGCTCCTCCTATTGTCATCAGATTATAACAACAGCTGGAGCATGATCTTTGATAGTGCTATAGGAAACCATGATCCTCCTGTTGTCCTCAGATTATAACAACAGCTCGAGCATGGTCTCTGTTAGTACGATAGGTAACTATGCTCCACCTGCTGTCATCAGATTATAACAACAGATGGAGCATGGTCTCTGTACGTACTATAGGAAACCATGCTCCTCCTCTTGTCACGACATGATACATGATGTAACAACAGCTGGAGCTCTGTCTCCTTTAGTAATATAAGAATCCATGCTCCTCCTGTTGTCATGAGAAAAACAACAATAGGTGGAACATAGTCTCTATTTGTAAGTATCACCGGATTTGTTTCAACTCTTTGGATAACCGCTTGTTACCGAAAATGCTCTTATGTTACATGCAGTCTGCTGTTTACCAGGCTAATCACACAAAACATCTTTCATATCAAACAAACAGAACATTAAAGAGTGTTTTCTTCATATATTCAAGATCAAACGCAGGTTGTCGACTGTTACAATCTATTACAACTGTAACACTTTTTTGAGGTAAGAAAACGTAACTTTTATTTTTTTAGCTCACCAGAGCCGAAGGCTCCGGGGGAGCTTATAGGATAGGCAGTTGTCCGTCGTCGTCGTCGTATGTCGTCTGTCGTATGTCGTATGTCGTCGTCGTCGTCCGTCAACACTTTTAAACAACATCTCCTCTGAAACCACTGGGCCGATTTGGCCCAAATTTTATCTGTAGCATCTTTGGGCTGGGGGATTGAAAGTTTGTGTTTTTTATGAAAATCTGCCTTTTAGTTTGGTTGCTATGGCAACTTAGAGTTCCCATAGACTTATAATGGGGAAAATTGAAAAATTGCATTTTCTGCCAAGCAATTGCAGATATGTTGACAAAACTTTTATAGAAATATTCCTTGAGAAGTCTTCTATCAGCTATATGTTTTTTGGCCCACTGCCTCTTTTATTGGTTGCCATGGAAACCAAAATGCAATCAAAAAGTAAAAAAAAAATACTTAAAAATTATCTCCTCTGAAACCACTTGGCCAATAAGGCCCAGAATTCATCTGTAGTATCCTTAGGCTGGGGAATTGAAAGTTTGTGTTTTTTATGAAAATCTGCCCTTTAGTTTGGTTGCTATGGCAACTTAAGAGTTCCCATAGACTTATAATGGGGAAAATTGAAAAATAGCATTTACTGCCAAGCCATTGCAGATATGCTTACAAGAATTTTATAGAAATTTTCCTTAAGAAGTCTTCATTTAGTATTGATGTTTTTGGGCCCACTGCTCCTTTTATTGGTTGCCATGGAAACCAAAATGCAAAAATAATGGAAAAAATACTTACAAAATTATCTCCTCAGAAGCCACTAGACCGATAAGGCCCAGATTTCATCTGTAGTGTCCTTAGGCTGGGGGATTGAAAGTTTGTGTTTTTATGAAAATCTGCCCTTTCATTTGGTTGCTATGGCAACTTAGAGTTGCAGTGACTTACAATGGGGAAAATTGAAAAATGGCATTTACTGCCAAGCCATTGCAGATATGTTGACAAAACTTTTATACAAATGTTCCTTGAGAAGTCTTTTATCAGCTATATGTTTTTGGTCCACTTCACTTTATATTAGCCGGGCCGCGTAGCGCAATCGGTAGGGCACCTGACTCATAAGTCAGAGGTCCTGGGTTCGAAACCCGGTCTGGCCACATACTTTCGTTTCTCCTTCCGCTGATTCAAGAAGGGCAGTTGTCAGTTACTGGCGAAAGTATGTGCACTTAGTACTGGTTAACCGCTTAGGAGGTATAAGCCTGCCCAGGAATAGTGTGGTTAGGTTAACTGACCGTCCCGACATGACCATAGTTGTTTACCGTGGACGTTAAGCATCAAATCAATCAATCAATCAATCACTTTATATTATTGGTTGTCATGGAAGCCATAAAGCAAAAGAAGGAAAAAAATCCCTTAAAAAATGACCTCTTCTGAAGCCACTAGTCCGATTGGGCTCAAAGTTTATATTTAGTATCCTTGGGCTGGGGAAGTGAAAATTTGTGTTTTTCTTTTATATAAATCAGCTCTTCCGTTTTGTTGCTATGGCAAATTAGAGTTGCATTGACTGACGATGGGGAAAATTAAAAAAATGGCATTTACTGCAATCAAAATATGGAAAATAGTTATATATTTTGTTATAAACTCAACAGACTGTCAGACTGAGACTTTGTAGTAGTATATTTTGTATTAGCCTGTACAAATATGACAGCACTTTTGAAAGCAATTTTGAGCTAGAGATCTGGTGAGCTTTGTGGCCCGTGGGCCTCTTGTTTGCTTGAAATTTGGGACGAGTAATTTATTATCAGGTGTGGGGGACCGGGTACATTTAGGGGATCGGGATTGTTTTTGGTGATGTGGTGAGGTACTGGGGTGGGGGGTGGGGGGGGGGGGGTCGGAAATCAATAAGCATCGGAGCAAGGGGGGGGTCATATATTTTATTAAACATATTGTGGAGGGGGGTGTCAGAATTCTTACATCGACCTTTATTTTTGATAATGTCTCGGCTTCTGGGGGGGGGGGGGGCTTCCAGGTCCCCCATTTCTCCTAAAATTTCACTCTTTTTCTTCCAACTCAAAACTTAAGGGCATATATGGAAATGACACACAAAACTTTGGCAGCTTCATATAAAAAAAGACAGTTCTTTTCATTGATTTGCTAGAAAATAACAGTATGAAATTGTCTATAAAATCATGTCAAGTAGATGATTTTGTTCTCAATTAAATTTAATGCCTGCATTTGTAATGTCAGCTCTCCAGGTGCCTTTTCATCATCAGAACTACTGTGGCTTCTGGGGCCGCAGCCCCCAGACCCCCGCGACCCAGACGTCCAATGATTAGCGTTTACAGTTATAATTATTAAGCTGTTAAGCAGTGGACAACAGATTGCTGGATGGCCATTAGCAGAAGAAAGTTTAAAAAATGAAGACAAGTTTACACAGACCATGAATAATTAACCTGTTAAAATAAGATAATGTTCTTTGTGTTTCATACATGTTTTGAATGAGGTCAGTCTGACATAAAATAGGTAATATGGTGTAGGTGTGTGAAGGGTAGCTGGTTTTGTGAGTGGGGATAATAAAATTGTTTGCCATCTATTTGGTGGTTGGGGGGGGGGGGGGGGTGCGGCAAAATAATACTGGTGAGACTGGGGTGGGGGGTCGCAAAAAATTTGTGAACCATATGAAAATTTACCCCCCCCTCCCCACCTCCTCCTGATAATAAATTAATCGTCCCTTGAAACATTACTAAATATTCCTTATTGTTCGAATACAAGACCATAGAATACCCCCATTCTCTAAATTAAAACGAGACCCTCTGATCCCTAGGTGATGTCGGCAAATACAATAATTTCAGCTTCCGAGTAAAAATGGCCAGACTGATCTTCTCACGTTCTTTATTTCTTGTCAGGTAATATCATAGGCTCCATTCTGTTATATCTCTAAACAGGATTTTTATAAAATCTCAGAAGAGTCTGAGATATCACAAACTGGATGATTGTCAGCAAAACTGCAATATAGTGGCGATGTTGTGATATCAATAAATCTCTCATTTGTCCTGAATTTTTCTACAAAATACATTAAATCTTGTCACCAAGTTGTGTTCATTTACTGACACTACAGGTATGAATTAATAATACCTCATTTTAGTTTTTTGTGATATGAAAAACTCAGAACAATTTTAATAGGAATTGATGTTTTGTCATATTGACCAAGCTGTTTGAGTAATATACATGTATATGTATCACAAATTCTTGTCGATTTAGTGCGACTTTGCGAAGCTTAGTTTCTAAGTTTAACATAGAGTCTTCAAAACTTGCTCCATATATACATCTAAGAAAGATCTACTTAAAGCAGCGATGCATATTGGTCTGTGGCCTATATTTTACGGATCATCGAACATAGACAAAAATATTCACCTGATGCGTTTAGCTCAGTTTCTATGTAACCAAAAGGGATAATTTCTTCAAACTTGCTCCATAGGTACATCTGGTGAAGATCTACTGAATGCAATGATGCAAATTGGGTCATGACCTATAAATCGCTGATCACTAAACATAGAACAAATATTCACCTTTGCGCTTAGCTCAGTTTCTAAGTAATCAAAAGGGATAGAGTCTTCAAACTTGCTCAATAGATACATCCGGTGAAGCTCTACAAAAAGCAGTAATGCATATTGAGCCATGACCTATAATTCACGGATCATTGAAAAGAGGCAAAATATTCACTTGTTGCGTTTAGCTCAGTTTCTAAGTAATAAAAAGGGACTGAGTCTTTAAACTTGCTCCATATGTACATCTCGGGAAGATCTACTGAATGCTGTGATGCATATCGGGCCATGACGTATATTTTACAGATCATTGAACATAGAATAAAATATTCACCTGTTGCGTTTAGCTCAGTTTTTAAGTAACCAAAAGGGGTAGAGTCTCATACTTGCTTCAAAGGTAGATCCAATAAAGATATAATGCATGCAGTGACGCATATCGGGCCATGACCTATATTTCACGAATCATTGAACATAGAAAAATATTCACCTTTTGCGTTTAGCTCACTTTCATACTTGCTATATATGAACACCTTGGGAAGATCTACTGTAAGCAGTGACTTTATTTCATGGCCCAGTGATTGAAACTGTTTGATGTATGAACATTTATGCTTGGAGTAATAAGTCAGTATGATCCGTTGTTTGACCACAAACAAAATGTAGGCCATAGTGGCCCATATTTCATGGTTCTGTTATTTGCCTTATAGCTTGAAGTTTATGTATGAACATGATTGCTTTGAATAATCACTCAGTATGACCCGATGTTTGACATCAGAATGAAGGTATGTCACAGTGACCTATATTTATGGTCCAGTGGGTTGGCCGCATATTTCTTAGTACACTATTTCATGGATTTACCTTATACTTGGGCTAGTGGTTTGGGCTTAACACTGTGAGTGACCTCATACAATATGTTGGTCAGTGTGACCTATATTTCATGGTCCAGTAAGTTTGCCTCATATTTCTATCCCTATTTTATCGGTTTCCATCATACTTGAGGTAAACGGTTTGGGTTGTGAGTTACCTCATATTAAATGTACGTCAGTGTGACCTACATTTCATGGTCGAGTGAGTTTACTTCATATTTCTTATACCATTTCTTGATTAAATGGTTTGGGCTACTGTGAGTGACCTTATACTAATTGTAGGTCATAGTCCAGTGAATTTGTCTCACATTTTAACGCTATTATATGGATTTGCATTTCACTTGGGTTAATGGTTTGGGCTGACGCTATGAGTTACCTCATACTAATTATAGGTCAGTGTGAACTATATTTCATGGGCCAGTGATTTTAGCCAACATCTAAAAAAACACTATTTCATAGATTGAATTTAGCTAGGGTTAATGGTTTGGGCCGATATTGTGAGTTACCTCATACTAACTGTAGTTCAGTGGGGTCTATATTTCATGGCCCAGTTATTTTAGTCAATATCTCTAACACTATTTTATGGATTTGCACCATACAGGCGCAGAACATTTGAGCGGATTGACAGGGCATTTTAGGGGAAAAATGGACGTTTGAGCGGCAAAAAAGTGGATATTTGAGCAAAACGGAAAATAACCCTTTTGACCGGATAACCTGAATTACTCTGGCGTTTTGTCTTGTGCCCCTTCCGTTAGCCAGTCAGAAAATGTCCTTTTAAGTATTCAAGTTAACCTAAGCCTATCGAAATTCTCAGGCTTACATCTTCTGCCGCATTTGCTGTTGGCGACGTGGTCATCTTAATCATGAGAATGTTGGTTTTGGGGGAAAAACGACTGTGGTACATGTGCTATCTGTGCTCATGCGAGCCTTACATTTCTCTTTAGTGCAGCGCCATGAAAGATAACCACTTTTTAAGGAACTATCTAGTCAGATGTTTTTTACTCTCATGACAACAGGTGGCGCATGATTTCCTTTCATAAGAGAGACCCTAGTGTAGCTGTTGTTATACTCTCATGACAACAGGTGGAGCATGATTCCCAATATACTTAACAGAGTCCATGCTCCAGCTGTTGTTATACTCTCATGACAACAGGTGGAGCATGATTTCCTATATACTTAACAAGGACCATACTGCAGCTGTTGTTATATTCTCATGACAACAAGTGGAGCATGATATCCTATAAACTTTACAGAGATCGGGCTCCAGCTATTGTTATACTCTCATGACAACAGGTGGCGCATGATTTCCAATTCACTTAACAGAGAACATGCTCCAGCTGTTGTTATACTGTCATGACAACAGGTGAAGCAAGATTTCTTTTCATAAGAGAGACCCTAGTGTATCTGTTGTTATACTCTCATGACAACAGGTGGAGCATGATTCCCAATATACTTAACAGAGTCCATGCTCCAGCTGTTGTTATACTCTCATGACAACAGGTGGAGCATGATTTCCTATATACTTAACAAGGACCATACTCCAGCTGTTGTTATATTCTCATGACAACAAGTGGAGCATGATATCCTATAAACTTAACAGAGATCGGGCTCCAGCTATTGTAATACTCTCATGACAACAGGTGGCGCATGATTTCCAATTCACTTAACAGAGAACATGCTCCAGCTGTTGTTATATTCTAACGACAACAGGTGGAGCATGATTTCCTATATTATTTAAAAGACCATGCTCCAGCTGTTGTTATAATCTCGTGGCAACAGGTGGAGCATGATTTCCTATATTCTTAACAAAGACCATGCTCCAGAGGTTGTTTTACTCTCATGACGACAGGTGGAGCATGATTACCTACATACTAAACAGAGACTATGCTCCAGGTGTAGTTATATTCTCATGACAACAGGTGGAGCATGATCTCCTATATACTTAACGGAGACCATGCTCCAACTGTTGTTATTCTCACCTGACAACAGGGGTAGCAGGATTTCCTATATACATAAGAGAGACCATGCTCCAGCTGTTGTTATACTCTCATGACAACAGGTGGAGCATGATTTCCTATATACTTGTCAGAGACCATGCTCCAGCTGTTGTTATTCTCCCATACCAACAGGTGGAGCATGATTTCCTATATACATGTACTTAACAGAGACCATGCTCTAGCAGTTGTTATATTCCAATGACAACAGGTGGAGCATAATTTCCTATATACTTAACAGAGACCATGCTCCAGATGTTGTTATACTCTCATGACAACAGGTGGAGCATGATTTCCTATATACTTAACAGAGACCATGCTCAAGCCCATGCAATACTCTCATTATACTCTCATGACAACAGGTGGAGCAGGATTTCCTGTATTCTAAACAGAAACAATGCTCCAGCTGTTGTTATATTCACATGGCAACAGGTGGAGCATGATTTCCTATATACTTAACAGAGACCATGCTCCAGCTGATGTTATCCTCTCATGACATCAGGAGGAGCAGGATTTCCTATATACTTAACAAAGACCATGCCCCAAACGTTGTTATTCTCACCTGACAACAGGGAGAGCAGGATTTCCTATATACCTAACAAAGACCATGCTCCAGCTGTTGTTTTACTCTCATGACAACAGGTAGCGCATGCTTTCCTAAATACTAAACAATGACCATGCTTCAGCTGTTGTTTTACTCTCATGACAACAGTCGGAGCATGATTTCCTATTCACTTAACAGAGACCATGATCCAGCTGTTGTTATATTCTCGTGACAACAGGTGGAGCATGATTTCCTATATACTTAATAATGACCATTCTCCAGCTGTTGTTATACTCACATGACAACAGGTGGAGCAGGAATTCCTATATACTTAACAGAGACCATGTTCCAGCTGTTGTTATACTCTCATGACAGCAGGTGGAGCATGATTTCTTATATACTTAACAGATTTCATGCTCCAGATGTTGTGATACTCCCATAACAACTGGCGGGGCATGATTTCCTATACACGTAATAAAGACCATGCTCCAGATGTTGTGATACTCTCATGACAACAGGTGGAGAAGGATTGCCTATATACTTAACAGAGACCATGCTCCAGATGTTGTTATTCTCACCTGACAACAGGAGGAGCAGAATTTCTTATATACTTAAAAGAGACCATGTTCAAGCTGTTGTTTTACTCTCATGGCACATGATTTCCTATATACTTAACAGAGACCATGCTTCAGCTGTTGTTGTATTCTCGTGACTACAGATGGAGCATGATATCCTATAAACGTAACAGATACCGGGCTCCATCTGTTGTTATACTCTCATGAAAACAGGAGGCACATGAATTCCTAAATATACTTAACGGAGACCATGCTCCAGCTGTTGTTATTCTCACCTGACAACAGGGGTAGCAGGATTTCCGATATACTTAACAGATACCACCCTCAAGCTGTTGTTTTTCTCTCATGACAAATGTAGGAGCAGGATTTCCTATATACTTCACAAAGACCACGCTCCAGCTGTTATACTCTCATTACAACAGGAGGAGCAGGATTTCCTATATACTTGTCAGAGACCATGCTCCAGCTGTTTTTATTCTCCCATAACAACAGGTAGTAATTTCCTATATACATGTACTTAACAGAGACCATGCTCTAGCTGTTGTTATATTCTCATGACAACAGGTGGAACATGATTTCCTATATACTTAACAGAGACCATGCTCCAGATGTTGTTATACTCTCATGACAACAGGTGGAGCATGATTTCCTATATTCTTAACAGAGACCATGCTCAAGCCCATGCAATACTCTCATTATACTCTCATGACAACAGGTGGAGCAGGATTTCCTGTATTCTAAACAGAGACCATGCTCCGTTGTTATATCCACATGACAACAGGTGGAGCATGATTTCCTGTATACTTAACAGAGACCATGCTCCAGCGGTTTTAATACTCTCTTGACAGCAGGAGGCGCAGGATTTCTTATATACTTAACAAAGACCATGCCCCAAATGTTGTTATTCTCACCTGACAACAGGGGGAGCAGGATTTCCTATATACCTAACAGAGACCATGCTCCAGCTGTTGTTTTACTCTCATGACAACAGGTAGCGCATGCTTTCCTAAATACTTAACAGGGACCATGCTCCGGCTGTTGTTATATTCTCATGACAACAAGAGGAGCATGATATCCTATAAACTAAACAGAGACCGTGCACCAGCTGTTGTTATACTCTCGTGACAACATGTGGAGCATGATTTCCAATATATTCTTAACAGAGACCATGCTCCAGCTGTTGTTTTACTCTCATGACAACAGGTGGCACATGATTTCCTATTCACTTAACAGAGACCTTAATTCAGCTGTTGTTATATTCTCGTGACAAGAGGGGGAGCATGATTTCCTATATACTTGACTTAGACCATGCTCCAGAGTTTGTTATATTCTCATGACAACAGGTGGGGCATGATATCTATAAACTTAACAGAGACCGTGCTCCAGCTGTTGTTATACTCTCAGGACAATAGGTGGCGCATGATTTCCTATATATACTCAACAGAGACCATGCACCAGCTGTTGTTATACTCTCATGACAACAGGTGGCGTATTATTTAGTTTTCACTTAACAGAGACCATGTTCCTGCTGTTGTTATATTGTCATGACAATAGGTGGAGCATGATTTCGTATATTCTTAACAAAGACCATGCTCCAGCTGTTGTTAAACTCTCATGACAATAGGTGGAGCATGATTTCCAATATACTTAACAGAGACTATGCTCCAGCTGTTGTTATACTCTCATGACAACAGTCGGAGCAAGATTTCCTTTATACTTAATAGAGACCATGCTCAAGCTTTTTTTATACTCATGACAACAGGTGGAGCAGGATCCCTATATACTTGACAGAGTCCATGCTCCATATGTTGTTATACTCTCATGACAACAGTAGGATCATGGTTTCCTGTATACTTAACAGAGACCATGCTCCAGATGTTGGTATACTCTCAAGACAACAGGTGGAGCATCATTTCCAATATACTGAATAGAGACCATGCACCAGCTGTTGTTATACTCTCATGACAACAGATGAAGCAAGGTTTCCTATATACTTAACAGAGACCAGGCTCTCTTGTTGTAATATTCTCATAACAACAGGTGAGGCAGGATGTCCTATATACTTAACAGAGACAATGCTCCAGCTGTTGTTATACTCTCATGAAAACAGGTATAGTAGGATTTCCTATGTACTTAACAGAGACCATGCTCCAGCTTTTGCTATATTGTCATGACAACAGGTGGAGCATGATTTCCTATTTACTTAACTGAGACCATGCTCAAGCTGTTGTTTTTCTCTCATGACAAATGTAGGAGCAGGATTTCCTATATACTTAACAAAGACCATGCTCCAGCTGTTGATATACTCTCTTGACAACAGGTGGAGCATGGTTTCCTATATACTTAACAGAGACTATACTCAAGCTGTTGTTATACTCTCATAACAACAGGTGGAGCATGATAACCTATATACTTTACAGAGACCGTGCTGCAGATGTTTTTATACTCTTGGGACAACAGGTGGAGCAGGATTTCCTATTCACTAAACAGAGACCATCCTCCAGCTGTAGTTATACTCTCATGACAACAGGTGGAGCATTATTTCCTATATACATAAGAGAGACCATGCTCAAGCTGTAGCTATACTCTCATGACAACAGGTGGAGCATGATAACCTATATACTGAACAGAGACCATGCTCCAGCTGTTGTTATACTCCCATGACAACAGGTGGCGCATGATTTCCTATTCACTTAAAAGAGACCATGCTCCAGCTGTTGTTATACTCTCATGATAACAGGTGGAGCATGATTTCCTATATACATAAGAGAGACCATGCTGCAGCTGTTGCTATACTCTCATGACAACAGTTGGAGCAGGATTTTCTATAACCTTAACATAGACCATGCTCCAGCTGTTGTTATACTCTCATGACAACAAGTGGCGCATGATTTCCTATATACTTAACAGAGACCATGCTCCAGCTATTGTTATACTCTCATGACAACAGGTGGAGCATGATTTCCAATATTTTTAACAAAGACCATGCTCCAGCTGTTGTTATACTCTCATGACAACAGGTGGAGCATGATTTCCTATATACTTAACAGATACCATGCTCCAGCTGTTGTTATACTCTCATGACAACAGGTGGAGCATGATTTCCTATATACTTAACAGAGACCATGCTCTAGCTGTTGTTATGGTTTTCTATATGACAAATAGAGAGCGTGCTGCAGCTGTGCTGTAGTTAACACTAACAGAGACCAAGCTGTAGCTGTTGTCAGGCTAAAGAAAATCGTGCTCACGCTGTAATCATGAAATTATAACAACAGCTGCATCACGGTTCCTATTTGTCATATAGGAAATCATGCTACCTACCAGTTTCATTATATTTGGTTTTCAACCCACCCCCCTCCAGATAGGTGACAAAAAAGTTTATGACCCATCCACTCCCGCCCCAACCCCCATACCCTAATGTAAGACAGACCTCAAGAACCTTTATAATGGACAGACCTCAATCAACGTTATGGGCACAAAATACAAAGAAATTTCTCTCATTGTTACAGGTTAATTATATATACCGATTAATAGTTCGTTATTTTTTTCTGCAAATGCCAAACCAAGAAACTGATGCTGAATGCTCTATAAAGCTGATAATAACATTAAGGGTGTTGTTGGGCCCAGTCCCCAGATTCCAGAGCAGGTTTTTACTGATGACAAGGAACCGTCACAAACGCAGGCGTTAAATTTACTTGAGAACATATCCTCTGATCGACATGTATCTAAGATCATTCATTGTATATTTTCCTACTTATACATCAATGAATTATTTTGTGTGTGTGTGTGGGGGGGGGGGGGGGGGGGGGGGGGGGGGGGGGGGGGGGGGGGGCGGGGAGGGGGAATAGAGCGACCCTAGTATTTTCTTCTTTTGTAAGCGTTTTTAAATCTTAAATTTGAAAGAATAGAATTAATTTGAAAGTGTAGGTGTAATAGGGAGTCTTGAACTTTTTTTTTAAATTAAGACAAATGGATTTTTTTCCATTAGTCTTTATTAAAAAAGAAATTATGCAAGGCTCCCCCTATCCCTCCACACATCCCAGTAGATCACCAATACCCCACTCCCAGTAGATCACCAATACTACCCCCCCCCCCCCCCCGCCCCCCCCCCCCCCCACAAACACACACACATACCCTCCTGAATGTACCCGGCCCCCGACCTGATAATAAAAGACTCGTCCCCAATACGTGCATACAGTAAAAGGGCCAATGAAACATATTAAACAATGTCAATTATTTGTTTATTAGATCTACAGGTAAATATATCAAACTGACCAACATTTTTGTTGATACGAAGGGTCTCTAAATTCTATCGCCCCTACAGAAAACCCTTGCGATAGTAGAACATTATATCGTCGTGCCCAGTGAGTTTTGCTCATTTTGCTCATTTTTAATCTAATTAGGGAAAAAGAAAGAATGAAAAATAAATAAATAAATACAAATAAATAAATAAATAAATATATAAATAAATGATAAATAAATAAATCTACTGAAATAGTGTTTGCAGAGAGCTTTAACATGCTAGATAAGCTATTGTTTTAAGTGCAGCGCTATACAATTATTATTGGATTTTCCGAACGCTATTCATAACTAAAAATGGATTTACCAATGTCTATTAAAAGTAAGTGACCGACGCATGCGCAATTAAATATCATGCGCGGCCTGTTGTCGTTTTCCCTCTCCCAGTCAGAAGACAACAATGGAAAGAGAAGTTCCTGAAGAAAAAAAGTGTCGATCACAACAGGACAAGGATTGAAAAGTCATTCAAGGTGGACGCGGCCAAGGAGAAGGTGTTTTATTCAGATCAGCATGATTTTTACCAGTCCCGTTATTTGCCAGCTGCTGGCAGCACCTTCTCAGCTTCTTACTCTTTGTTTTGGTACATGTTCATTTGAAAATATCAAGAGCCCTTTCTTTTCCGGCAGACTGAAGACATTAGACTTTTGCTTATATGTTGTAGACCACTCCCCAAGTCCCACCAGAATTTTTTTTCCGATCTCCCCACCCCAGATAGGTAAAAAGTTTATGACCCCCCCCCCCCCAACAAACCCACGTCCCCCATCCAAGCTACCCTCCACACTCACCATATAACTTATTTTATGTATGACTGAAACTGAGACGCTCTTTAAAAATGAAGACGTATGGAAAAATTCTGACATTCCCTCCCCCCACCCCAATATGCCTATTAAAATACATGACCCCCCCCCCCATTCCAAGGCTTATTTATTTTATTTAGGACTCCCCCAGTACATCAACAAAATTCCTTTTGCATATATGTTGTAGACACTCACACAGTCCCGCCAGATTTCCCCCCTCCCCCAAGATAGGTGACAAAAAAAGTTAATGACCCAGCCCCACCCCATCCAAGCTAACCCTTCACACACACACACACACACACACACACACACACACACACACACACCATAACCTATTTTATGTCCGACTGAAACTGAGACATTTTCTAAAAATGAAAAATGGAAGACTGATGGAAGAATTCTGACATTCCCCTCATATGCCTATAAAAATATATGACCCCACCCCCTGCTCCAAGGCTTATTTATTTCCGACTCCCCCAGTACATCAACAAAATCCCCCTCCCCGAATGTACCAGCCCCCCCCCCAACCTGTTAATAAATGACTGGCCCCTAACATGAAATGTGTTTTCTGTGTGAACTCCCAGCTCATCTTCTCTAGCCTAGCCAAGGGTACTAAGTCCACTTTGTTCCAAATAAACCACTGGCTGACAGCCTATTCATAAATCAAATTTCAAAATAGGCCATTTCATTGGATGCGAGCAACTTCCATTGCATCCAATCAAATTATCAGTAACAAAACATTTTCCGCATTGCAGGCGCTCCTGTCAATAGAAAATAAGTTTGCTTTGAACAATTACCAACAAGAGTAGATGGTCAAGATTTAACTAATTTATCAATGGTTTTGAACAATTATGCAATGTTGTAGGACAATTGTGTTTTGCAATGGATCATCTGATTGGTCTAAAAATAACACGCACCAAGGGGAGCAACTCATTGCAGCCAAAAAGCGGCGCTGCAGGAAATCCGACTTGCAACTTGGCCATCGGCCATGGGTATGTTAGGAACAAAGTGGACTTAAATTTAAACTCCACAGGGCCCATGTTAGCTCAGAGGATTTTTGCATGCCAAAGGTACTAAGGAACAAAGTAGACTTAGTACCCTTGGCTTGCAAAATTGCTCTGAGCTAAGATGCGCCCTGTAGAGTTTCAGGATATCTAATTGTGAGATGCACGATTGTTCCTCATTTGTCTGAGTGGCCATAGAGAAGCTTCACTGCTGAAAGTGGGCAACAAGAGGAGTGAAGGCCTTTGATGTCAACACAAATTGTCATTTCCCATGTTGTCATTATTTGTAAATCCATGAAAAGCCATAAAACACAAGGAACGTCTGGAAAATCCCTGTTAAACATGTATAAAATATGTAAAAATACATACTATTTTATTTTCTATTCTATCCCATAACCTTATTAGGTCGTTGGGGCGCCACAGCTGACTTCAAAACAATCCCTTTCCACCTTGTCCTGTCTCCAGCTGCCCTAGTTGAGCTGGCAAAATCCATTCCAGTCCACTCCTTGATATTGTCTTCCCACCTCTTCTTCTGTCTACCTCTTCTTCTTTTTCCTTTTACTGTGCCCTGAAGAATTGTCTATGCTAAACCAGAAGACCTTGAGACGTGGCCAAACCACAGTACAGGATAATAAATTGTTGCTGTGATCTGGTCATAGCCAGAGTTGCCTGTTTCTTGCTATCTCATCTCATCTCTCATCTCATCCTCAATCTCAATCTCAGTTTCATCAAATCAAATCTCAACTACATCAAATCGATCCATCCATCTATCTATATATCTGTTGGTTTTTAATGATGCCAGGCACCAAAGGCACCTGGAGGCAATGCCAGTGGAACTAGATTGATTTTAGTAGCTCACAGTCAGCCATAAATGAGGCTCAAATAAAGATCTGACTTGGGCTTTGCGCTCTGACACCCTTAATATGATTAAGGTGCCTTGCCGCTAGTGAAATTCTGTGGAGAAAGTGTTATAATTATGCTGATAGCAGGACCGTTGTGGAATTATGAGTACAGGCTGATAGGTGGGGATGGAGATGATTTTTATGCGTAGAATAGTGGTATATGTTCTTAACCTTATTATGGTTTAGTTGGTGTCCAAATATTTTAGTCCTCATGCATGATTAAGGTTGCCTGATACAGATGAAATTTTACCCTAGGACTGTAGTGGAATTTTGAGTACAGGCTGATAGGTGGGGATGGAGATGATTTTTATGAGTAGAAAAGTGATATATGTTCTGAACCTTATTATGGTTTATCTAGCGTCTAAATATTTTAGTCCTCGTGTATGATTAAGGCTGCCTGATACAGATGAAATGTTACCCTAGTGTCTGTAGAAGAAGAATTGCTACAGGACCATAGTGGAATCGTGATTAGAAGCTAATATTTAGAGAGAAAGATTCTCTAATGGTCTTGGATTGTGGTATATGTTCTAAACCTTACTATGGTTTATTTGGTGATCATGTGTTTTGATCCTTATGTTGAATTAAGGTTGTATGGTATAGGTTAGATTTTGCCCTCTGGTGTGTCTATATGAGAAAGGATAGTGTGGCATGATCAAAGCAGAATTCTAATTGTGAGCTATTGGTTTGAGGGAATAATTTGTTTTGCTTATGGTAATGAGGCATGGATGTTCAATCTTCATACAATACATGTATGTAGTTAGTGTTCAAGTATATTGGGTCTAGTGTGCGATTAAGGTAGCCCGAGACATATTAAATTTTTCCCTATTGCCAAGATTTGTTTGGTTTGTTGTTTTTGGTTTAATGGCTCTTTAAGACAGTATTTCAGTCTATATCAAGCTGTCTTCCCAGAGAGAGGGAGAAAGGAAAGAGAAAAGAAAGGCAAGAGAAAAAATGTCTAACCAACCCCAACCCACACCTACAGCAAGCACTGTAGGTTCTCCAAATTAGGAGGACGGCCCGGCACTGAAGGATACCCAGCACCATCGCCCTACCGCAACCACCCCAATTGCCAAGAGGGAGATAATATAAAGCACAAACATAAGAAAATTATAATTATAGTCTGATAGATGCAGCTGGTGATTTTTATTGGGTCAAGGACCTTAGTGCAAGTGATAAACCATACAAAGATTTCATTGGTGTCTAAATATCACAGTATCCGAACGCACTGTACCCTCTCCTCCGGTTTTCATAGCGTTGAATCGAGAGTACAAAATTCGCTTATAACCAGTAGCCGGAAATCATTATGTTTTTAGTTTTTATCCGGAATCTACAGCGTCATTTATAGTTATTCAGCTTCGAAAATGTAAAGAGGTAAGTATAATATAATTTTCTCTTCGGTCTTTTACTTTATTGCTCTGTACAATGAAAAACTCCTTGCCGTCGCAGATTTTTTTTCCGAACAGCTTAATTTTATCACGAGATTGTGTCGTGCAAAACTTAGCTATCATTCTTTTATCAAAACTAACAAACTGTAGATTGATAACGCCTTCCGTTTATTCTAAAGATTTTTTTATAAAACATGTAAGAAAATGCTCAAAATGGTTTAAGAATCATGCCAAGGGCGATTTGAATACTGTACCAATTACTACCCACCCATACACGACATTGTACAGGGTAATAAAGTAAAAGACCGAAGAGCAAATTATATTAAACTTACCTCTTTACATTTTCGAAGCTGAATAGCTATAAATGACGCAGCAGATTCCGGATAAAATCTCAAAACATTATGATTTCCGACTACTGGTTATAAGCGAATGTTTGTACTCTCGATTCAACGCTATGAAAACCGGAAGAGATTGTACATGTAGTTCGTATACTGTGAATATTATAGTTATTTGAGAGTGTTAGTATTCCTTTACACACCACAGATGTCGTAACAGAATGCTTGGTAGGGTAAGATATGGATTTAGGTGTATATGATGTCCTAGTGTTGATGATAAATATGGTAGATAGAACTAAATGTAGTGGGGGCAATTTTTGGGGTGTAAGGATAAATTGTAGAAAGATGGTAATTAGGGCTCAAGTTAGGGAGAATTTTGGGGTTTTTAATAGTGTTGTAGCTCATTGAGTGAGTGAACTCGGGTTTAACGTCTCACCAACACAGAGGTCATATGAAGACGGGACCTCGGTTTAAAGTTTCATCCAAAAGACCGGAGAAGTGGGGGATCGATCTTGCAACCCCTGGATTGGTAGTCCGGAGTGTTATCCACTACACTACAGCCGCTCCTGTAGTTTATTGAAGGAATTCAAATACAGTTTTTTGTATGATGCTGGCAATTTGTTTCTCTGGGGGAAAAAGAATTGTTCTCAGGTCTAAACAGTAGACTTTGAATGGCTCAAACCCCTGATGGCTGTCCAGCACTAGTTCTTGGGTCCCTAGAATAAAGTTTATATAGAAACTAGTCCAGCTCCGGACTGAAATTATTTAAGAATTTTCTGTTTTCGCAGAACATAATATGTAGTAAGATCACCTAACCATCATAGAATTATATAGCACAGAAGTTACTTTAATGTTGGAGATCTTGACAAATAAATTGTGTCCTGCATGTAATTCTTACTTTTTATAACCCGCCACACGTTAGTGGCAGGGTATTTTGTTTTCACGTTGGCTGTCTGTCTGTCTGTCCATCCGTAGTGCATCCGTCCGTCCGTCCATCCATCCGCATGTCGTTTCTGTTCGATCACTTAAGTATTTATGAACAGATTTTTTTCTTCAAATTTTGCATATGCATCTATACCAAGGTTGTCTCACTTGGGATTGTTAATGGGCTTACTTCGATCATTTCTGACAGAGTTATGGCACTTGTCAATGTACAAAAAACAAAGTTTTTTGCCTCTACTTCCATTACTGTGTGGAATATTATGGTGAAACTTCACAAAGATGATCAAAGCAACAACAGCTTTGTGTTACCATAGAAATTTTGTCCTCAGGGGTTACCTGCCCCTGCCCCTGGGTTTCTATACATGTGTAAGATCATGAAAAAATCAAGATAAAATCAGAATTTGAAATGTTTTTTTTTCTGAAAGTTACAGCAAATGATTACAGGAACAAAAGCATTCTGTGACGCTTAAAATTTACCCCATCTGAGTTATCTGCCCCTGACCCCGGGCTTTATACCTGCATAAAATGATGATAAAATCTGTATAAAATCATAATTTAGATAGATTTTTCTGAAACTTGTAGCTTATGATAGGAGAAATGAAAGCTTCTTGTGATGATCAAAATTTGACCCTAAGGGTCTGCCCATGCGGTGTGGCCACATACATTTATAGAATCACTAAAATGTATGTGGTCAGAGTGAACAGGGATTTTTCAGAAGCTTACATCAAGTGATCAGAGAAATTTAAATGTCTTCTTATGACAAAAAATTTGTTCCATGGGGTTGGCTGCTCCAGCCATAATAAAAACAATCAGCAAAAAGTCAAGGAGTGAAGTAGGTTTGCAGTAGTGGGGCATCACACAGTCATTTGCGATGCTTTTATTTAGATATACCCCACTTACTTATATGAAAGCTGACCCCCCTAGTGATAACTAGAGCATGGTTGATGTTAAAACATGTTTTCTACAACTTGGATCATATTAGCTGATCATGTTAAAAGAACATGTTTGATCATCAAATTTAGTAAATTAGCATTCTGCACTTAAAAGACAATGATAAATTCTGCAATTCATTGTAAAAGTTGGAAGTACAATACAAAGATGCCAGTTATTACTTTGTTTTTCAAAATCATGCTTAATGAAAGTCAAACAAATTCAAACATGATTTAATCTGATGGATTTATGGTTGAGTTTTTAACATTAACTGCTGCATCAGAAGGTTCTTATTCATGTTCAAACATGTCTGACAATGTTCTGTTAATCCTTTACCCCATGGCATTTTAGATTACAAGGTTGTAACAAATAAGAGGAATATCTAGAAGACAAACAAGCATTGTTGGATAATTTGGAAAACACTGTGGGAAAACAAGCATTTGCTTGTTATGTCAGAGCAAATGCTCCTACCCTCACAATATGTGAATAGATGCATGGCCAAACATGTTCAAACATGATATATTTGTGCATGTAACGTGTTTGAACATCATGTGACACTTGATGATGTCATAACCAGATGGATGATGGGAAAAAAACATGGTTGCCAGACATGGAGGGAATTGGAAGGCTGTGGTAAAATATTAATTGTGAAGCAATTTCTACATGGCAAACATGATAGGAAGTTAGTTGACATAGTGAGAATACCTGAAGCCACAATTTCTAAGGTTTTAAAGTAAAACTTTTCCTGGGGTTGTGCTGAAATGGAGCAATAATGGTGACTGTCATGCACTTTTCCAAAGGCAACAAATATCTGTAGGAGGTATGTTTGGGTTAACTGATGTTAGTATGTCCTGTAATAGAAAAAGGATACATTAGAAATTAGTACTTTTGTGTTTTTTTTTTTTCTTTTTTTTTCAAGCAAATGTAAGACAATCTTTTGAAATGGGTGGGGTAAAAGGGTGGCATGTCACCATAATGAAAAGGTAGCATGGTTATTTTGCACAGAGGTTGAGCAATTGGCATTCAATATGATATATAACTATGAATGTTGTTTATTCTTAATTGTCATTAATATTTCAGTGGAATTTCATAGAAATATCACTGGAATTTCAGGAAAAAAAAATCAATGAAATTTCAGTGAAATGTTGGAGAATTTTTTCCTTGAAATTTCTTTGACATTGATGCATGTAACATGTTTGAACATGTTAAATGCCAGGCACATTGGTACATGTAACATGTTTGAACATGTTATATGCAGTTTGGTGCGTTTAATATGTTTGAACATATTACATGCCACACTCCAACATGTTTAGACATGATTATGCATGTCCGAATGATGTTGAACACATTTTCAAGAACATGTTTCAACATGTTTAATTATTGTATTTATATGATTGTCAAGCACGACAGAACACAGTTAATATCTGATCATGTTTGACCATGGTGCCATTTAACGCACTTGTTTAAACATTTCCTAACATGCTCATAACACTGTCAAAACATGCTCAAACATGTCCAATTAACACGTTTAAACATGTTTTAAACATTTTTGAACATGTTTAAATCATGAAACTTTCGCTATAGCCTGTTTTTATTTCATGTTTTTGTAGATCATAAATAGTTCATCACCTCTAATAGTAAAACTATCATATCAGCACAGAAGTTACTTTAATGTTGGAGATGTTGAGAAAAATAGTGTTTTGCATGCACATGTAATGCTAACTTTTGAAACGATCCTCGATTCCTTATATGATCGATGACCCCTATTTTTATTTCTTGTTTTCACAGATCATATGTAGATACACCGCATAACTTAGTGACACCATCAAATCTGGCACACAATTTATTTCAATGTTTGCGATCTTGATATAAATGTTTTTCATGTTATACTTACTTTTGAAATGACACCACTTTTTATATGACTTCTGATTATCTGTTTGTAATATTTTTTGCAAATCATATATAGATACATAGCCTATGATAGTGCCACTATCATATCTAGCAAAATTAAAAAAAAAAATAAAATGTTTGCAATCTCGAACAAAAAATGATGTTTTGCTTCTAATTCCTACTTTTGAACGACCCCCACTTTCTTATATGAACGGTAACCCCCTGTTTATATTTCATTTTTTGCAGATTTTATGTAGATACATGACATATCTCAGTGACACCAAATTTCTGGCACAGAAGTTGTTTCGGTTTTCGCAAATGTGTCAAATTTAAGCGATTTTGCATTACACTCAGTGCAAAAAATGCATAACAACGTTATTACTTTTGGATCGATCCCCATTAGTCACCAGTGCCGGAGACATAATATTTTTGTTACTTTTATCTAAAGTTAAATCATTGAATGATACATTGTTAAATATAAAGAAATTCTGTGGCACAGGTTTTTCAGGGAAAAAAATGTAATGCTAACTTTTGAAACGACCCTCGTTTCCATATATGAATGATGACCCCTATTTTTACTTTCTGTTTTCATAGATCATGTGTAGATACACCGCCTATTTAGTGACACCATCAAATCTAGCACAGAACTTATTCTTATATTTGTGATCTTGACAAAAAATGGTGTTTTGCATGTAATGCTTACTTTTGAAATGACCCTCATTTCCTTATATGAATAATGAGCCCTATTTTTATTTCCTGTTTTCGGAGTTCATAAAAAGATACACTGCCTGCCTTAATGAAACCATCAAATCTTGCACAGAAGTTACTTTATATTTCGTGAGATTGACCAAAAATGGCGTTTTGCATTTGAAACTTACTTTTGAAACGACCCCAATTTTCTTATATGAACGCTGATGCCCTGTTTTCAGTTCATATTTTTGAAGATCCTTTATAGATACAGCGCCTTTGTTAGTGACACTATCATATCTAGCGAAAATGTTTTTAAATGCTTGCAATCTTGATAAAATAATGGTGTTTTGCCCCTAATTCCTACTTTTGAAACGACCCTCATTATCTTATATGACCGGTGACCCCCTGTTTTTATTTCATGTTTCCACAGAGCTTATGTAAATACGTTACATATCTTAGTGACACCAAAATCTCTAGCACAGAAGTTATTTTGATTTTCACATTTGTGTCAGATTTTAGCAATTTCCCATTACACACAATGCAAAAAAGTGTAAAAATGGTGTTACTTTTGGATCGACCCCCATTCGTCACCAGTGCCGGTGACATGGTGTTTTAATTACTTTTATCTAAAGTTAAGTCCTTGATTGATACACTGTTATAATATAAGGAAATTCCCTAGCACAGGTATCTCAGAAAAAAATTAGAGTCGGCCTCCTTAATTGCTGTAGTCACATATCTATAACGTCATTGGTATCGGAGCATGGCAGATTGTGTATGTCATGCTCCGGGTATTTTTCAATGACATTTGAAACTGAAATTCTTTCAACAGAAGTTTTAGATTTTCTCAAACAACTAATTATTCTCATGTAATTTAATTCCGTGTCAATATGCGATGGCAAACAGAATCTGTAGGCATATCGGTTAAAACGGCCAAACAGTTTTTGCAGTCTCGCCTTGAGAGTACGATGTTTGTCAATGATTTAAACTCTTTGACGGTGAATGCTAAGTTCAGTAACATCCAAATCACGAGCTGCCGCTGCTAAGTTGCCTTTATCCCACTTGGCAAACAACCGTTTAAATCAACATTAAATCACCAATGAACCAACGTTGATTCAATGTATTACAACCTTGTGTGCCTGTCGGAATGGATCCGCTACCTGAAGTACAAGGAAAGTCAACTTGCATTGATTCCAGTTACCATTACCAAAAAGGGAAAAATTCTGAAGAGCTTATAAATGATAATTGAGCCGCGACACGAGAAAACCAACATTGTGGTTATGCACCCAGTGCAGACTCAGATCCGCCTGGGCATTCACCCAGTCTGACCAGACTTTTCGTTAAGTGCTCAATGGTTAGCTAAGAGTCTAAGCTACTACCATGCGGACAGCGAATACTCTGATCAGACTGGGCGGATGCCCAGGCTGATCCGAGTCTGCGCTGGGCGCACAACCACATTGTTGGTTTTCTCGTGTCGCGGCTCAATTATCATCTGTTACAGATGGCGATGTGTGTTGGAATTATGCTTGTCCCTGTTTCGCCGCAAAAAAGTCACCCAGCTACTGCTTTTCTAAAGGTGAGATTACAGGCTCGGTTATGATCTGGTTGAACACGACAATTGAAACCAATTATCCAGAAGACCTTAAAGCAGGGCCTTGGACTCGGTACTATCCATTGCTAAATCATCCGAATAGAAAAAAGTAAGATCATTGATTTTACAAATAGATATGATTGTTATTGCCTTTCTAATTACTTTGACAAACCTTGAGTTTTACAGAGCTCTAGAGGGAGTTTTTGAAGGATAATTAAAGGATAAAGGATAATTTTTGTTATTCCTCATTGAAACCATATGTTGTTACCCCTCATATGAACCGTCTCACCAAGAGGATTCATATGAGGGGTCACAGCATATGTTTTATGCATAATTAACAAAAATTATCCCTAATTATCATCAAATACTCCCTCTTATCTAGAGCTTTGGTTTTAGGTCTTAATAAAAAGGCGCTTCATCTCATCAATGAACTGGAATACCTTTCTTTTATCTTTAGCAAATACTTTCAGAATCTTGATTCTGTTTTTCCTTTTTTTTCTTTTTTTTTTGGTGCTATTTCTCGGCCCAGCCGAGTATAATTTCACTTTTGTTCCACATTTCAATATATTTCATTGGTCAAATAACGCGTATGTCAAAATTTAGCCAATAATATCAAAGGGTCCATGAACATTTAATCTTAGTTTTTTTCCCGTTGAACTGCACTGCGTGAATACTAGCGCTCTGTCAGATGTTAATTCAAAATGCTTCTGTTGTTTGTAAATTTACAGTGAAAATTTTATCGAAAACAGACGCAGATATACCGTATTTAAAATTTCTTTTTTTCAGTGTAGATCCACTTTCGATTTCTACTTTCGGTGTGATACACACAACTGACCGCGCTCGAAAATACCTTTATAGTGTTCGGAAAGGCTGTATGACAAAAATACCTTTATAGCGTTGAAGGGGTGTATGACAAAAATAATACCTATCCGATTTTACCCTACTCTGGGTGATAATTTCTCAGATGTTTACGGGCGCACGTAAAATTACGGAGAATGGACTGTCACCGGAAAATCTACAGATTTTTTTTTGGACACTGCACCCATCCAGAAGAGTGTTATTTTCGAATACGGTCTGTTAACATAACCCTACCATATTGTGATTATTCCCAATTTTCTACCGAAAGACACCCATAAAAATAACGGGAAAAGGACTGGCAGCTGGTTGCCATTTATTCTACCGTAAAATCTACGGTGAACACGTTTTCCGGGGAAGCAAATCTACATTTTCTCTCATCATAATCATCGTTAAGCGGTCTCTAAGTTTTATCTAAGGCACTCTGAATTGATTGCTTCATAGACTACAAAGGGGAAGAAATTTTGCGACTTCCTGCTTGCTTCTGTGGACAACGAAGACCTTCCAAAATCGGGATCAAATGAACCGCGATACGAGAAAACCAACAAAGTGGTTGTCCGCCTAGCGCAGACTAAAATCTGCCGACACATTTGCCAAATTGATCAGACTCTTTGCTATGCTTTTAAAGGGTAGCTAAGGGCCTAAACTACCTCCATGCAGACAGCGAAGACTCTGATCAGACTGGGCGGATGCCCAGGCTGATCTGAGTCAGCGCTGGGCGCACAACCACTTTGTTTGTTTTGTCGTGTCGCGGCTAAAATAGCAACTTCTTACCTTTAAAAGTTGACATCAATTTAGAAGGGAGGCAATAATGAAAACGACAGGTTTGCTTCCCCTGAAAATGTACCCACTTAAGAAATTGTTTCAGGTTTCTTCCCTACCCTCTTGGTGACGACACGTACTGTAGATGGTTCCGTGGCACCAGTGACTATCATAAAGATGAGAGATTTGTCAATATACTCGATACGGCCGTTATTGACTACCTGATGCTGAGCTATGATTCTAAAGATAATTACATAACCAATGAGTTGGGACAGAGAGTGAATGTCATGATTGACAGGGGAAAATCGTAAGTTTCATTTCATTTTCACAAAAATATAGCTAGAGACTGTAGTAATGAAGGAACTAATTTCCGGATGTGTTTTACAGACATTTATTCGTTACTATAGTCAACTGTCGATATCTCGAACATTGATATCTCTACAACTGATATCTCGAAGTACTTCTTATATTAAAGAATAGAGTGTGGACACATCTCCTATTTTCATTTACATTTCTTCTCCTGTTATCCAAACAATTGAATATCAAAGTAAATTTTCTGAGACGAAAAAAATACTTTGAGATATCAGTAGTTTGGAATGAAGTTAAAGGGTGGGCTAAGGGTCTGAGGTACCCCCATTCCGACAGCGAAAACGTTGATCAGACTGGACGGATGCCCAGGCTGATCTGAGTCTTCGCTGGGCGCACATGCCACTTTGTTGGTTTTGTCGTGTCGCGGATATTGCATACCATCAGCAACTGAAATGCCTACATCATTGCCCATTGCTTTATCAGCATAAAATATTTTATTGTAAGGTATCGCTGCAAGATTCTCACTATAGTGTCATCATTGTAAGCGACAGTGATAAGCCAACTTTTGACAAAAAAAAAAAAAAAAAAAAAAACAGCCTTGAGTTCACATAAGAAATGTTTGAAAACTGATTTGGGTCGGTTCAGTTAAGCAAACAGAAAGAATGAAATAAAAATGCAATTTGTTGTTCTGTGTAATATATGGATGGATGGATGACTTGCAATTTTACGTCCTTTTTAACAGTATTTCAGTCATATCAGAACAATGGGAGGGTGATAATGAAATGCTGTGTGCAATGGAATCCTGTTTACGGTTAAATATGGTGCCTCCGAGACCCGAACTCACGACCGATAGCGCTTAACCCATTGAGCTTCCGGGGCTCCTCGTTCTATGTGTTGTGTAGTGTCATCCATTGTGCATGACCGAAGTTATACTTAACAAAATATTGCTTGTTGACATGATTACATTCTTCGGCAGGTTTCGCAAAAGGGATGACATTCTATTGTTAGCACCTGTTTACCAGTGTTGCAAGTAAGATTATTACACTATTTGAGCAACGACACGAGAAAACCAACAACGTGATTGTGCGCCCAGCGCAGACTCAGATCAGCCTAGGCATCCGCCCAGTCTGATCAGAGTCTTCGCTGTCCGCATGGAGGTAGCCTAGACCCTTAGCTATCCTGTAAGCCCTAAGCGAAGAGTCTGCTCAGACTGGGCGGATGCCCAGGCTGATCTGAGTCTACGCACGGCGCAGGGCGCACAACCACATTGTTGGTTTTGTCGTGTCGCGGCTCATTTCTGTTGAACAAATAAGCCGCGACATGAAAAATCAACTAAGTGGCATGTACGCCCAGATAAGACTCAGATCAGCCTGGCATCCGCCCGGTCTGATCAGAGTCTTCACCGTGCGCTTAAAGGATGTTTAAGGGACTAAGCTACCGCCATGCTGACAGCGAAGGCTCTGTTCAGACTGGATGACTGTCCAGGCTGATCTGAGTCTTCGCTGGGCGCTATGCTACTTTGTTGTTTTTTTTTCGTGTCGGGGCTCATTAATGCTTCTTTCGCAAATTGTTTAGACTGAGGCTGCCGTGATGATATTCGAATGTAAACGGATACGAACAGCTTCAGACAGATAAGATCCATGCAAGTCCGTTAAATAACAATTCTCTATAAGCCCAATGCCAGGTGGATAGTCGAACTGGCATTGAGTTTATGAGACTGGTTGGCTGGTAAATAGAGGATCTTACATGAGTGCTCATGTATTATTGAATTTATTAAACGAGTTGGGGAAATAGATAAGATGCGAGGCTCTGCCGAGCATCTTATCGTTTTCACCAACGAGTTTAATAAATTCAATAATACTTGAGCTCGAATGCAAGATTATATTTATCAAATGCCATTAAAACCGCATTTTATTAGCAAATTTTGCACTAAAACGTCACGATTTCGCTATTAGAAAACGCGACGTTGTATGGACGTCAACGTAAAGTTACGACGTAATTTGCATATTTAATCCACTAGTGGATTATCGTTTTTAAAGCATGGCTTTATTACACTCTCAGATGCGACGTTATATGATAAAATGATGTAGAAACTGTGGCAATTTTCTCGTGGATCTGGTAGTTACATATGTGCCCATAATCATGACGCCAAAGCAAACTATCCAATTAGCAACTTCGAGCACGGTCCGCGATTCATTTGAATAAATTAAAGTCATTTTGACTGACTGTCAAACTTCTGAGTTATTTCGGCGGTACTGTATGATTATTTCAAAGAACAGTGTTTTGTCATTTATCTTTGAACTTTAATAATGTCCGTATCTAGGTACCTTTTACTCTAAACATCACTCCGTTCAATGCAATTCTATTGTTTAATTTTAAGAATACGAAGAAAAGTATACTATTCTCTACTTTCACTTCAAGGCAAATTTGCAGCGGTCTTTGACAATGAAACGAGAACAGATATCCTATACCCATGTCTAGACCAACTTGAATTAAATGGATTAGAATCGAGGCTTCTACTCATATTAAAGTTAGTTGAATTGTGTGGAAATAAAATGGGATTTAATCAAGTCTTAATAAACTCGTGATTTATGATTCGCTTGTTTTGTTGAAAACGATAAAGTTTACTGCCCTCTTGACGGATCAGGCTTCAAACTAAGTGATGACTCGTATCTAGAAACTTTCTACTACTAGTAGAAAGTTTCTTGATAGGAGTCATCACTTAGTTGGAAAGTTTGTTAGGGACTTAGAGTCGGTTCTTAGTCGAGCACGTTAGGTTCGGCTCTTGGACTTCCTTTTGCCCCAGCGTTTCGTGGTAGTGCTCAGCTTGTGCTGTCTCCGTATTAGATCCTGATTTGTATGTTTGCTGTTTTGGCCCGTTTGTAGGTTGGAGGTCATTTACACGGACTGAGTGGCTTGTGCGTTTGTGAACCGCTACGGAGTCCGGCGCGGAACTTATGCACATGCAGCCTCCTCTCCTCCTTCTGTTGAACTTTTCGATAATTTCAAACATCTCCCCGAGAACCGCTGTGCCAATTGCATATGCAACCCCAGGAGTTGAGGGAATAAAAATTGTTCAAACGGTTCAGGTCACATCAACAACATGCCTATATCAAAAGCTTCCTCTCCGGAACCAATAGGTGGATGGGCTTGAAGCATTAGGTACTCCAGTATTATCAAGTTTGTTCAAATGATGACCTTGGGTTGACTTTGATGTTTTGACCTTTTACCTTTTTGCTTTCTGATGCTTTTATAAGGGAAAATTCTAGACCATAAGAGTTCTTGAAAATTATAGAAAATTTGGCCTAAACATTGGTATATAAAGTTATCTAAATGAATACATGATGATTTATGAGTACAGGAGGTCAAGGTCATCTTTGACCTTTGACCCAGGTCTCTCATTTTGACGTCCGAGGCTGCTAGGGTTTTCAAAGGTCTTTACTATCTGTGTACGAGGGTCATTCTTTAAGTCTTGCAAACGCCGTCATTACTGCTTTATTAATTGAGGTAGTGTTATCAAATTACACCATTAACAGCTTACGTATATAATACACATATGTGCTAAAAATCATACATGTGCTATTCCTTTCTCAGATATGGGAGGGTTTTGAACGCAAAGGTGTAAGCGATACCGGCGGTGAAATTGCACAAACATGACGTTTTTTGCAAGAGGTTAGGGGAAGAAAATTCCTGCATACATGTTTATTATTCTGTCAAATTACAAGAATTCATGTTCTAAAGTAATCGCCTTATATTTAAGAATTCAAATAAGAGACAATAATTATCACTTCACATTACCAGATAAATGTGGTTGCCAGGCAACAAGAGAATATTACAGAATTTTAGCAAAATTTTAGTTTTTGACGTCTACCTCTGGGTTCTTAAGGCTGCAAAAGATATGAAACAAGGTTCGAAGCTTATATTTTCTCTTATATCTACATTTCAGCAGCTCGGAACTATTCTTTGATAACAAATTAATGGCAGTTTAGGAAACACTTCATCTGCTGTGAAAGCCTCTTCTTCATATACTCATTTTATTTGATATTTTAGCTGCCCTAAAAAGATTGTGATCTTCCTTTGAACAATAATTATATCTTGACTGATGACAATATCTTAACCTTGGTACCGTGTACATACTTCAGGATTATTTTCCGTATCTCCCAGCAATTTTCAGATATTTACAAGGATTCTGAACTAAGCTAGGGGATCTTAAACAGACAACTAGAAGCCACCGCCGCACCCATAAATGTTGTATTCTTCAGTTGCCTAGCAACGCCATTTGCAAGATCACGACGTTTCTGGAAATTGTTGACTGGAAAGAAGAAAAGATGCAATGTAGGAATGTGGATTGCTTTATTCGTTTTTCATTATCATTTGCCTGAAACTCGGCCGTTTGCAGGACTTATTGGATGACCCTCGTATGTGTGTGTCTGCCATGTTAGTTATGTGACCTGCACCGTTGAAAGACAAATATTCTTGTTTATTGGCTGCCATAATGCTATTATGCAACTGTCCAGTGACACTGCTAGATCATCAAAGGAAATACCCGATCTCACATAGGTAATGACATAACAGGATCATAAAACCAATAAATACTGGGGATATGTTCTATATAGTAGGGAACATTTGTCTTTAAACAATTTTGGTTTCCTTAACCCCTAGAGGCTCTGTATGAAATTTGGTTACAATTGGCACAGTGGTTTTTGAGGAGATGTTTCAAATTATTATTATTATGATTGATTATGAAGCGATATATTAAGTATGCATAATTTACACGTTACTCATTTTGTCAGTGCTGTTAGTGTACAAGTACTATGCCATGCCAATTTAGGAGAGGGTTCATCCGAAAATGCTTCGTATACGATTTAGAAAACAAAATGTAGACAGCTCACATCTGAGATAGTGTTTTGCTATAAGTTATGTCGATAAAACCCAAATACATACATGTATGTATTTGAATTTTATTGAGGTAGCTTGTAACAAAACTAATAAGAGCTTCGACACGAGAAAAAAAACAAAGTGGTTGTACGCCCAGCGCAGACTCAGATCAACCTGTGCATCCGCCCAGTCCGATCAGAGCCTTCGCTGTCTGCATGGAGCTAGCTTAGACCCTTAGCTGTCCTTTAAGCGCTTAGGATAAAGTCTTATCAGGATGGACAGATGCCCAGGCTGATCTGAATGTTTGCTGGGCGCACAACCACTTTGTTGGTTTTCTCGCGTCGCGGCTCATAAATAGAGAGGGGTGCCAATCACGAGCTGTCATTGAAGACCTGCTGTTGTCCCAGATGCAGCTGTTGCTCAGGTGAAAACTGCTACAGAGGATTTCTTTATGAATTATGTATTTTTTTATTCAAAATTTCTTATTAATACAGCATTTATACAAACATCTATAATACTAAATAAACAAAGTAACGCATAAACTGCAAAATTGGTGGCATTTTCAGGCGTAATTTCTATACTGGTTCTTTCGCATATTGCTATTATTGATAATTTCGGTTAGCGTGTGTTTTAGTTTCACGTAGATTTAAAGAATTTGGGAATTAAATTCGTCTTTCATTTTAAATTCTCCCAAGTATTTTTCTAGAAAGTTCGACTATGGGTCGATTTTTTTTTTTGTCAACAATGGGTGCGTTCGAGTGAAATTATCGTGTACTCGAATACACGAATACACGTTTAAAATTAATCCGGTCGTTTCGGTTCTGCGTCGGCGCGCTGCTTAGCAAGTCCAAATTTAGCAGGTTCTAATGCAAAAATCCGACCCATGAACGTACGTCATTCCCCATAAATAACGATTATTTTTGTATTTTTGCTCATATGTCTAAACGGATGAAGAACTAAATGGTCATAGTCCCGACGGCCCTGGCTCGAAACGACCCATTTTCTTCCAGAACGATAGTCAATACGAGTAGCCAATCGAACTCGCCCATTGAAGAATAAAGCTCAGCGCACATGATGGTCTTTCGAAAAGTTGGACGGACACACGGCGCCAAGTGTGTGCGGCTATGGTTACGTACCGCTGAGCCATTTGGGGAACGTCGTTAGGAGAATTCAAACTGAACTGAACTTTCGAAAAGACAAAAATTAAAAATGTCTAAGGTTAACACACATGCGCCAGGTAAGAAAGGGCATTTTTTCCAGCGAAGCAGACAAATCAATTTTAATGATTCAACGAAGCTAAATAAGCCTTTAGTCTTCAGAGGGCTTGAATATTTTCCCCTAAAACGTTCCAGGACCCAATTTTTCCAGAAAAAAAATACCCAGAACAGGTCACATAACCAAGATGGCAAACATTTATTATGGTAAAAAATTCAAAAATCTTCTCCCCCAGAACCACGCCGGGCCGCGTAGCGCAATCGGTAGGGCACCTGACTCATAAGTCAGAGGTCCTGGGTTCGAAACCCGGTCTGGCCACATACTTTCGTTTCTCCTTCCGCTGATTCAAGAAGGGCAGTTGTCAGTTACTGGCGAAAGTATGTGCACTTAGTACTGGTTAACCGCTTAGGAGGTCTAAGCCTGCCCAGGAATAGTGTGGTTAGGTTAACTGACCGTCCCGACATGGCCTTAACTGTTTACCGTGGACGTTAAGCATCAAATCAACCAATTCTCCCCCAGAACCACAATCCTATGATCTTGAAACTTAGCATGTCGCATCAAGGACTCAAAAGCTCAACAAAATTTATATAAATGATGCCCCTGGGATGACCTTGATCTGTTTTACGGCAAGGTCAACTTTTGAGTCACTTAGGTTTTTCTATAGGAAAATGTGAAAAAAAAGTTGATTTTTTTAGGAACAATGCAGTCTGCTACCTGAAAGTTTGTAGATGCAGACAACTAATTAGGTAAATGAAGCTTTAGTGAGTATTCATGGTAAAGGTCATATCTTCACCTGGGCCTAAGGCCATTTACATTGAAAAATTAAAACTCGCTTTTTTTATATAAACTTGACCATCATGAAATATTTCCGCGCTTGCGCGGGCTCTTTTCTAGTAAAATATAAATACATACATATACTCAGAGTCAATGAAAACGCACCAGTTTGGAACTTTTGGCACATTATGTTTCGTTTAAATAATGTTTGGTTTAAGTAATAGACAGTTAGGTTAATCTTTATTTCTGGTATTGAGATAGAATGTTTGCAAATCAAATTTCGTTCATCAGTGGGTGCTATCAAGCGTGACGTCAATACTGACGTATTTGAAAACTGCCAATATTAAATGACACATTTAAAGCATAATAAATCCATATTTTATGCTCTGTCAGACACTCGATTGCAAATGAATCGTTTATTGGAGGGTCTCTTGACATAAAACCCACTTTTCCTCCATTGAATTATGACGCGGTTCGGCAAAATAAGGGTTACGTTACCCTTGATACGTCATGCGCTGGCTGGATAATAGTTGACGTTTTCCCCACAGAACTTCTGAAATTCTGTTTCTAATACATATCTCAGCATTTTGGGTTAAAAAAAGTATTAAATTTACCTGTAGTTACATTTGTCTGTCCTTATTTGATGAACGTGACAATAAAGTGACGTTCGAATCCGAGTCATTTTACTGTATTCGGTGGTCTGTATTTCTTTTCTATGGCGATTGATAGGGCATCTATACTCAAGCAAAATCCATCAATGAAGAATTTCTGCCATGTGAAATTATAGTAGAAATCCGTTTTTCTTGAGTCCAGAGCTTATGTTACGTCAAACACTCACAGTGTACCTTCAGGCAGAATGACATCATGGGCGTAATAAGATGGTTCGATATGATAAATATACCCTGTCGATATAGTATGATCATTGAATTTAAGCAAAAATTTTACATTTTAAGACTGGTGCGTTTTCAATGACGCTGAGTATATATATACGCACATCTGCCATAGGATTTGACTTAAGGCTACGCCTTCGTCTGTGTAAAACAGCTTGCAAAGAGTTTTTTTTATACTCAGCCCGTGGATTATGAGGTTTCACTTGTCGAGGTAAACAGTAATGAAAATGCGGGTATGCGGTAGTTAGGCTGCAAATGCTAGTTTGATATCAAATGTTCGACCTGGATTGATTTGCTCTCTCTGTCAGGAAACGGCGTCTAAGCATTTAAAACCATGTTTGATACCGGATTTTCATCTTTTAGGCTGTTTAATTGAACTTGTATATTAACACAAGGGTGGGGCAAGGAACACAACAGAGAAAGAAAATAGCTTAATTCAGTCAGTTTGTGTACAGTAATGTAAGGATGCAACACTGCCGACGAACCAAACACAGGCTTTTTGGGAACACTGTTTAAAGTGACTAAATCTGCAATTATGACCATTTTCCGTTTTTTTTTTTGTTTTCCTTTTAAATCATTTGTAAAAGTAGAATTAAGTTATGCTTCCACAAAAAAATCTGTTCACTACAGCTGAAAACTGCGTGGAAAAGTGAACAATCTTTATAAAAACAGGTGTTTTTCTATTTACAAACCTCCAGAAATTCTAGACAGTTGATTTTTAACATAAATGCTGTTGTTTAGGTAGTGATTATTTGTTAAGGTCTACGAATCTGGTAAATTGTATCCCCGAATTTTAGCTATATTACTGTGTTCTTCAAAGTTAGAAACATTAATTCTGAAAATAAAAGATCAAAAGTTACAGACTATGCACCTTTAAACTGACTCGGAACGGGCCCAAGTATCCCAAAGGATCGGTTTTGAACTTGGGTTCAAACCCTCAGGAAACATATAAGGTTAAGGTGTGTAGAGAGCAAAGGGGATTGGAAGAGGATGGGATTGGGGAGGGGGCATCATGTCCCAATGGACTCTTAGGCCTATGCTTAATTTCATTCATGCGATTTTGGATATAATTTGTTATTTTAACAATGGAGTAAGAGTATGCTTTATTATAACAGGAATTATCAAAGACAATAAAGCGCGACTTTGCGGGAGCTTGACTTTAACAGCACAAGTTTATCTAATTCCGGCCAAGCGAAATGAAATCAACTGCAGTGTAAGAACAAACAGTTCTCATAAGAATAATTCTAACCTCTAAAATATTGCCAGAGATATGACAATATCAAGGAATAGTGAAATATAGGTCACAGTGACCTAGAAGTAACATAAGGTCAATCACTGTATCTAGTATGCCATTACACCAAATATAATAGAAGTAAATGAAATAGTTTTAGAGATATTGGCTTAAATCACCGAACAATGAAAAATAGGTCACACTGACCTACAATTAGTATGTGGTCACTCAGAGTGTCAGCCCACACCCCATAGCCCAAGCATTATGCAAATCCATGCAAAAGTGTTAGAAATATGATACAAATCACAAGACAATGAAATATAGGTCACACTTACCTACAATGAGTACGAGGTCACTAACAAGCAATAACCATGAACCAAAGTGTAATGCACAATCCATGAAATAGTGTTAGAAATAAGAGTTTAATCATTGGACCATGAAATATAGGTCACACTGACCTTCAACTAAGATGATATCTTTTAAAGTGTCAGCCCAAACCATTTAACAAAGCATGGCGCAAATCCATAAAATAGTGATAAAAACATAAGGCAAGATCACTGAACCAAGAAATAGAGGTCACAATGACCTACAATCAGTATGAGGTCACGGTATTAGCGAAAACCATTAACCAAAGTATAAGGTTAATCAGTGAAAATGTGTTAGAAATATGAGGCAAAAGGAAATATGAGGTAAATCACTGGACCATGAAATTTGGGTCACTGTAAAGAACTGTTAGTTTGAGGTCGAACGTCCGGTCATACTGAGCCATTATCGCGGGCAATCATGTTTGTACATCTAATGGTCGTCAAGAAATAAGGCTTAACCACTAGACCATGAAATAGAGGTCACTTTCACCTACTGTAAGTTTGAGGTCGAATAACCGGTCAAACTGAGTCACTATCGCCAGCAACCATGTTCGTAATCTAATAGTCTTCAAAAAATAAGACAAAATTACTGGACCATAAAATATAGGTCACTTTATACTACTATCAGTATGAGTTCAAACATCCAGTCATACTGAGTCATTATCAGAAGAATTATGTTCGTACATCAAATAGTCTTCAAGATATAAGGCAAAAATCACTGGACCATGAAATATAGGTCACTGTGCCCGACTGTTAGTTTGGTTTAAACTTCATTTCATTTGCATAATGATATACAAAAGCGAAAATAAAAAATGCACATATAAGTGCAATATACAAATACGAATGAAAAGAAAGTCCGATGACTTTTATAAGTCTGTATTCTAATTTGCAAATGCAATTTCAACAGAAGTGGTACAATGACGTCCAAAATAGTTCAAAATGTATAAATTACAGAATATTTAAAGCAGAGTTTACACTTGAAAAATATATTACACTAATTGAGCCGAAAAATTATATTCCAATCACTAGATTTAGAACAACTGATAATAGATTACCGATTGAAAAGGGAAGATGGGAACAAATAGAAAGATCACAAAGATACTGCACGTTATGTAACTACAATATACTCGGAGATAATTTTCATTATTTACTGGAATGTGACTATTTGAAAGAAATAAGACAATTATATATATGTTCTGCGTAAAGTAGGAATCGGTACAATTCCGGAATTGTCCTGCGCAAAATAGGAATTCTCACTTTGTTGCGCTAAGTGGGAATTCTTACCTTGCGCAAAACAATTCCGGAATTGTCTCTGCGCAAAGTGAGAATCGGGACAAAGTGAGAATAGTTAAGATGTTAGTGCGGTTAACAAATATATGTTTGCATTTATTTGTTTGATTTGGTCTTTCTTCTCTTTTTTGTAATTATAATTCTTCTGACAGAATAGGATGTATGAGCCGCTGGCATTAAAAACAACTTTCAATATTATGTCTCTTACATCGGTACAAAGCTTCAAATCGATTCTTTAAAACTGTGGAAGAAATTGATTACACAAACTTTTTATCCTAAATCACCCTAATCAGAAATATTTTTAAGTTCGGGAAGGCAGTCAAAAACAGCATTTTTCTTTTCAAAAAGCACATGCACAGTAACAGGATATCTATAACATGTGTATAAAGTTTCAAACTGATCGCTTCCAATTTTGGAGTTGATTATATAGATTTGTCATCCAGTATTAGCCATAACCTACAATTTCTAAGTTTCAAAAGGCCGTAATTTTGTCAAACTAACATTTTATTTTTCAAAAGGCACGTGTACACCTACATATGTCTGCAGCATGTGTACAAAGTTTCAAATCAACTACTCAAAACTCTGGATTTCAAGAGTTGATTATACGAGCTTGCCATCCTGTATTAGCCAAACCCCAAAAATATCTAAATACAAGGGTTGATCCAGAAGTAATGTCACTGTGTCCATTGCGCGCTTATTCATCGTAGCATTATTATAAAAATTATATCAACTACACTGTAATTCAGTTCTGATTTACAGAATAAATGTAAGGCAGAGGCTATTGACAGTTAACTGTAAATAGGCAAAAATCGTTAAAATGGCTATTTACAGTTAACTGTCAATAGCCAAAAAACGTAAAATTGGCTATTTACAGTTGACTGTAGATAGCTAAATATCGTTAAAATGTCTATTTACAGTTGACTGCAGATAAGGCTTTTTATAAATTTACAGTTAAAAGTCATGGATATTTGTAGTCAGCCTATTATTTCAGCGTTTCGCTAGGGCAAAGTTTCAAGTTCAATATTCTTTATTTGATTTTTGCTACTTAGTCTTATGAAATGGTGTTCAGTCGTGTTGGCTGAGGGGCTAATGCTCGGGACACGTAATCCCGAGGGCCGGCTAGGTTCGTCGTTTCATCTGATCTCTAGTCTCTGGATGGTTTGACCCTTTTCGTTATCTATATTACACGACTGAAATACTGTGGAAAGGTCCGTTTGACTTTAAATTATTTTATTTAAATTTAAATTCATTACTTTCTGGAAGGAACAAACTCGTGACCCGACTAGGACTTAAAACTAAGACCTCAGGCGTACCGTATCACATGATCATAAATAAAACTATTTGTAAACGGTTTATGCATCACACCTTTGTCTAGCAGCTGCTCCTCTAAACATCTTACTAAACTGGATCTTAAATGTATTTTCTGTAGGAAATTAAGATCTAGAAGATTTCCTTCAAGAGTAAAGAACACATTCAAAAGAAGAAACACGGGCCATAAGGTTATAGGCAGATCCGGAAAATTTGTATTCCACAAAGAGAAATCATTCACTAACTCACAAATTTCTGTGCTCTACGCAGACTTTGTTCTTCCACTTCAAATTTATTAAATTTCATCAAGCGACACAATTTTCCATTTTTTAAAATGACATTGTGATTTTTTATCCAACGTCCGTCTTTAAATTAAATAACACTGGATGCGCTTCAATGAAAGGACTTTGAGGAAACCTAACTGTAAATCGCCATATTAACGTTTATTGGCTATTGACAGTCAACTGTAAATAGCCATTTTAACGATTTTTGGCTATTTCTGTAAATAGCCACTCCGTAAATGTAAAGTTCGAATCTTTTTCCTTTCCAAATATATAGATGTTCAAAGTATGCCACCGACGTCATCGCGCCGCACGCTAGAATAACGTTAATTACATAAACATAAGTTTCAAAGGCAATCACAAATCAAAATCAAACTAATGCGCCAAATCAGATGAAAATTTGATACGATGACCAAATATATTTCTGCCACCCATTGTAGAAATTTTAATAGCGTCACTGCAGTTTGAAATTCGCTAGCTAGTGCTAATGCTTGTTACTGCCGAGAGTAAAAATGTTGATTTCTGACAAACGCGTCAGCGGATATATATGCGGCTTTGCCTCAAATTTGGAATATCACCATTACAGCCTCTAGAGCCGTTTAGTTAGACATGTGGTGATATAACAAATATTATCAGGCTTGTGTAAAGGTGCAATCAGCGCGATACGGGTGCAGATGGGTCCCTAGAGGCTAGTCCGAAAACCGGAAGACCTTTATGTACAATTTAAAAAAATAACGTCACTGTTGTTCTGATCCCATAAATGAAGAACGATGTCCTACAATTAATTCAAATATAATGTAAATTCTTAAACTTGCGCCGCGGGGCTGTTCAAGTAATATTAAAAATTGAGATAGACATGGGTGAACAGATATTAGTGCTTTGCTGGAACAACGAATATGCTTCTTTGGACATGACACAATATCGAAACTTCGTCTGGTGCGTCCACGTCGTCAATGACGTGCGGCGCGTTTCGTTACCATGTCTTCTGTCTATCTCGATATCTCAGTTACTTTGCACTGTATTTTTATGATATTCTCAGATCATAATGCAAATAGATTCACGTACTTGGATATGAAATTTTGTTGCCCTCTCTTTATTTTACACGATTTTATAGCTGCAGTGACATTACTTCTGGATCAACCCTCGTATGTGGCCGTAATTTTGTCAAAAATACAGATTCCTCATTTAAAAGTCAATTGCATGTTACTCGTATCAAATGAATATTTGATTCTCACTTTGTCCTAAAGATTCCCGCAGACACGCAGACACATTTTAACTGTTCGATAAACTACCAAATCCGTTGCGCAATTCTAGAATTATACCGGTACAATTCCGGAATTGTAACACAAAGTGAGAATTCCTACTTTGCGCAGGACAATTCCGGAATTGTACCGATTCCTACTTTGCGCAGAACATATACACATGTACCAAGATATTACTTTAGACATATCAATATATTGACATGAAAAACTCATGTCCACTGCAAATATTAAACTGCTGCTACAGCTTAGTAGGCTCATTTCAGAAATTTTAACTCTTTCGGCGCCAAAGTCGCAAAAATGCGACTTTGCAAACAGCGTATATCCAGATCAGCCGGCTCTTAAAAGAGCCGTCTGATCAGAATCTACACTGTTTGCCATTCAAATATGAACTTAAAAAGCCTGATTTTATGAAAAATGTCTTTAGATTGTTACAAATCTGTCGTCTGATGATTTGAGCAGACGAAAATTTTTGGTATGAAAAATTTGGCGCCGAAAGTGTTAATAAGCTGTATGTACACTTTAAAATTTGTTTACCGGTTTTCTATAGATAAGTATGTATTTCCTCATATGTTGTTATTTTACCAACCGAGAGAAACAAAAGTTCTGTTCTGTTCTGTTCTGCCATTACTGTAAAACAAAACAAAACAACAAATAAAAAATCGCGAGGATGTGATCAGCCTACGCATCTAAGTGTCGCGAAGTTCGCGACCTTTCTAATCTTATAGACTTTGCTCCTATACTTGAATGTTTTTGCTTGAATTTGCTCCATTGCTCCTCTAGGTGTGTTTGCTGGTTTTGTTCCAAAGGAGTTACTTTACTCGCTCCTATGGAGAATCATAAGCTGCATTTATTTAATGGTATTCATACATTTTTGAGTGCGTTTCATGATACCCATGCTTTTCTGTGGAGAATCTGAACAATATAAAAGCTCATGCAAAATCATTTTGAGATAAGAATAAAAATTCAAAAGGAAAATTCGTCTGCTACTAGTGAGGTTAAAATAAAAAGGGTTTGATTTAAAGTTGTGTTGTTTTGGCTGTTAATCTTGATGGATACAAACTATTCCGTTGTCATCGAGAAAAAAGAGATCTCTGCGACATCGTTTGGTGTCGGAACCCGGGAAGCGAGGGCAAAGAACGGTAAACATAATTTTCTTTCATAAGTAAAACCAAATTGTGTTAAACTATTACAAACAAATTATGGCGACAAAAGTGTCATATTTGACAGGAGTCAGGACAAGATATGTCAATATCTTGTGAAAAGAAACAAAAATTTGTAAGGATCTTCTAGGTCGCTCGGGTGACGTTTCAGATGAAACAGAATTGATAGTAGGGTGCAACAGTTGCATTAAACCCCCTACAGCTTTATAGTGAAAAAGTTGAAAATTTTAAAATGAAAAGTTGGCTGAGGCAGTTAGTGATTCAGACCAAGAGTTTATTAACCAACTTGCCTGTGATGTGAAAATGTATCATTTTGTGATGAAGCAATGGAATGTGTAATGAAGCTGAAACAGTTTAAGGATAAAATACATGTAAGTGCTGTAAAGGTAAAACAAGATTGAGGAAATAGAAAGTCGTGGGTTAGATCAAATTGAATCATTGCGAAGGGAACATTTAATACAGAACAGAATCATTGCGCAGGGAACATTTAATACAGTTCAGTGCTCGTTTTAATATCGTCTTTGACGGTCAGTTTTTATTTCTGAGTCATCGTGCCTGTGTATAAGTGTGAAACCTGTGGCCGTACTTATGGCTATAAGAGGAATTTGAAAAAACACATGAATGAAAAGCATGCTGACATTGATCACTGGAATTGTGTTGAGGTAAAGTGTTCTAAAACGTTTATACGACGAAGCTCTCTATCTCTTCATCTTATTATAATACATAATATATCCCTCCCAGAGCCGGAGAATTTGCATTAAGGCCCCGACGAGGTGATATTCGTGGCGAAAGTTATTATGAAGACATTAGTGACGAATATAGTGTATTTGATCTGAGTAAAGAAATTGAAGAAATCTGAGAGATAAAAGGTGCTGATGAGAGTGTTATGACTTAGATTACTTAGATGATATTACACTGGGAAACGATGATGAAAGAGAAGATGATAGTGCTGAAACTAGTGCAGTTGTGATGGCCGATCATGCTGAAAAGGTGATGTTGAAGGACGGTGAAGTGAGGATGAATTCGATGAGCCCGGACGATGATATGATTTCTAACTTTTCTAACAGGTGATTGGGGATGATAAAATGAGAATAGTGAGGTGATGACAAACAATGAAGTAATTATGGACAATGGAGTGAATGATTCATTGGATGAAACAGAAACTTGTATGACGGCGACATGCAAAGCGGAGAAAAGTGGAATGAATGATTCAGTGGATGAAGCAGAAAATGGTATGACGGGGACATGCGATGTGGAAAAAAGTACAATGAAGGTTTCTGATTATGGAAGTGATTTAAATAATGCACAGGAAGTTAGTGATGTTACTGTCAATGATTCTGTAGATGGCTATGAGACTTGTGATGAGTGGAAGTGCGATTTCAGTGATGACAATGTGAGTGATATGAATGAATCTGGTAACATATCTAATGATGGAGCTATTGATAGTGTTGCAGATGAAGATTGTATGAAAATAATTGGCAGTGACGACGAATTTTCTGGTGCTATTGAACAATCTCAGATAGAAACACGAACGCAGACATTCTATCTTTTACCAGGAAAGTAAAATATTTGAATGGTCGTGTGGTAAACACAGTTATCTCCATGGAAAGAGACTATTTTGGGCATAGTAATTAATATTATGACCTCTCTTTGAGGAGCAGTGTCGGCAAGTTCGCGATCTTTCTAATCTTATAGACTTTGCTCCTTTACTTGAATGTTTTGGCTTGAATTTGCTCCATTGCTCCTCTAGGTGTGTTTGCTGGTGTTGCTCCAAAGGAGTTACTTTACTCGCTTCTATGGAGCATCATAAGCTGCATATATTTAATGGTATTCATGCATGTTGAGTGCTTTTCATGATATCCATGCGTTTCTGTGGAAAATTGGTACACTTTCAAAATCTCAGGATAATTCATTTTGAGATAAGAATAAAAATTCAAAAGGAAATATCGGCTGCTACTTTTGAGGTTAAAACAAAAAGGGTTTGATTTGAAGTTGTGCTGTTTTGGCTGTTAATCTTGGTGGATACAAAATATTCCGTTGTCGTCGAGAAAAAGCATAAGGTGCAACAAAGAGATCTCTGCGACACTATGCAATGTGACGTTTGCCATTCATCTGGACTGAACAAATCACTGCCTTGGGGCTCCAGGGGTAGCTTCGCTAAACTGATATTTGTTGTGCCAGTTTCTTTAAAGGACCAGGTATGATTTGGGCCATATTTGGCCCCCTCATGTATGAATTTTCAAAATTACACTTCTTAAACTTCTTTTCATGTCATGTATGAGTTTAAACCTTTAACCATCAGTTCTGATTAAAATAATCCATATTCCGATGATATTTAACTTCTTCTGAGCCTCTAAATGTACCCAACCTCAGCCGATTTTGGCAATTTCGGCCATTTTTGGCTTGCATTTGGGCCAAAAAATACCTGAGCGCAGGCAAGTGCACAGCTGATTTTTTGCTTAACAATGCATTTTAAGAACGTCAACAATGTGTGAAAAATTCAGCTGTGCACTTGCCTGCGCTGACACCTAATTTTAAACTTTTCTAAATGAAATAACGTCATTGACAACTGTTGCCTTGCAAGGACGCGCGTGCAGCCGGAACTCTTTTGGCAGTGAGGGTAGACAATTTACGGAGCGTCAAGATATTGTACTAAATAAAACAACCAAAACAGACCGCTTTACCTTCTATTTGGTAAGTAATAGCAGGACATATGATGCAAAACATAGTTTTTCGCTTCTTCATTCATGACGACGCTTGACCTACTGTCAGAAACAACTCTCGATTCGAAAGGATACATGCAACTGCAATGTTATTGCAGTCGGGACAGCGCATAAAAGACGGGACCGAAAGACGGTACTTGTACTACCGCTGAGCCACTTGGAGAACGTCGTTAGGAAAATTGAAATAGTAACAGTAGTAGTACGATATTTGAACTCATAAATCCATTAATTGTTAACTGGTGTTGTTGGTGTTGTTGTGTAGTTGGTGATGGGAGGTAGGTGTGTGTGTGTGTTGGGGTGGGGAGGGCAAGGCGCTGAACGCAGAAACGCGCTTAAGACCTCAAATCATCAAACGATATTTGGTATGCATATCACTTGTAAGATTCTCTTTAGGAACGAGTCATTTATTATCAGGTGGGGGCCGGGTACACTTAGGGGGGCGGAGAGGGTGGATAATTTTTGGATTTTTTTGGGGGGGGGGGGATTGTACGGGGTGGGGTGGGGGGTTGAAATCAATAAGCCTCGAAGCAGGCAGGGGTGGGGGAATATATTTTATAAGGCGTATTGGCGGGGGTCAGAATTCATTTTTTAAAAATGTCTATTGCTCCTTAAATTTCAGACTCTTTTCTTTCAAACTAAAAACTTAAAGACATTCATGGAAATGACACACAAAACTTGGGCAGCTTGATATCCAAAACAAATCTTTTCATTGTTTTGCTAGAAGAACAGTATGAAAGTGTCTATAAAATCATATCAAGGAGATGATTTTGTTCTCAATCAAATTTAATGCCTGCGTTTGTGATATCTGCTCTCCAGGTGGCTTTTCACCAGCAAAACTACTGTGGCTGTGCCCCAGACCCCCGCAACCCAGAGGCCCAATTAATATTATTAGCTCGCCTGAACGAAGTTCAGGAAGAGCTATTGTACTACCCCCGGCGTCGGCGTTAGCGTTAGCGTTAGCGTTAGAGGCGGCGTCGGCGTTAGCAAAATGTTAAAGTTTTACGTTAAAGTTTTATATGTGATGGGCAAGGCGCTGTCAGGCGAGCTATCATGTTAACAGTTATAGTAACTAAGCATTCGACCTCAGATTTGCGGATGGCCATTAGAAGAAGAAAGTGCAAGAAATGCAGACAAAGTGTAAACAGAAATGATTAATTAACCTGTTAGAATAAAAAAATGTTCTTTGTGTTTCATACAGGTTTAGATTGAGGTCAGACTCGGACATAGAAATGGTAAAATGGCGTGTGTGTGTGTGTGTGTGTGTGTGTGTGTGTGTGTGTGTGTGTGAAGGGTAGCTGGGATTGGGGGATGGAGGGGGAGGGTCATAAATTTTTTTGTCACTTATCTGGGGTTGGGGGGTTGGAAAGGAACATGTCTAAAAAAGGTCATAGACTCTCAGCTCTGAGCTATACAATCATGAGTGTTATGGCGACAATGCATTTCTGGACTGCACTCAGCGTCAAAAAGAAGATAAAAGGAGAAGAACTATATAAGCATTTTGTTCCGTTCGTATCCTTATATAGATATTGTCACAATATATGTTGAACATAGATTGTTTTGGAAAAAAAAATATGTTTAAACCAAAAAGAAGATCTAAAACTGATCGTTTGTGAGGAAAGTCCGCTGTAGTTGATAATACACAGTTCCGAGCCACACACAGAATGTCACTCAAAATCACGTGATAGCGTATACCTGACCAATGCAACGACAACTTAGCGCATGACATAGTCTCACAAACACATCGCACGTGGTCAATATTTTACATAAGTCCGTGATTTTACCTCAGAGTAAATGGAGGGATGTATACCTGTTTAAAGAATGCAAACTTACACCACTTTAAATAAACTTACCGTGCTTTGCAAGAACAGAACGCATCGGAAATGCATGATGCACCATCTTCCATGTGTAGGTCATGAGGAGGCTGATTCGTCGCCATAGATCGTCAACATTAAGCAGACACTTGCATTTGTCATTTGTTTTTCCGCCATCTTTGTGCAAAGCGTGTGAGACATAGTAACAGTAACTAAGTAGGCGGAGCTTAGCGGCTATTCTCGGAACTGTGCATAGTACCATAGTAACAGCTAAACTATGAAAAAGGATGATAATTTAATCAAAAGAGTCATTGCCATTTGTTTCAAATATCTACGGCTGTTTATATCATATGACAAAGATTGTGAATTAACCAGTTACCCAGTATTACAGTATGATTAACTCAGTGTCTTAGTAACCCCACCCACTCTCATACATGAAATACACGACTAAATCATTCTGCTGATTAGCTTCAATTTAGAGTTTATATTACATGTATGGTGGCATACTACAGACTTAAAAATCGTGCGAAAATAATGAGCCACACGATAAAAACTAGTATAAAACATGTATGAAAGACATCTAATTTCTTGTTTCGCTTCATTTATTTCTTTGAAAATCGTTGCCATGGAAACGGGCAGGGTAAAAAATTAATTTTTATTTTGTTTCTATAACAACGTATATAAAAGGAACTTCATAAAAAATATGGCATATATTTGCAAAACCAATACAGCAGTTATAAAATGATATGTGTTCATTACCATTAACTGCTATGCAGTTTCAATGTAAATCATAAGTTATCTCCCCTTTTTCTTTCTTAGAAATAAATTTTTCCTTCGAATGCAAAATATGTTTATTTACTTTATATCCTTGTTGTTGTATAACCATTTCCTATTATTTTCAACTGATCAACTCTCAAGAATAACGAAAATTTCATCCATACCCACATATTTTTTTATATTTTTTCTTCCGATTTCTTTCCGACTAATACGTACTATTCCGAGAAAAAGTGACTGCTGCACGTGAATTGATCTTGAAGTGAAAGGGTCATCTAAATTCTCTTGAAAGACAAAATAGTGCTATTGTGACACGCCTCTTGAACGTTAATTTTCGATTGAAAAACTGTTTAATATAGCGTTCCTGTAATCCGACAATTTCAGTGATCTATCAAGAGTTATCGCCCTTCATGCACCTGATAAAATTCAGACCAATAACTGTGAAAGAGATTTAGTATTAAAATTACATACATTATGTGATATGATACTTATCATTTACTTTTAAATACCTTTCCTTGTTATAATGGGCAAAATGTATCCCTACCCCCTAAACTGTGCTAAAAAGCAGGGCAGAAATGCATGAACAGAGGAATGGCTGTAACTTTCCTTGTAAATGCCGTAACATCTCCATTTTCTAGATTTATATTGTTGACAAGGTGACTAATGAAAAAAAAAAACAATATTTGAATAAATTTTGAGAGGGGGCCAAATATGGCCCAAATCATACCTGGTCCTTTGGGCCAGTTTTGACCAGATTTTCGCAATGTTCAGAATTTGAAAAAGAAAAGAAAAGAAAAAAGGACAGAGAAAAAGAAAACTACCCTTTTTTGCAATCCCCCCCTTCTCTCTCTCTATCTCTCATTCTCTCTCCTTCACCCCATCCCCTGCCCTCCTTCCTCTTTGCTTCCACCACACTTTAACCTGCAGTAACTGGTTTTTTTACCACATTGCATAATGAAAAATTACAGAACATCATTGAAATTAAACATCCTTAATACCCTACTTGCATAAACGAATCTACAGCCCAGAAATATCTGTGATTTGTTTCCATACAAAACATTTCTTTCTGTTTTTTTTCTTCAAATAAACTTATGTGTATCTGTTTGGATGCGCAGACTGATCTGAGTTGGTGCAATTTCTGTGTTGTAAAGGCACTGAATATGCCATACGTGTCTGTGTGGATGCACAGACTGATCTGAGTTTGTGCGATTTGTGTGTTGCTAAGGCACCGAATATGTCATGAACAGCATACGCACCAGTGCAGCATGCAGTGATTAGTTTGTAACTGTTCGCAGGCTAGTCTTACATGTTAAGTTTACCTATGCCTTAGTCCCAATATTTGAGCCGCGACACGAGAAAACAATCAAAGTGGTTGTCCCCCTAGTGCAGACTCAGGTCGGCCTGGGCATCCGCCCAGTCCGATCAGACTCTTCGCTCAGGGCTTAAAGGGTATCTAAGGGTCTAAGCTACCTCCATGCGGACAGCGAAGACTCTGATCAGATTGGGCGGATTCCCAGGCTGATCAGAGTCTGCGTTGGGCGCACAACCACTTTGTTGGTTTTCTCGTGTCACGGCTCATTTAGAATTATAACGTTAGGTAGAAATTACTCGAATGTTGGCACGTGATATTCGTTCAATACTATACTGTCCAGTTAGGATATCCAGAATGTAAACAGACTGAACCATTACTTTGTGATAGGTGAAACCGTAGCGTATCGTAGAATATTCAGCCCGTTAATTTAACAAGGTATTAAATTGACTGTCCTCTGTAAAGCAATTCTGTGTGGTGTAAAGGTAACCCGACGACTTTACAAACAGAATGTTGCGGGTTCGAACCCCGGTTAGCTTGAAATCATATTTTTCTTTCTATTTTGTTAAAATGAAACTTTATAATTTGATGCCTACAGTTCTCCAGTCTTAGATTTTAATTTCTTATCTGCCTCTTATTTTAATTTTGATTTATTTTATGTTTCGTTCCAAACATGCTCCTTGAAACACTATTTCAGTCTATGTCGAGCCGTCTCCTAGAGAAAGTACAGTAGGCCTGTGTACTTCTATTACCCAAATTAATAGGACGCACCGGCACTGAAAATTACCTAGCCCCCCCCCCCCCCAATTGCGTTCATTCAACATCATCTGTTCTTTTGATGTAACTGATTAGTTCATTTATTTTGGCAAAGCAATAGGGGTTTTAGCCACCATGTGCTGAAAATGAATAACCCTTTCGTCATATTTCAACACATACACATAAATAAAAATATATAATAAAACAATAAATAAATTAAAAAATATAAAAGAAAATGATTCCAAGATTTGAACCTGCATTCTCTTGTTTGGCAAACCGAAACTTCTGCACTCGTTTCTCTTATTTAACCACTAGGACACAGTTGCTAATTGCCGAAAGTGCTTGTAAATAATATCTATATCGCTTACATTGAAACTTAACATCCCCGTCTTAAATAAAAGGCACTGTCCAAAATAGTAAACAAACAGTGACGTCACTGTCACAATAGACTAACTGGACAGTACGTGCAAGCGTCGCTGTCAGAAAAGTTAGGAGAATTTGATGTAAACAAATAAAAAAACAAAAAACAAAAACGAAATAAGAATAAATTAAAATTCGATTATATCTTATTCATAAATGGCAACACTACGCTGAAAAATCCAATCAGCGCGAAAGATCCGCTTGAATTCTTTGCCGTTCTCTTGACAATCGGCTAATCTCTTCTTATAATAAGTATGATGTTTATACATACAACTAGGACTCAAGTGGCCCATATGACGTCAGCAGAAATCTGATTTATTTCAGAAATCTTAAATCAGCCGAAATAAAAGTCTGCCAAAAGGTCCATTTATAAACACCACCAAAATCAGCTGCCGCCAAATATAAGTGTTTTACAGAATTATTGTGGAAAATAACGCAGTAGATTCTGGCAGTAAGCTTGTCAATTTAGCAAAAGTGAAATCACCGTTATGGGCGAAGCTCTGTATGAAGCTCTTTTCGTATTCGGTGTTTCAGTGTTGATTCTGGCTCTCTAGCATGGGAATCACTACATGTACTTAAACCCCCATTCCAATGGACGGCGCTTCTGTTGCGCTTCAAAATTTTGGATATAACGCCGTGAATCATAGCAGAAGTTGCAGCAGCGCAGCAGAAGCTTCTAGGTCGCAGTGAAAGCGTATCTGAAGAGGCATGATCGCCAAGTCACGGCGCTTGTTTTGACCTTGCCCAAAATTTACCTAGCGGAATCGCCGCGGACACAAAGCGCAACGAAAGCGTAGTAACAGCGCAGCACAAAATTCATGAGCGCAGCAGTATCGAGGCAGCAGCGCGAGCAGCGCATCACCAGCGCAGTGGAATATCGCTGAAAGCGCCTTGGAGATTCGTCCACGACCCAGCTAAGCTTCTGCTACGCTCTTTGCGTCCCCGCTGCGTTCTATACGCTCTCGTAGGGCTCTTGCCGCTTCCGCTGCGACTCTTTATTTTATGAATAGCGTAACCACGATGCTTCCGCCGCGTTCTTGGCGCTTTATCTGCGTGTCTCCTGCTCTTATAGCGATCCTGGTATGAAAACGCCGCGTTTCCACGGCGATCGTCTTTATTTGCTCGCGCTCAAAACGTTTCGGAACTCGATTCATACGTTTCATTCAAGATGCCACCCCCGTCAAAAGCAGAAGGCGAAATCCACTGGTCAGGAGACTATTTTAACGCAGCCTTTGCCACAGGAGATGGTATCTCAACTCCTGTCCCCAGGATCGTGCACTCTAAACTGAGCCGGACACGCGCCTTTCAGAACGCTGAGCAGATGCCCCAGTGGGGCATGAACAGCAAAAATAACAAGAAGAGGAGTATGAAGTCACTAGTTCATGATTGCCAGCTGGATCATAGCTACTGGAATAATTATGTTATCAATCTTGTTCGAAGGCTGTTGGCTAACTTCTGTTGAACCCCTATTCTCCGCCGATTTACATAGAAGCGGCTTCAAAGCGCAACACGAGCGTAGCATGAGCATGGCTCCGGCACTTAGGTCGTAGCACGATCGCAAATGCATCGCAGTAAGCGTATATCAAGCGCAGCTTGAAATCCTTTGCCGTAGTGGCAGCGTATTAGAAACGCTCTTGAAGTCCGTCAAGCGCGGCAGAAGCGCAGCTAAATCGCGTCAGCATCGTGACTAGCGTAGCGAGATCGTATTAGAAGTGTACTGGCTGCGTACTGGAAGCGCACAAGTCCCAAGTTTTGGCAAATGCCTACGCTTTTGCGGCGATTTCAAAAATTTTGAAGAAGCACCGTGATCACCATGGGCGCAGTCGAAGCGTCATCCAGTGGAATGGGGGTATTAAATAATGATTTAAAGTAACAATATTAACTTATATCAAGTAAAATTTCTAAACTCTTCCAACACGAAGACTGACTTGTCATAGCGACATGAATCTTGGCGGATTACGGCTTCCATTCTTTTGGATTATGTTGGCTTCCTGTAGGGCTACCTGCATCGTTCCTCTCCTTCCTAATGCCCTTGATGTCTCGTTTCTTGAGATATTGGGTCTGAGAGGGGCTTGCTGGGAGACGCGTGCCCTCGCGAGTTAATACGTAGGCGTATCTTACCTGATATCTGCAGATATTTTGTCTCGCGGAATGCGCCAGTAAGTGTAGCTCTATGAGGGCTGTTCGTTAACAGCCGAGACCTGCCCATCAAGTGTTTTTCTTCTTTCAAACTTTTGGGGTTTAATGACACTGAAGAAGCTGAATAAAGAAACGCGCGTCTGTAGTACTAAACTCAATTTACAATCAACTGATGGTAATGTGCACAACCCGTGGTGAATGTAGAATAATCAGTTTCTGGTGCCAGAAGGAATGTATGGAAATGAAGCGTTTTCGCTAACTGATAACGGACTCACACAGTGATTAAAGTGCAAACCTGCGGATTGTGCAATAAGAAGTTTTGCATACCAGTGGCTGGGCAATGTTAAATTATATAAGTATACAAAATTTGAAGCAAATATACCAAGCGGTCCAAGAGTTATGAGCATTTTTAATAAAAGAGCTCGACCAGCCAAATTGATGCTCGGTGAAGCCTCGTCACTGTTTTAGCATACCAGTGGCTGGGCAATGTTAAGTTACATAAGTATACAAAATTTGAAGCCAATATACCAAGCGGTCCAAGAGTTATGAGCATTTTCAATAAAAGAGCTCGACCGGCCAAATTGATGCTCGGTGAAGCCTCGTCAATGTTTTGCATACCAGTGGCTGGGCAATGTTAAATTACGTAAGTATACAAAATTTGAAGCAAATATACCAAGCGGTCCAAGAGTTATGAGCATTTTTAATAAAAGAGCTCGACTGGCCAAATTGATGCTTGGTGAAGCATTGTCACTGTTTTGCATACCAGTGGCTGGGCAATGTTAAATTACATAAGTATTCAAAATTGGAAGCAAATATACCAAGCGGCCCAAGAGTTATGAGCATTTTCAATAAAGAGCTCGACCAGCCAAATTGATGCTCGGTGAAGCCTCGTCACTGTTTTGCATGCCGGTGGCTGGACTATGTTAAAATACATAAGCATACAAAATTTGAACCATATTTATCACGGTGTTCAAGAGTTATGAGTATTTTCAGTAGTTGGCCGTAAATTTTCAACTTGTGCTCAGCAAAGACTCGTCCATCAAATAAGGTTGTTATGCATGCGAGCCGTTAGACAATGTTGACATGTATAAGTATGCAAAATTTTATCAAAATATCCCATGCGGTTCAAGAGTTATAAGCGTTTTCACTAACTGATAACGGTTTTCGCTAACTGATAATGGACGGACGGACGGACTCACACAGTGATTATAGTGCAAACCTGCGGGTTGTGCAATGTAGTTACGTTTATAGTTTAACCATCAGACCGCTGTTTGTTTAGTTGGTATTAACGGGCTTGCATAGTGTGAAACCTCTCTAACCACTATTGGATAAACGAATGCTCGACAGATGATATATGCGGAAGAAAATTTTTCACCAATTGTTTAAAACTAAAAAGATTTGCAGTAAATGGGGCTTTATCTTTCATTTATCCGATGACATTTTTTTATTGCTCAAACGTCAAAAAGTTGTCATAACAACCTAGTGATGGTACTGCAGAGCAAGGGAAAATTTTGCCTAAATATTTCGAACTTTTGATTTATCTTTAGCTATGTTTTAATTTTGTAGCAGAGTAAAACACATACCATTTGGATACTATTTTTGTCCATGGTTTCAGCTTCAACGAATTATTTTCACGTCACATCTTTAATACATGCAGATGCAATTTTTAATAAATGTTTTCGGTCATACATGGATGACAATTATACCAAGTATTATATGCAAGTTCCGCATACAGGGTTTTCATTTCTCAACTTATTCGGTTTGCTAGAGTGTTTAGCCATGGAACTGACTTCAATGCCCGCAATTAAAAAATAAATGCTAATGTTCTCCAACAGGGCTATTGGTATCATAAACTTCGAAAAAGTTTTTGTTTGAAAATTTATCGCCGGCACTATGAATTGGATTCTAAGTTTAATGTCGGATTAAAAGCTCTCTTGCAACAAGGGGTATTGGAACTAGAGTTTTATGGTGACTTAATCTATAAATTAAAACAATGGTAAGTAGGGCTGACTTTTCTGATCAGTTCAGAAAAATTACCCATAAATTACAACGTATTGGATATAACATAAATGTAATGCTGCAGTCTGCATGTTAAGTGGTTAACCCAATTCTAGTGAATAAACTTTGCTTCTCTGTTTAATTGTTCGCCGGTTGGTCGGGCATCAAGGTCAATATTAGTAGTAGTATTTCAATTCTCATATCGACGTTGCCCCGCACCTCAGCGGAACGAATCCATAGCCGCAGTAACGGGGCGCCGAGCGTCCGTCCATAGTCAATATTAGACTCGACATAAAGCTATTTATATGTTAGTTAATTAGTGCCGGAGCGTGTAGTGTCTGTTGCTTGGTCACTCGGGGTTCAGCTGGTGGTTTTCTTTTGCTCCGGTATTTCAGTGGAGTTGTTTGACACCCCAGGGATCTCCAGGTGTCGCAATACGTTGTGTCTGTCGGCTCTTCATATCTGATTCATTATAGGTCTGATCCGTGATTTATTTGTTTGCTGTGATGATGTATAGATTGATCAAGAAACATTCATGCGGACCATACAGCTTACTAAATGCTTCGCGAACCACTGCAGAAGCAGAGGGCGTGAATTTTGACCCAGTAAAGCTAGTTTAACCCCTAAGTAATCTGTTACTGACCGTTTCAACGTAGTATATCTGTTGTGAGTCCTAAATGTTATGTCCGCTTGTCTATGGTCTCTAGCAATATGGTCGTCTGAATAGCTGCCATTTCTGCTTTCTTTTTTTATTTTATTTTCAAAAAGAAAATATATAAAAATAGATGTTACTGCTGTTTTCAGTTAGGGCCGGTGAATGACCACCTGTTTGGAAAAGAGCTGACGATCCGGTTTACCGTGTGTGTCTTTCGTGTACTTTTGTATGTTTATGTGTGTGCTCCTTACCCTTTTAGTTTTGAGGGGATGAGTGCGAGGTTTGATTGCATTAATTCCTGATCATTGCCTATTTTTTTACTTTCCAAGTTTTGTATATAATTCTGCAGAAAATCATCAAGCAGATGTGTCTTAAGTGCGTCAAAATAAGAAGAAATCTGAAAAATGATGTAATATTTGCAAATATAGACAAACAAATCACAATTGCAATGCTAACAAAGTTTATTCAAATTTCTTCAGAACTTAACACAATGTAGTAAGAGATGGAAATTATCTGTAGTATAATCAAAATTACTCTGACTGCAACAGCCAAACTGCCACACTAAAAGTCCATGTATTTTTATCAGCTCTTGTATGTCGATACCTGATATTGCATACGGAACGGAACAGAGACATAACCATAGCTGTCGTAGTACCAGTATATCTACTTAGGATTAGTATCGTCAATATACGCATACCATATATGTGGTATGCTGAGGAAAAGTTCAGAAACACTGGGCTTGGTAATTTAACCTGAGCTGTCAAAAACAAGCCTGAAATTCTTGTTGTTGAAAACTATTGCATACTATCAACAACTGTCGTGTTTATTTCATTATAAACACATTTACATACATACAATTTACAAGTATTATAAACGACAAATAAATAAGAATTTCAATAAAGATGATATTAAAATAAATCTAAAAATCTGAAAATGTCATTGGACTCTTAGTATTTACGATTGAAATTAGTCTGTAGACACTATATTTTGTAATTAAATAAATAAATAAATCACTACAATATCTTCATTATACACCAATTTACTTAATAATACCAAAAGCTTTAATAGTATCTTACCGAGGCAGATGAATTCGAAAATAAGGCTAATATGAAATTATAGTGCCAGAGGCCCTTATTGTTTTAGGGACTTTTATATCCCCGGTATGAAGTATATAGGGGTATATAATTTTTTTCGTTTATATGTTTGTGTGTGTTTGTATGTTAACATTTTTTCTGTCACAGATTGCCCAAGAACCATTACAGCTAGGATTTTGAAATTTAGTACCAGCGTTGGATATGACTACAGGGTGTCTCAAAAACGAACACCTCCTCATAAACACGAGTCTATTTCTGTCACTTCTCAGGAAGTTGAAGATATTTTAAAAAACACTTAAGACAGGAAAAGCTGCCTGTCCAGACTCCATTGATAATCGACTATTAAAAGAGCTTAGTAGTATGAGTAGAGGAAATATTGTATCTAGAATCGAACAAGCAATGCAGCTTAGGTTTGTCTTATACATATATGTTTGTTGGCCACTATTTATGAAGGTTGTAAACCCATGCATGCTCCGCCACTCACATTTGATTATCGCAGAGTCCTGTGGCTATAAGGTCTAAAATTGTCCATAATTTTACCTAACATTTGGTTACTGTCGCGTAACGTCACGACGCCGACTTTGGGAACCTTATGTTTTCTATTGATATGATGTCGAATTCTAGTGCTGTGTAATCTCATTTTAACTAGTCAAGTAAACAGAATCTTATACTCATGGTCTTTATATGTGAGACGTGTGAAACTCTCCAAAGGCTTGCTTCATTAATCTCATATACAGTAGACCTACATTGGCTCGAATAGGGTTCGGACCAAGAAATTAGTTCCACCCGGGGGTAGTTCTAGCCATTAAGAGTTAGTTTCTATATAAAGTGACCACTAGGGACCCAGGGAGGAGTTCAAGTCGGGCAGGGTTGGCGGGCCATCAGGATTCGAGCCATTGAAGTTCTACTGTAGTATGACCACTGGTATATTTCGCATCTTAATTACGTTGTGTATCTTCTGGTGACTCGTGGCGTCACGGCATTGGCATTGGAGCTACCAATGCCGGCCTATTTTGGAGGTACGAAGGTATGTAGGAGGCGTTGGGCCGTGGTACAAGCTGTGTTCTACATTGCAACGGGACAGTGCCCGTATTGTTTTTAGATTCCAACAGGATTTACCTCAGAATGATAGCATATAGGTCACCTTTAACTATTCTTCTTCCTTGAAAAGATTTATGAAATATTGTTTTTCGTATGTAAGCATTTTTCAGAGCTCCAGATAAGATGGTCTTTGGGGGATAATTCTAAGATATTTTTCTCATTTCTCGGCCAGGATATGTGTTGTGACCGCTCATGAAAGCCGTCTCAGCGAGACGGCTCTAATGGTAGGTCACAGCATGTATTTTGTTGAGTGATTTGAAGAATTATCCACGTTACTCCTTTTTATCTGGAGCAATAATTTTGGTAATGCATCAGCCTATGATCCATTCACATTGGTTTTATTATCTCAGTATCACAATGCTACCGTGTTTCTATTCGCATATGTATTTATTGTGTACCATTTTACTTATGACTTTTGCTGTTGACCGTGTTTCCCGACACAACCTCTTGCAATTCCACGCTTCTGTACAGTACAAACCTGCTATTATTGTCGTCGCACCGAGGGGACCAGCAGGACTTTTTCTAATTTTCTTGCAACTTTTGATTTGTGATATATAATGCTAAGAAAACTTAAGTCAGATGGTCTTGGTGGCTTCCTCGGTGTGTCTCAAACTATAAAACTTGGTGCCGACAAAAGGTTTGGTAATAGAATTTTTTTTAGTATCCTTACTGTCAGTGTTCAGGATAATTTTCCATAGCCTCCAACTGCATAGCATTATGGGGCTTTCCTTGATTCTCTCCCTTCAACACAGATATTAAGTTATCACACCTAAGCTATAAGATAGTACCGTTGTCGTCTCGCAACGTAACATTTACCCACGCTTGTATTACTGTTCTTTTCACTGCCAACTGCTTCCTGTTACTGCTTGACCTACTTGTCTTATGTTGGGATATCCACCCAAATCCCGGTCCAACTTCTGTCAATACTCTTGCTGACAGTAGCCTCTCCAGCACGGCTTCCATGGAAATGTTATCAAAACATCTGTGTATCTTACATCTTAACATACAGAGTCTCTTTCCAAAAATTGATCTCATAAGAGCTGAATCCGACGCATATGACATAATGGTATTTTCTGAGAGTTGGCTGAAACCAGACATATCGGACGATGATATTCAGTCAGAGAATTTTCTGCCACCTTTCAGATCCGATAGATGCGATCGACTCGGAGGAGGGGTCGTTTTATATGTGCGTGATACCTATCTATGTCGTAGGCGAAAAGATTTAGAAATACGGGACTTGGAGGCTGTCTGGGTGGAGGTTACCGTCAAGGGTAAAAGGGTACTAATTGGCGGGTTTTACAGACCACCCAATAGTAATGTGGACTATTTCAATCTTATCTCTGAGAGTATTGATCGTGCTCATAACACAAATATAAATGACATCATAAATGTCGGTGATTTTAACTATAACATGCTCTCCAACGAAAACAATCCTGTAAAAGATCTTATACAATTATACGGCTTGAAATAACTGATAAACGAGGCAACTCACTACACCGAACACTCTGCTTCACTCATAGACTTGATAATGGTTCGGAATCCGTGCAATATTTTGACTAGTGGTGTAGCAGACCCTTTCATTCCTGATCAGATAAGGTACCATTGTCCAACTGTCGTCTTGCTGAAATTTATTCGTCCAACGCTCAGATCCTACAAACGAAAACTTTGGAACTATGCACGAGGGTTCTTCGTGAACACGACCTAGAAACTCAAGTTCAGGACAATGATATTGATACCGGAGTCCAGCTAATAGCCGAAGCTATCTTCGATGCTGCCAACAGATCAATCCCGAACAAAACCGCAACAATACGCCCAAATGATCACCCCTGGATCACATGCCATATTAAGAACCTTATACGGAAACGTAAACGTTGTCATAAAAAATTCAAAAACACCGCAAACATACACTATTGGGATAAATATAAACTCTTAAGAAATACAGTCGTTAATTATATTCGAAAATCTAAGAAAGATTATTTTGATAAGCCTGAGGATATGCTCACTAGCGATAATCCAAATCCAAAGTTATTCTGGAAAACTTCAAAACAATTTCTTAAAATCGGTAAAACCTCTCAGAATGTGCCCACACTTAAACTTAACGATGAATTTGCTGAAACTGACCTTCAAAAAGCTGACATGCTAAACAAATATTTCGCTTCACAATAGTACGTTAATGATAACAATAAAGTCCTTCCCCAACCTACAACTGTCTTTCACGACCCCTTAGATTTGTTCTTTATCACTCCCCAAAGCACAAAAGATGTTCTCGATAACCTTGACGCTAGTAAGTCCTGTGGACCAGACCTTATGAGTCCACGTCTGCTAAAAGAAGGGTCTTCCTTACTTGCAACACCGTATTCTATATTGTTTAACTCATCTTTACAACCGGGAGAGTTTCCGTCCCAGTGGAAAGATGAACATGTAACATGTATCCACAAAAAAGATGATCGGTCTTTGCCCTCAAACTATAGACCAATTTCACTTCTCTGTCAAGCTGGCAAAGTCATGGAACGATGTGTACACAAAGAATTATATAACTACATTAATACACATAACCTTTTAACTCCCTTTCAGTCTGGTTTCGTCCCTGGCGATTCCACAACCTTCCAACTTCTACATACTTACCATACTTTCTGTGAGGCTGTAGACAGCGGTAAGGAAGTACGTGTCGTCTTCTGCGACATAAGCAAGGCGTTCGATAGGGTCTGGCATCGTGGCCTTCTGCACAAGCTGTCACAAATGGGCTGTTCTGAGAGCATTTTGAAATGGTTTTCTAGTTACCTAACTAACAGGTGCCAGCGTGTTGTCATAAACGGACAAGCATCTCAGTGGACCTTTGTAAAAGCTGGTGTACCGCAAGGGTCCATTCTCGGACCGCTGCTATTCCTAGTTTATATAAATGACATTGTTAATGAGCTTAGTGCCTCTGTAAGACTCTTTGCTGACGATACAAGCCTATATATTATTGTTGATAATCCGAATACTGCAGCTGTAACATTAAACAATGACCTGAGACATATCAGCAACTGGGCTAGTGACTGGTTAGTTGATTTTATTCCTTCCAAAACAGTTTCCATGCTGATATCAAGGAAACGCAATCCTGTAAACCACCCTCCTCTTATCATGAACAACGTAGCATTGACATGTACGTCAACCCACAAACATTTAGGTTTAACTTTCTCAGATACATGTAACTGGACCAACCACATCACAAATATTACAGATGCTGCATGGAGTAGACTTAATCTCCTTCGTACCCTTTAATTTAAACTTAATAGACGTGCTCTCGAGAAAATGTATTTTGCATTCATAAGGCCCGTATTAGAGTATAGTGACTCAGTATGGGACAATGTCACTGCCGATAGTAAAAAACAGTTAGAAGCAATACACATTGAAGCGGCGAGAATAATCACAGGAGCCACTAAACTGTGTAGCACGGAAAAACTCCTGTCTGACCTTGGGTGGGACTCTTTACAAAATAGACGCAACAAACATAAATTAATAATTCTCTACAAAATTCCCAACGGCCTTACACCTGAATATTTGCAAAGCATTGTACCCCCGCTTGTACAAAATACTACGAATTACAATCTCAGGAATTCTGACAATCTTCGTAACATCCACGCTAATACAAATCTTTTCTACAACTCTTTCTTCCCTTCTACCATTCGCGCCTGGAACGACCTTTCTGAAGATATTAAAAACTCACCATCTGTGGCGTCTTTTAAATACCGTTTAAATAGAGACATACACACGCCACCCAAATACTTCAACGCTGGTTCCAGAATGGGCCAGATACTTCACGCACGAATACGGATGGAATGTAGTGCTCTCAATTCACATTTATACAGAAAAAATATTGTCCCTAGTCCTTCATGCACATGTGGTGAATTCGAAAGCGCATATCACTTCTTTTTTAAATGTCCAAACTACTCCAATGTAAGAAACATGTACCTACCGCGTAATTTAAATGAATTAAACACACATCAGCTACTTCATGGAATGGCGGACGTTCCTAATTTTGATAACGAACGCTTATTTCTGCAAGTACATGATTTCATAACTCACTCGAGAAGGTTTATTTAGAAATCACGGCACATCTTTAACCTAATCTTTTCACTTGTTCACGAAACAGATATATTTTCTGTCTAAATTTATCCTGATTCAGCTTGTAATATCATAAGCCAGTGCGGTCATACTGTTGTATTTATTATTATTATTATTATTATCATTATTATTTTTTTTTTCACGGTAGACACTTGTATCTCTTTATGCTAGACTGGCAAATGCTACTCGTATGCATGTGCCTGCCGAAGCTCCGCGGGGACAGGTGTCTGCGAAAGGCTTGTCTGTACATAGGTTCTCCCACACAGTCCCTGGGCACCTGGTCCCCGTGGAGCTTCGGGGCACAAAAGCCTGCGAAGAGTATTTGCTGGCTACGGATATGTGTTTAGCTATGTAGTATTCTCTGTTTTAATCATTTTTTGTTTTCATTCCTTTCACCTGATTTACTTGTTTTCTTTCCACCATTCACGTATGTTGCTGTATTCATATTGTTTCAGGAGATGATTTAAATAAGCTTCAGCTTTCTATCAGATCCTGTACCATATAATATTATGTACAATAGTATAGCAACTTATTTGAATAAAATATTGTTTAAACCAAAAGAGCTTGCTCGACCCTTATGTGCTCCCCTCACTGACCTATTCAACTTCTCTCTTGCTAAAGGCAAAGTTCCAAACCTCTGGAAACAGGCCAATGCTACTCCTGTTTTTAAAAAGAATGACCCATCCGACGTGTCCAACTATAGACCCATATCCCTGCTCAATACTCTTGGTAAAGTTCTTGAAAAAAATTGTACATAAATATGTCTTCAATTTCTTAAATGATCACCATGTAATCACTACTCTTCAGTCTGGCTTTGTTCCTGGTGATTCTACTGTTAACCAGTTAGTTGATATATATAATACTTTTTGCCGGGCCCTGGACGAAGGCAAAGAAGTCCGTGCTATATTTTGTGATATAAGTAAGGCTTTCGACATAAAGGTCTTCTCTTTAAATTACAATCTGTTGGTATTTCTGGATCTCTTCTCCAGTGGTTCACAGATTATTTGGCTAATAGAAAGCAAAGAGTAGTTATTCCTGGTGTAAGTTCTTTCTGGTCTTCAGTCGAAGCCGGTGTTCCCCAAGGCTCGATATTAGGTCCCTTGCTCTTTCTCCTTTATATTAACGACATTGTTGGAAACATAAACTCTTCAATTAGACTCTTTGCGGACGATACTACTCTTTATATTATTGTAGACAATCCTGTTCAAGCTGCATATCAATTAAATTCCGATCTTTTCAAAATACACCAATGGGCAAACCAGTGGCTTGTTACTTTTAACACTTCCAAATCAGAGTCTGTCATTTTCCCTAGAAAACGTAATAGACCCAACCATCCTCACGTCTTAATGAACCAACAACCTATCCAAGAAGTTAATTTGCATAAACATTTAGGTATTATATTGTCCAGCGACTGCACGTGGCATGATCATTTAGAATACATTAAATCAAAGGCATGGACTCGCATAAACGTTATGAGGAAATTAAAATTTAAACTTGACAGGAAATCTCTTCGAACAATATATTTTACTTTTATTCGGCCTATTCTTGAATATGCTGATGTTGTATGGAACAATTGCACCCAGTATAGGTAAATGAACTTGAAAAAATTCAAAATGAAGCAGCCCTATCGTAACAGGAGCTACTAAATTAGTCTCAATTAATTCTCTTATTCGTGAGGCTGGTTGAATCGCAGAAAAAAACATAAACTTCTGTTGTTTTATAAAATGCATAATAGTTTATCTCCTAATTACTTATCATCTCTTGTTCCGCCGACTTTTGGTGAAACCACAAATTACCCGTTACGGAACTCTTCAGATTTACTTACTGTTCACGCAAGCTCTCAACTTTACTATAACTCTTTTCTACCATCCGTAGTAAGAGAATGGAACGAACTCTCAGAAAATGTACGTAATCTGCCAAGCATAGCTACCTTTAAGCACGAGTTAAACTCTGATCTAACGAAAATACATTCTTTCTATTTTGACGGAATGAGACTTGGGCAGATTTATCATGCACGGTTAAGAACAACTTGTAGTTCTCTCAATCAACATCTCTTTTCCAAAAATATAATAGATATTCCGCTTTGTGTCTGTCAAGTGGTTGAAGATACATGTACCAGTCATTTTTTGTTCAACTGTGAACGCTTTCATAATCTCAGACAAGAACTCTTTAATAAAATTACTCCTATTTGTCAGCCTACTTTAAATATACTTCTTTTCGGTAGTGAACAACTAACTGATATCGAGAACCGACAAATATTTACAGCTGTACAAGAGTTTTTAATAAAATCTAAACGTTTTGAAATTGCATAATATCTATTTAGTAATTTGTGTGTGTGTGTGTGTATGTGTGTGTGTGAGTGTGTGTGTGTGTGTGTGTGTGTGTGTGTGTGGCAATATGCATGATATACAATGTACATAGTGTCCTTGGTCCAAATTTCCTCATAACACTATCTTGGCAACTACGTATTTTATCATCTTTACAGAAAAGTAGAATATACGATTGTAATTTCTTTTCCATTTTCCGTGGAGCTTCAAGAGATCAGAAACACTAATTCGACATTTTATTGAGAACATGTTAAGAATATGATGTAAACTTACTAGTATGACTATTTATGTTTGAAAATGCTTTCATTCGGTATAAGTTTTTCAATTTTCCTAAATTTGTTTAGACTATTATGCTGAAATATCAATCGACAGTAGTACATGTATGCTTCAAATCATTTGATATATATAAATATACAGTAATTACTGGGATACAGATCATATAAGTCGTAAGACTTTCTTCTGAATCCCTTTCAAGCTACTGTATTGAGTTATATTCTTGTGAGATTGTATTGTTTGTATTAGTTCAGTATTTTGAATAAAATATTGTTTACACTAAAAACGTGAAACTTTTTTAAAATTGCTGTAATTGAGGATTTTTTTTAAATTTTGTACGATTGTAGCAATTTAATACTCCTTTACATTTATGATGTTTTACAACTAGGTGGTGCTGCTTACAGGAAGTGACTTCATAATATTTTAAGCTTACAGTTATTACGTCATTTCTATTTTTTCTCCACTGTTGAAACTGCATACAGGCCTCTGGCGAAGTAAATTAAAATTTAGAAGTTCTAAAGCCTAGAGTCTACGCAGAAAAGGATTTACATTATCTCAGATAATGGATATTTTGAATAATGCGAAGAAACTTGTAACGAAATGGTCGTTTGTAGTGAAAATAAAGAGCTTTGAAGGAAAGTTGCAGGTCAACACGAACTTTTCTTCAGATTCATTATGAAAATCCACTAAAATGGTCAAAGTAGATCTTTTGAAGTCGTTCAGCTATATAAAAATTAGTAGGACACTAAAAAGGAACAAGCTCCTTATCAGTTCTTTGCCATTTTCAGTTATTTAATGATCTTTGGTGATCTGCCTTTATTTGCCTGCCTATTCTCTTTGCTTGCTAAGCTCTCTGGCTTATTCATGAATATCCTATTCGGACACCTGGATCTAACCATAACATAACAGCCTGTTTCTCAGACTTTCTTCCATTATTTGAGATTTTTAAACCCTTGTTTCCTTAGAATGCAGACGTCAGAATCTCTGAAACCATTTCTTTTTCACGTAATGCCATTTTATGTTTCCAACAATGCAGATGATAAAAATGATGTCATTTATACTTTATGATGTTATTATGACGTCACTTGCTGTTGAAATACTTCTTGATAAAGAATCTTCACCGGCATCTTTTTGCTACATCCATGCAAAATTTTGCAAGTTTTTCTTCGTAAATAAAGGAATTACAGCAATTTAAAAAAGGTCCAAGTTTTTTGAGGCACCCTGTAGTTGTACCGTGTGCGAGAGAGTCAGCCTTCTCCTGCAAATCATTCCATTCGTTTGTCCATTTTTGTTTCTCTCCAATTAAATTTCTGTCAGAGATTTCTCAGGCACTTCTCCAGTAAGGGTATTTGAAATTTGGTACAAACCTTGGTAATGACTAGTTGTATCGTCTAAGAGAGTAGTACCTCTTCCTGCTTATCATTCCCTTTGTTTCTTCATTTTTTTATACCCCCGGCATACAAAGTATATAGGGGTTATATAGATTTTGTTTTTCCGTTAATATGTTTGTGGGTATATGCGTACGTTAGCATTTTTGTCTGAGGAACCACTACAGCTAGGATTTTGAAATTTGGTACAAACTTTGGGTATGAGTAGGTGCACCGTGTAAAAGAGACTCAATTTTCTCGTGCACAACATTCTCTTTGTTTGTCCATTATTCTTTCTCCCTAATTAAATTTCTGTCAAAGATTTGTCAGGAATTACTCCAGTAAGGAAATTTGAAAAGGTACAAACCTTGGTAATGACTAGTTGTAAAGTGTAAGAGAGTATCCGCCTCTTTCTACTTATCATTCCCTTTGTTAGTCCATGTTTTCTTTCTCTCCGATTAAATTAACTTTTTTTCTGTCAAACATTTTTCAGGAACCACTATACCTAGGATTTTGAAATTTGGTACAAATGTTTGGTATGACTGATTGTATTGTATAAGGGGACTGCAGCCTCCTTCCGCTTATCGTTCCCTTTCTTCTCTCCAACTATCTTTTATTTGTCAAATATTTCTCAGGAACCACTACAGCTAGAATTTTGAAATTTGTTACAAACGTTGGGTATGAATAGTTTTATCGCATAAGAGAGCATCATCTTCCTCTTGCTTATCATTCCCTTTGTTTGTCCATTTTTCTCTCCAATTAAATTTCTGTCAAGATTTTTCAGGAACTACTACAGCAAGGTTTTTGAATTTGGTATAAATGTTGGGTACGACTAGTTGCATCATGTAAGAGAGAATCAGCCTCCTTCTCTTTTCATTCCCTTCGTCTGTCTTTGTTGTACTTTCTGTCCGATTACATTTTAGTCACAGATTTCTCAGGAACCGCTTCAGCTAGAATTTTGATAAATAGTACAATCGTTGGGTATGACTAGTTGTTCCGTGTAAGAGCGAATAAGCCTTCTTCTTCTTAACATTCGTTTGTCCATTTTTTTGTCTCGCCTGAAAGGCTGAGACCTAGTGATCCATTTTCTGTCCCCTTGCAATTTTGCTCTTTGCGGGTCAATAACTTTTAAGCGCTTCAATGGATTTCCGCAAAACTCATTAAAAATCTTTTTCTAGGGCGTCCCAAGACATGTGTCGAAAGTGGAGATGATCGACCGATTTTTGACGGAATTAGGATCGTTGAAAGTCGTCTGTTTTCGGTCCCGTCCACTCTTAGTGGGTCATTAACTATAGCATGCTTCAACAAACTTCCGCAATACTCACACTATAGCTTTGTCTAGAGCGCTCTAAAATATATTTCGAAAATGGTGACGATCGACTTATTTTTGACGGAATTATGACAGTTCAAGTTCGTTTTTCTGCGTCGCATCCGCGTCCGACAAATATTAAAGTTTTTGGTTAAAGATTGTTTTAAACAGCTTATTTTTCCAAAACCCTTCAAAGTACCTGCCTAATATTTGGTATGGACTTTTTCTAGAGTATTGGCTTTTGTGTTATGCAACCATGTCCCTGGGTCTTGCCCCCGGGCGGGGCCAGAAGTCAATATCTAGGATGATGTTGATGTTAACACATTTTAAAGTTTTTGATAAAGTTTCTTTGGTGCTTATATTTCCAAAACTATCCAAGTTAAATGGCTCATATTTGGTTTCTGCTTTTCCTAGAGCAGTGACTTTAGTTGTATGCAACTATGTATTTGTGTCTTGTCCCAGGGTGGGGCCAGAGGTCAATAACTAGGATGATGTTGAAAAGTTCTTGGTTAAAGTTTATTTTGATTCTGTTAAGGCTTGTACCTTCAAACTCATTCATGGTACCGGCTTCGTATTTGGCCAGGGTCTTTCCCGGAGCATTGGCTTATGCTTTCTGCAAACATGCCCTAGGTTGGCCCCGGGGTGGGGCCAGGGGTCAATATCTAGGATGATGTTATTGTTGATGATTTTCGGTCTGATTTTTTTAAGGAGTACAAGTTTTATGTTGGTATACTTGGTCAAATAATGTATCCTTACAAGTGCAGCAACAGCAAAGCATCCATGCAGACCACTGTGTCCTTGACATTTATTCACGGTTGAGTGATTTTGCCTTATACCTTTAACACTATTTAAAGAATACGCAATGTGAATATGCGTTTCTCTTTGAGCTCATAACTTCGGTACCTGTTATGTTCCGAAGTTTAAATGTAGTATGATACTTATCCAGACCAACATCTCTGACTTCATGGTAGAGTTGCTCCTGGGTAGGGCCAGGGGTCAGAATGTATAACAGGTCATATTGAACACAAGCAAACTGGAAATAAAATCATTAGTCTGGTCCCATTACTTGCCCTGGAGGGCTCGAAACTGGACATAACGATCACAGATCAAATAGTTTATACAGAGACCAAGCGTTGGCAACTGGATCAGGCTAGGGGTGGGGTTATGGGGTGGGGCCAAAGGAAACATGAGAAGTCTGCAAAAGGTAAGGAGGTGTCGTCAGACCGACTTATTCGTGGGTAAAGGTGGTGTGAAAAATCCGTACTAGGAACCACGTTTTGTCACCATTAGGCATTATAAGTTAGACAGAGTTGGTATCTCTCTAGTCCAGCTCTAGCCCTAAATTATCTCAGAAACAAGTTTCTAATTTAGGTCCAGCACAGATAAGTCTTCCTCAGTGTGGTATTTCAAATGCAGATAAAATCATTTTGGCATGCTGTAAACTGTTACATAAATCAATTTATGGTATGACGCCGCTGTTATTCAGTGGATAACGTCATGTCATAAAAATCGTATTACCACACGTACAAGTAATAAAACTTTGGCGCGTACACGTAACGTCATTGACAACGTCTATGTCAACAATTCGTTTTCTTATTGAAATAATGTTGAGTTTGAAGGCGTTAAAATCCCATTTAAAGGGTTATATGAAAACAGAATCTTACACTCGTGGTCATTTCATATGAAATTTATGAAACTCGCCCAAGGCTCATTTCATAAATTTCATATGAAATGACCACTCGTGTAAGATCCTCTATATCTAATACTTCTTTTTGATAAATAACAGTTATTTTCTTATTTTGACGTTTCCAAAGCGTCCTACTTCATATATACAGCCGGTTTTTTATTCGTAGCTGTGAGAATGTTTACGAAGACCGCCATGTTTGCTTGGGGTTTTCTCATTGGCGGATGACGTCATTGGTGGAAAAAAAATGGCAATTATATAAAAACCAGTACCTTAGGAGTTTTGAGAGTCGCTATTGCATACATGTCTGTAAATATTATTTGTAGAACCTATATATGCATTTATTTTATGCGTGCATGTCCAAATTTCATTTAAGCACGAGGCAGTTTGCTTCTGTGAAAAGGCTGAGCACTCTTTAAGATATAACCAATTACCGGAACAAAATTAACTTTTGTCATGTATGCATGTATTACCGTGATTATGCGGACACTGAATGTCCAAACACAATTTCACTTTTCATAACTGTTCGCACACACAAGTCACAACGGGAATGCTGTTTAATTAAGCTATCAATTTGATAATAGTACATGTCAAAACGTAACATTGGTAAAAAGAAAGAAAGAAAAAAATACAGTTAACCTAAAAACTTCACAACAATCTGTAGCAAGAAACTTCATAAGTGGTCCACATATTTCATTTCTTCAGGGTGTTTGAAGTCGTATACTTTCAACTACCATGAAAGAGGCCGAGATAAAAAAAATCACGTGTTGTTATGCTTACACATTGTAAATAAATGGTTCAAAGACAAATGCCGTAATCAGACTGCAACGAACGGTCTCAATATAGTCTCATATATCCGCGCAATTTAAGCAGAATCTTTAAGATTCCAAGTGTATCAGCGATATTTTCAAACTGCGAGGACGTTTTCTTGCAGTTAGGTTCACGGTGTTAGCTGCCTATCGCTATACTAAGATGTTGCAATCGGAGCTGTGATAATGTACAAATGCGGTACTTCGGTGAAATTCTTAAAATTATCTGTACGATATTAAAATGAGCCGCGTATGAAAAATATATCTTGGGAAAAACACGCATTTTCTTCGCAAAGGATAGGACCTACTATAAAACCAATATGTGTTACTGGTCTGGGCCGGCGCAGTTAGACATGTTTTGTTATGGCGCGAATTGTTCTCTGCTGCGTATGTTTCACTTATTTCAACAATTGAAACTAAGAAAAATTGACTGCGCCAGAGCTAGTTTTCTTCATCTCCGTTTCAAATACCGATGACGGACGAGGCAATATTACTGTTAGCAAGCTGGTAATAAACAAGAAAAATCTAAAAAAAAAAAAGATAATCGGCGCAGATTAAATGGAAGTGTGTTTAATAATATGTCTCTAGGTGAAGAGTTGACAATAACTTTCATGAATATGACTCAAGTGAGCTGTGTCGGTAGGCACCGACAACCGTAATTTTGACACTGGGTAGCGACAAAGACCTATTTCAAAACTGAGCTGTCCAATTTGGAATTCCAAAATGGACCGCGGTCAATCTTGAGGTTGACCTGATTCCAAAACAGTTACCAACATGATGCACTGTTTGATTGTGTGTATTAAACCGAGAGTAGAAACCGAAAGTAGATCTACAACGAAAAAAAGGAGTTTTGAATATCTGGGTCTGTTTTCGATAAAATTTCTATTGTAAATTTACAAACAAGAGAAACGCATTTTGAATTAATATCCGGCAGAGTGCTAGTATACACGCAGTGACGGGAAAAACGATTAAATATTCATTGACCTTTGATATTATTGGCTAAATTTTGACATACGCGTTATTTGATCGATGACATACGCGTTATTTGATCGATGAAATCTTGTGAAATGTGGAACAATACTGAAATTATACGCGGCTGTGCCGCGAAATATCTCATGTTTTGGTTCATTGAAATTAATATAAAAGAATTTAAGGCTTCTGAACAGTTGTGTAAGTTTGTGTAAGTAGGTATATGTGGCAGATTGGAAACGTAAAAGTCCTTGATAGTTTTCTCTTTGATCAATACCTCGGAGCATGCTATTGAACGGTAATTTTTGTTGTAATAAAACTGATCACTCTGTTATTCTGTATCAGTAAAAACTAAAACAAATAAAATAAAAATAAAAATAAAGGACTATATAAATAGGCAGACGTAATGCTTAACTGGGAGAAGATATCAAACAACCCCCCTCCCCCCGCCCACCCCCCCCCCCCCCCCAAAAAAAAAAAAAAAAAAAAAAAAAAAAAAAAAAAAGAAAAAGAAAAAAAGGTACGGAGAGTAAAAGAAATAAAGAAACAAACAAAAGAAACTAGGAACACAGTCAACAACAATCTTTATTACACCCAGCTTACATATAATGTAATAACATGGGGAGCAATATTAAACAGTAATACTACACATTATGGCGGTTTCCAGCAGGCACACAACGTTAAAACAACGTTGATTCAACGTTGATTCGACGTCATGGCGTCGATTCAACGCTGAGTCACTGTCTACTCAACGCTGTGTGCCCAGTGTATTATGACTGAAACAAAATGAAAACACAAAAATATATCAACAGATAATCAATAGCAAAGATGAGAAGAAAAAAAAAAAATAATAATGTTCTTTAGTGAGGGTAACCTTATTATCACTGAGTTTTTTTTTTGTCATACACAAAACAAACGTAAACAGAAGCAACCGGTTCATTCATAAGCCTACAGCCATTCACGGATAAAAAAGCATGCATGCACGATTTTGTGTAAATTCTTTAAATGCCTCAGTGATCACGCCATTGAAAACTTGCTAGAAATTATGTCACGTAGCTGTAATGTGGCTGAACAGCTGATGGCTTATGAATAAAAATAGGTTAACTTAATATTATTTTTTGCGGAATACGATGTGCTGTGAAAATAGATATAATATAGATACATTCTGAAAAATACTGCCTATCACAATTGGATTTTATAGACTCAGGTATGTATAGAAAAATGTATTGAACGCAATCTAAAGGCCACACCAAGTCTGGATCTGAAGATTTTTTTTTTTTAATAGAAGCAACCCAGCAGGCACACAACGCCGACCGACAACGAATCAACGCCGATTCAACGTCGAATCGACGTCGCGTGCCCAGTGGGAAAGTCTTTAAATGCGTTCAAAGCATTCAGTTCAGAGAGAGAGAGAGAGAGGGAGAGAGATAGAGAGAGAGAGGGAGCGCAAATATATCAAATACAAAAAGTAACATAATCCATATTTGATACAGTATACTAGTTGATTTAAACCTTTAAGCACCAAAAAGCAGACGACAAATTTTACGTTGCTAAAAAAAATAAAAAAATGCTTTATCCCAGATATTTCGTATTTAGTATTGGCATACAGTGCAAATCCCGATGGGGCGGTTCATTATGAGTCGCCTCATTAGGATCTACGCTGTCCGCAAATTCCGCTCTCTGGCGCTTAATGTGTTAAACTAAAACCCTTTCCGACTTTCAGTTATGCCCAGAATCTTTGCACCCAGAGTAGATCTAGTGAAAATGGCTCACTCGGATCTACCTGTCTGTTTTTCTGTTACATCATACATGTGCCTTTCAATGTGCGTATGTGCACGTTTGTGCATGTATTTGGGAGAGGGTCAAGCCAAAATATGCGAAAAACGAATAATAATTACCCACATACAAACTTGAAAAACATAATATGTATATTACAAACTTACAAATATGCCCATCGATCACACAACGTTGGAACAGCACTGACTCAACGCCGATTCAACATCAGCGTCGAAACGACGTCGATCTATAGCCGAATCAAGGTTGTGTGACTTTGGGTACTAGATATTAGCGTTGCGTCAGGTAGAAAAATGTTCTAACGTGTCTGCAGATGAAGACTTATACCAGTCTGTGGATCAATGCTGTCCTGCAGAGTCCACGTCTCCTAAAGAATATTGGACGGTATAGCGATTGTTCAGATAATAAGACTACTCGGCCGCGCAGGCTGGTCTGCACATATTCTATAAGGACTCCATTTTCGCGTGTCACAGCTTATTTGGCATGCTGTACGACCGTATACATTGGGACAGAAACATCTTATCGGTTTTCTCACATATGTAGGCCCCGACCAGACTGTTAGAAAAACAGTCTGATCTGAGTCTACAATTTACTGAGTTATGGCCAAGATACATTTACTAGTGTTTTCATTATTATTTTGGTAAACGATGCCAAGTTATTTAGTATATTTTTGTTTGTGTGGTTCATGAGTTGATGCATTTTATGTATATTAGGGCGATTTCTGAAATATGGCTTAATTAAATGATTTCTGTTTTCTTTGAAATATTCACATTTCAGCAGATAGTGAAATTCATCACCTACATCTTGTTGGCATAAATGACAAATTCTTTCGCTTATTGGTGTTGCATTCCAACGGCCAATCTCAACTGGCAATCTATGATTTCCTGTTCTAAAAGCAGTTAGAATACGGCACTGGGAATTGGAAAGATTGAGAAAATATTCGTTCAACTCTAATTTGGTCTTAAATATTCTATAATTTATTCCGCTTGATTTCATGCTTATAAGCGAGTTCCAATTTTGAAGAAATTGGTCTTTAAGTTTTTGTTTAAAAGATGCCTGAAACCACTTTTAGGAGACTATATTATGGGTCATCCAGATATTTCCGTAACCGTTATGGGACACCAGAGTTTGAATGTTATTCAGCCATATTGACTTGCATGTACCCTGCTCATATAAAGTATGGATAGTTCTATAAATCATCGTTGATAATTTACTGCTGCTGAAATCCAAGAGTTTGGTCCAAAACGAAATTATTCTTGCCTGAATATCAATTTTAAGTGGATATACACCCAGTTCACCATAGATCATATAGGATGGTGTTGACTTTTTTAGATTGAGTATAAATTTATAAAATTTCAATTGTACTCTTTCTATTATATCCAGGTTTCCGAACCCCCAGATTTCGCAAGCATATAATAATATTGGTTTTATAAGTTTATTGAATAAATCTATCTGCATTTCTACTGGCAAATTTAACACGCGGATTTTTCTTAATAGAGAAAACATTGCATTGTTTGCTTGCTCGGCAATGTGTTTTTTACAGTTAAGATATGAACCGCTCCTGGATAAATAGATACCAAGATATTTATACTCAGTTACTTGTTGGATCTCTGTTCCCTTGAAATAAAAATGAAGATTTTGTGAATACCTTCCAGAGGTGAAGATTAAAATTTTTGTTTTTGATATATTTACAGTCAATTTCCAGTTCTCGCAGTAATGTTCAAATATGTTTAACATATGCTGTAGGTCTTCTTTACTTTTACTAAACATTACAGTATCATCTGCGAAAAGTAAAATTAATATCTTTAGGTAAATGTATATATCATCACTATTTGCCTCGCAGTTTATACCGTCTGCTTGGTTGATTCCAAAGTAATGTTCCAAGTCATTAAGATATAATGAGAATAGAATCGGGGAAAGGTTTTCTCCCTGCCGTACCCCTTTACAACATGGGAAAAATGCCGAACTGCCTTCTGCTATAGAAACTCTGGATTTTATATTGCTATACATATTTTTTATGAGGTTCAAACATTTTCCATTTATATTATAATCTTGTAGTTTACAAAATAGTCCATCTCTCCACACATTGTCAAAGGCCTGCTTAAAGTCTATAAAAGCGCAGTAAAGTTTATTTTTCGTTGATTTTACAATTTCAATTAAGCTTTGCAATATAAATAAGTTATCAACTGTTGAATGCCCTTTCCGGAAGCCTGCCTGATTATGACATATGATATCATATTTTTCAGCATAAACTTTTAACCTGTTGTTAATTATGGAAGTGAACAGCTTTCCAAGACAGCTTAATAGGGTAATAGGACGGTAATTTTCGGGCGAATCTGCACTTCCTTTGTTTTTGTATATTGGAAGGATATCTCCGACTGCCCAGCTTTCCGGTACAACACCAGTATCAAAGACGATATTGAATAATCTAGTGTAAATTGGTAGTAACATTTGGACTGTACTTTTTATATGTTCGTTTAAGATATCATCGCCTCCTGGGCTTTTATTGTTTTTTAGCATTTTAACTGCTGACATAATTTCATCTGGTGAGATAGGAATATTTATTTCTTGGTTTATTCGTGATATATTTTCAGTTTCGGTTTCTTTATCTAAGGATTCATTGTTTACCGTTTGTTCGTATTTATTGCTATTTAAATCTTTGAAATATTTATACAAATCTTTTAATGGAGGCATGTGTGATGTCCGTTTATCCGTTGAATTTAGAATTTTCCAGAATTCTTTAGGGTCAGATGTTTTAACTTGCTTTAATTTGTTAATCCGTTGGTTTTTATATTTTTTCATATTTTTTGAAATCGAAGTTTTATATTCTTTACTAGCCGCTTTAAGCAAATTCTTATTATACATATTTTTGTTCTTATTATATAATTTTCGTATGTTATGGTATTTATTTCGTGCACTCCTACATTCTTTATTAAACCATTTTTTGTTAGTTGAATGTTCTGTATAAGTTTGGGTTTTTACACCAAACGACTGCCTAGCTGTTGATAGAAATAAATTTTCGATTTCATTGACAACTGCATTTATCTCTTGGCCAGTAATGCTTTGCTTTGTCATACTATTTAGACGTTGGGTGATATTATTTAGTTTATCTTGGCAAAATTTTCAGCAAATAAATTGCTTCTGTTATCATCCCATAGTCTTACCTTCGGAGAAGCATTCGAGTTAGTGACTCTATATTTATGTTTTATGGTATTATCGTATACTTGTATGGATAAAGTAAGGGGACAGTGCGCATCGGAATATAAACTATTGAAATCTAAAATATTAAACGACGAAATGTATGAAAAATTGTAAGCTGACGAAATGAAATAGTCTACAGTGCTTCGGTCCTTACACGTTAATTTTGGAGATGTAACATCATTACCGATTCTGCCATTCATAATAAAAACATTGTTAGACTTGCAAAAGTCCAAAAGTTGACTTCCGTAGAGATTTGTAGTTTTATCGGCAGTTTGCCTTTCTAACGGTATACCGTATATTTCAAAACAATTTAAAATGTCTAAATTTTCACGGTATAGGTCGTCGTTGCCTTGAATATCACAAATAAAATCGTCACATTGACATAATCAGGGCTATTCGCAGACCTCGAATTGAAGTCGCCAAACAGCATGATATTTTTGCTTAACGAACTGAATCTATCAATCTCGTGCTGCATTTCGAGATACGGATCAGTATGGGCATATTTGGAGCGGTATGGTGGAATATAAACTATTCCACAATATAGCTCCTCGCTGTTAAGTGTTATTTGCTTTGAAAGGGAAAACCACAAAATCAATTTGCTTTCACGTTTATGTATTTGCACAAATGGAGCAATGTTATTTTTAACCAGCAGAGTAATTCCCCCTGACCGGTATCTCGATAATGCTTTACGATTATGCGAGAAAACTTGGTAACCATCAATGACAATATGGTCTACGTCATCCAATTTGCTTTCTTGAATTCCTATTATTTCATACTGCTCTAAAAAGTCAACAAATTCTGGACATAGTAATTTTGACTTTAAACCGCACACGTTAATGGATAAGAAATGAAGCTGTTTATAACTCCTGTTAGGATTGCCGCCAGTGTCCGAATTTTCACTGTCTTCACTGGCTTCATTAACTCTATCGCCACTGCCTGAATCGGAAGCATTTAAGAGTAAGTCACCCTCGGCGGCCTGCTAGGCCTCATTTTCATTTTCCTGTTGTCTATTTGGTGGAGCAGACCCACCACAAGTGTCAGCCCTCATAACCGGACTAGGTGCAGTCATTAAGGCAGCTTGCAACGGTTTAGTAGTGGTCAACACAGTTGGCCCGGCGATTAAGGCAGCGTTGTCCGTTTCGAATGTTGCATCTGTGCTTTGCGGGTCAATAAACGATTCGCATTCTTCGATACGCTGAATGATGTCGTCTCGCGGGGGGTCTGTCTGTGGCGACATATCTATCTGGATTTGTGTACTGTCCATATCCGAATCAGATTCCGAATCCTCACGATATTTCTTGGTTTCGCCTTCATCCAGTGGTGATGAGGCGGGGTGTTTGCCAGTTATATTTGCGCCTCGTGTGGCCGAACGGTTAACCGGAGTACACTGTTCGCTATTTTGGGCTAATGGGCCAAACTTATTAGAAAATGGTACAGAAAAATTAACACTTTTTGGACTATTCACTGTAGTTGGGAGGAGAGTCTGCTGTACCTTCTTTTTGCCATAAAAGACCCGGCCATTTTGGTATGTCCCTGCGCCCGAGTTAATACTTGATCTCTGTGGACGCTGTTGCATAGGCACGTTTCGCTGGGACCGTTGATTGGTGATTACAGACTGTTCTCGAAAACGTCGTGGTGTATTACGTTCAGTTGTTTTAGGCTCTACCACGTACTCCTGGTTGTTAATGAAGAGTTTATCTCGCACCATTCGTACTTTGTTATTCTCATTCCTTCTCGCTTTTTTCATTTCAGGGTATAAAAGTTTCCGTTTATCTTCTATAACCTTAGGGAACTGTTCCCTTACGCCAAAAGGTTTATTTCTTAGGGTCTTTGGAGCTTCAGATCGTATAAATTCTCTATCTTTGAACCTTTCAAACTTGGCAATGATCGGCCGTGGGCTATATCCGGGTTCGTTCTTATCGTATACACCAATACGGTGGACCCTATGGTAGGCAATTGGTATATCTATGTTCATTTCTGTTTGCAAAAAGTCATTCAATGTTTTCTCAACATTTTCAAATTTTTCGCCTTCCTTCAGTTCTACTTCACTGATGCCAGTGAAGATCAAATTATCTCGCATAGATCTGCACTGCAGGTCGACTAGATTACTCTCTGCTTTCATTTGTTCAGATTTTAAAGCCTCTTGTTCAATTTCTAACTTATCAACCCTCGTAAGAAGCTCATCTAGTATAGAATCTTTTGACCCTTTATCTTGCAACATGTCATCGTATAATTCACTGTATGTATCAATACTTTTTTGGTAATCGTTCATTGTCTTGCTTGTTTCTTTAATTTCTATGTCCATATTTCGCACGGAAGATTCTACATGGGAAACCGTTTGTTTTAGTTCTTTCATTTCAGTTAATTGTTGTTCAATGCTCAACATCCTTGAGTTTTGGTTTTGCAGAGTAGCACTTTGAGATTGTAGGGAGGCGTGGGGCGTAACTGGGGGAAGATTTCAAAGAACCGATTATAAGGAGATATGACACATTCTTCCCCCCTCCCCACCCCCAATTCACCAACGGTGTAACGAATTGCGTTTCTGCAGTGCCCCCCCCCCCCCGCCCCCCAGCGATGTAACGAATTTGCGTTTCTGCAGTGGAGAAAAAATACGCTTTCCGATCACTCGGACAAGGCACGCTCATTTTAATACAATTAGCACTGGCTTATACCGCAATAACAACATAGGGAGAAGAACTCTATAAGCACTCGGCTTTCGTTCTAATCCCAAGATTGTATTGTATATTATATATATGTATGTATGTTACAATTTAAAAAACGAATAAAATATGTTTAAACCAATAACAACACACGTTTCATATTTTACAAGATTCAAATATTTCTTTAAGGCGCAAACAGCCGTTGTATAATATTTTGTTATCGTTCTAACCCAGGAGTTAGAATTGTCTTGTACGTCTGTCATTGCAATTCTGGTACTGGATTTTATCGTTTGACAAGTTGCGCCATCACGTGACCTCCACGAGCGAGTCGCGTGCTAATTTACATATTCTGTAAACATGTCCGCTGGAACCCAATTTCTTTTCATCCCTCTTGAGGAAAATGCATCAAGGCCAGCCCAGGGTCTCTTAGAAAAGGTAAAACTGGTGGCAGTCATGATCCAAAATGGCCAAGGAACACAACCGCTAATGTTTTCTTCTAAGGTATTCAAAAATAATGGTTTAGAATTCGTAGAAATTGTAAAAATTCCCCGGTAGCATTTACCGGCAAAAACCCACCAGTAGCGAAATAGGTCAGACCTGGGCCGTGAAAATTGAAACTGTCCGGCCCAGAGCTGGGCTAGTATCTCTCCGTCCGGTGCACGAGGACCCGACCCTCAGTGTCCGCAAAGTGTTCAGATAGTGTCAAACAAGTCGGTCCTGTATGCCAAAGGAACAATTGACTCAGTCTAGCTTCTGATGCAAACTTCATTCATGCACTAGGTTCCACATTCACCCCTGGTTGACTATGTATTTACAGGGGCTGTTACCAAACAAAAAAGAGCTCTAGTTCCCAAACGATCTCGTCATCATGGCTAAACAAATTTGTTTAGCCACAATGACCAGGTAATTTTGGAACTGTGTCATGTTTTCATTTCGTTACAGCCTTGGGAACATAGTTAACCAGGTGTGACATTTAGTGCTCCATTTTTAAGTCAAAACCTATCAAAGATCATCAAATGTCATACAGAAATGGAAATAGAACTTCTCTCTGTTGGATCCCAAATTGCTCGGAAAAAGACAAAACTATGATCCTAAACAAAGGATGAGGACCAGTAGCGTCTGGTTATGTCAAAACACAGACTAGCTCTTTAATGATTTCATGTATATGTTATTTACATATGTGACAATAGCAGGCCTGTACCTTTTTTAAGTATAAAAAAATTTCCCTTTTACGGTGGTATTTTGGAGAAATGCTGTTCTTATGGTGGTACCATGACGTGTCTAATTCTGTTTTGCAGAAGGTAGGTCACATTTTGTAGCATTTTCCCAGCCCTAATAAATATGTAATTTAATACGGCACCATTTCAGGCGAGACATAGCTTTCTGCGAAATTTCTTGTCTTTCTCTTTAATTAAATTTCTGTCAAAGATTCCTCACGAATTACTACAGTAAGGGTATTTGAAATTTGGTACTAACCTTGGTAATGACCAGTTATATCATGTAAGAGCGTATCAACCTCTTCCTGCTTTTCGTTCCCTTTGTTTGTAAACTGGTTCTTTCTCTTCAATTTTTTTTTGTCACAGATATTCCTGTTCCTATGAGAGCCACAGTCTTAAAATTTTGTATACATCTTGAGCATGGCATATTGTGGGAAAGAAAATCAAGATGCTAAGATTTCTTTTGGCCTTCTTTTTCCATCTCTCACTCCAATGTAATAAAATGGGAAAATTTATGTTAAAGATTTCTCAGATATTTAGATTTACGTCTAGGTTAAAACTGATTAGTCGACATCATCCGGATGCAACTGCTGACTTTAGGTCAAGGTCACATACATAGAAGTTAACGTAACCTTGTGTTCAAATTTTATGTTGAATTTGTACATTATTTTAATTACATAATTTGCATTTTGTAATGGAACCTTTTGGTATTTGTCTATAGGCCTTTCACTGGTTTTGTAATACATTGTCCATCTGTCTGTCTGTCAGTTAACATTTGCTTTAAAGTTTTGTATTAAGTATGTTTTTATTAGGCGGTGAAGCTGGCCGGGGGTAAACGTGAGCCCCTGCTCACATGCTCTAGTTTGAATATAATTTGCTAGGTCAAAACTTTTGATATTTCAGACATGTATTCCTGATTTGCACAATAACGACATTGATTATGGTGATGGAATTTTTCTTCTATATTCCAAAACAATCTCAAAGGCATTCCGAAGCGCTTATTTCAAAAGAACCACTGAAAGAATTTAACGGAACTACGAACAAAACGCTTATTCCATCAGAACGGACTAGCTCCACAAAGACTCTGACTGACGTGACAGCGGTGTGGCGAGAAATCAAAACCCTTGGGGATGAAGCGTCCCTGTATCCTGATGATTATGATGTGGAACGTGTCCGAGTGGCGCTGCGAAGGGCCAAGCTGTTGTCTGTTAAGAAGTTTTCTGAGCATACAGCGCTAAAATGGATGATGGAACTGGAAGGCAATCAAACGGTTTTATTTAAACCCAGAGTAAGGTAAGTGAAAGAAAACAGAAAAAAAAATGTTTTACTTAACATTCCAGCAAAAATATTAGTTAAATATGAAAGAATGCATTTAGAAACTAGGCTTCGAAAGGTCCCCGGTATGTTTTAGACGGGTTTTGGCCGCCATTCAAATTTACTTAAAATTACATGTTTTCTGTTGCTTATCACATGAATAAACGGGATCATACAGAAATAATGTTTCTATTTTCGTGAATTCTCAAAATAAGATGATTTTAGACATGCCTGTTTTATTTCCAGCAAAACTGTTTAGTCGATTTTCATTTATCGAAATAATACAATTAATATACTAAAGAGAGCACTTAAAATAAGTTTTTGGCGAAACACTTATACATGTAAGTAGTGAAATATTGCAAAACAGATGTGAACTGTTCAAGGCCTGTCCAGATAGCCCCCACCCCTGCCTCCCCCCTTCCCCGCCCTGTCGCATCCCACTCAACTTTGCAAGCCTAGAGACGCTAAAACAATTCAGTGGCTCAAAATAAAATGTATACCTATTCTAAGTCAGAAAATGAGTACAGACAATATATGTTTAGTTTGTCTATGAGCGGAGATATGGGAATTTTATGCGGAGATCAGTGGAAACATGTCACAGAAACTGCAAGGTGTTTTGATAAATATAAAATAAAGTGTCAGAGCATATTATTTTGAGCCTCTGAATCGCCGGTACAATCTAGCGATTTTTATGCTTTTTGTGCATCCAGTTCATTTAATAATGTCACCAAAAATGATAAAATTTCAGTCGTACACACACGACTGAAATGTTATCATTTTTACTTACATTACTAAATGAAATATTGTGTTAAAAATAAGCTGTGTACATTCATGCGCTATATTTTATAGCCTAAATCCAGACATAAAATGGTCGAAAATGCCAAAAAAAATTAGCTGATTAGGCTGCAACTGGATGCACAAAAAGCATAAAAATCGCTAGAATGTACTTATAGCCCCGTTGTATGAGAATACAATGATTTATGATATATTTGTTTCAGAAGTAGAAAACTTGAGACGGATGCATCGGGTGTCTGTGGTTGTGAATACCCTGAATATGAAATAACGGCTTTTGCAATTAACAGGTGATTATTACAGGGTATAAACTAGTCCGCAAATTATCGCTTCCTGCAGAGACTGTCCGTCATTTTTGGCTTCCGCCGAGACTGTCCGCTATCTCTTGCTTCTTGCTGAGACTTCTGTACATTATAAATGGCTTCCTGCATAGACTGTCGGCGTGATTCTGCTTCCTGTCGAGGCTCTCGGCAGGAAGCAGAGTCACGCGGATAGTCTCGGCAGGAAGCCATCTTTCGAAGACGGTATCCCTGCAGGAAGCAAGAGATGGCGGACAGTCTCGGCGGAAGCCAAATATGACGGACAGTCTCTGCGGGAAACGAAAATTGGCGGACTGATTTATACCCTGTGATTATGGAATTTTTTTGCAGGCACATTGTCTTCTGCGACCTTTACATTTCGTAAGCACAAGATCATGCGCTAATTACCTATTTACTGCCCACTCTGCACAATTTATTGCGCCTAGAGTGAATTAAACACTGTCTGATGCGACATCGACTTCATGTACCCAAGATACAAGCTCAACTCAAAATGTGCATACTGTAAAATCGAGTTGCGCACGCGCAGATATTGAAGCTGTGTTGG